>JAINUG010000324.1:362114-712114 GCA_029706075.1 Aldrovandia affinis
TATCAAATCCCAGAGAAGTTGCGAGGCCGGTGATTAAAAAGAAAAGGAGAAGGAGAGAGCGATGCGGATGTTGAAAGGGCCCGTGTCTGTGTTACATCTCTCTGGGGGCGGAGCGCGTGGGCTTCAGCGTGCGATCGGAGAGAGCGGTCCTCCAGGGCCACGCCGAGCTCTCGTTAGGGGTCTAAGAGTGGGGCCACTCAGGTAGGGGCTCCACAGACATGTGGTTCTGTGTGGCTCAGTAGGTAGAGCGTGGTTCTGTGTGGCTCAGTAGGTAGAGCGTGGTTCTGTGTGGCTCAGTAGGTAGAGCATGGTTCTGTGTGGCTCAGTAGGTAGAGCGTGGTTCTGTGTGGCTCAGTAGGTAGAGTGTGGTTCTGTGTGGCTCCGTAGGTAGAGTGTGGTTCTGTGTGGCTCAGTAGGTAGAGTGTGGTTCTGTGTGGCTCAGTAGGTAGAGTGTGGTTCTGGGTGGCTCAGTAGGTAGAGCATGGTTCTGTGTGGCTCCGTAGGTAGAGTGTGGTTCTGTCTGGCTCAGTAGGTAGAGCATGGTTCTGTGTGGCTCAGTAGGTAGAGTGTGGTTCTGTGTGGCTCAGTAGGTAGAGCATGGTTCTGTGTGGCTCAGTAGGTAGAGCATGGTTCTGTCTGGCTCAGTAGGTGGAGCATGGTTCTGTGTGGCTCAGTAGGCAGAGCGTGGTTCTGTGTGGCTCAGTAGGTAGAGCGTGGTTCTGTCTGGCTCAGTAGGCAGAGCGTGGTTCTGTGTGGCTCAGTAGGTAGAGCACGGCGTTGGCAACGCTTAGGTTGTGGGTTCAATTCCCACTGGCGCCACATATACAAAAAAAGATATATATGCATTCACTACTGTAAGTCGCTTTGGATAAAAGCGTCTGCTAAATGGCGTATATTATTATATTACATCCTCAGTCAACAACACGGGCCCTTTTAGATCGCACAGCTACGGCAGCAGCCTGGCCCGACCTGGCCACCCTCTCTCCCCACGGCCTGAATCCAGAACGCGAATACAGCACAGGTGATGGTGACGGGTGACAGGTGACTGTGGCCACAGGTGTGCCCTGCTGCATCTCCTCACAACGGCTTTCTGCAATCAACTCTCCGCGAGCGGACTGCTGTAGGACCAGCTGAGCGCGGTCCGTGCTGTCAGAGGCGGCAATTATGTCACTTTATTTTTGACACCCTTGCCTAGATCTCGCTGCTATGGTATTGATGCATGATGATATTTCCTTGTGCACTTAAAGCGTTTTTGTTTGTGTTTTTTTGCCACGGTACACCGTGAAAGCACACGCTGCCGGAAAGCGGTTTCAGCCAATCGGCATCGAGGAGCTATCCGTTTTATCCACAAAGCGTATGAAACGAACAGGGACCGAGGGTCAGATAAGAGCCCCGGCTCTTCTCTCCTCAGAACCGTATTTTTTGTCTTTTATTCTCGTCCTTCGCTCTTTTTGTTTTGCTTCTTCTTTCAGCAGAGGAGGAAGCGACTGAAGTGCGCGCTGCTGCATTGTGGGGCAAATTGGCAGGCTCTCAACGCGATAAGAGATTCGTGCCACGATTCCTCCAGCCGGGACAAAGTGTGATATCTGCGAGGATAACACCCACGGTGTCTCTGAAGAAGAGGACGGATTCCATTAGAACAAAAACAATTTTTAAAAGGGGCGGCGCCGATCCGACACCAACACAGATGTGCGAATCACACGGCACCGGGTTGGCGCAGGGACGCACTTGCCAATAGATATATGCTAATTAAATGTTTCTACTGATGCTAGTTGAAGGACTTGGAATGGAAGCTTGTCAACTTTCTGAACAAATTATACTGGGAGGGTGAACTTTCGGTTCATCCGCCGATCAATTAGCATAACTTGCACATTCAAACTAAGTGTGATATCGGGAGTTATTTTTCAACATGTCTTGCGGTGACAGATGTGTGCGCTAATTTATTTTGACATTTTGAAGGTCTACAGGAGTTCACTTGCATTCATATATATTATTTATTTGCGTATCTACTTATCGCAGCACGGGAAACTTTACAGGGAAACGGGGGAATTTTAAAACAAGAAATTGCATCGCGTGTATTCTGGTTCGCAAAGCCAAGTGTTTTGATCTTGTAATTTTATGGCTGGGCAAAAACAAACAAACATGCGTACAGCTTTTTCAACGCAAGAGTAAACACTACAATTTGAAGGGATTTGTATCTGTTTTTACATTTCCCCACCCGCTTTGCTTGTGGATCCAAGGACTTATTGCCCATAGCCTATTTTCATAAATGAGCATCGCTTGTGCCAAAACAGGGCTTTGAAGCTTTTTCTGAGACAGGATCTCTGCTAAGTGCTTAAAGTAAAACAAAAGACCAGTGTTGGAACTCAGAAAGAGAGGGAGGGAGACAGAGAGAGAGAGAGAGAGAGAGAGAAGGAAGAGAGAGAGAGGAGGGAGAGAGAGAGAGAGAGAGAGAGGGAGGGAGGGAGGGAGGGAGAGAGAGAGAGGGAGAGAGAGAGAGAGCGCACATCTGTTTGTATTAATAGATGACAGTGCCCAGGTCTGCCTCTGCATGGTGGAAAATGACTATATCTCCAGCGCGGCCAAACTCCCCACAATTCCCCAAACTCCGCTCATTTCACTCCAATTAGCCCGCCCTCGGACAGAAGAGGCCTCGTCACTCAGCCTCCTCACAGCCGTCGCTCCAGCTGAGCGGCCCTCTACCCCCGTCCCGGGGTAAAGGAAAGGAGGAACAAAATCTGTTTTTACAGCAAACGCTCCTTAAACAGTCATAAATGAGGCTGTGAGACCTCCTGTGAGAAGGCCATTAAGCAGCTGGGGGGGTGGTTACTCATAGGCCACTCAGAGGGGGGATTGAGGCTGGATCAGCATTTCAATCCCAGACGACTCCTGCCTAATGCCTCGTAGTACAGTCACCGGCTCGGGCCTGGGTCGAGTCACTGACCGAGCCTGAGAGACGGAGTGGGCGGATTCTGGAGCTGCTGTATCACAACCCCAACCACAACCCCAACCCCAACCCCCCCGCCCCTCCAGGGACAGGCCCGCCGAGCCGATCACCGATGTCGCCATCCATCATGTCAAACCCAGAACCCAGCATCTGACCCAAATCAATTAAAACAGACAGAGAAAATGTAGGCCATCAGGAGACAGGAAATAGTTTTTCTCTCTCTATCTCTCTCTCTATCTCTCTCCCTCTCTCACTCACTCTTTCTGCACCTTTCGCTTTCCCGAGACTTCCTCGCCTACGCTAAAAGCGTTCTGGGTTCAAGGCCAGCCGATTGCTAAATTCTGTGCTATTCTGACCCTCTAGTGGTAGATGTGTAAGTCACAAAGTGCCTGCGAGGCTACATGTTCTGAAGCCAGTGCTTCGCAAGAGCAGAGGTGAGATCTTCCACTGTCGCTGTCGCTTCCTGCAAACCCCCCTAAAAAACAACCGAGGAGCCCATCTGGCTGGGGCTGTAATCAAACATGGCAGAAACACTTCTCACTGGTACCATCCCCCCACATCTCCCCAGTCTCCGTCTCCCTTCTGTTTCCCCCTCTCTCTCTCTCTCTCTCTCTCTCTGTCTCTATGAGATTCTTTCCCCCACTTACCCCCAAATGAAGTAGCTTAATTGTCAGTTTCACTTTAGGAAGTGACTGTATCGAGTTCCGGGCGAGAAGCCAGCCTCTGATTTCCGTGACAAAGCTTTTGAAATAAGGCCCCAAAAGGAGCGGGCGAAAAAGGAATGTTTGTTGATTTCTCAGAGGTTCACTTACTTACTATTTATTTATTTACCCCCTCCCCCCGCCTCCCTCTTCATATTCTAAAGAGGCTGAAAGTCCAGGTAAGCACATAGCAGTGAGAGGAGTCTTCTGAAAACTGACAGAGTGCTTCATCATTTTCCTTTCATCTTTGCATGCAAGTGCTTTTCCAGCTTGCCTGTTTACAGTATAATACAGTAGCATGTAACATAAATGTTTCATGACCAATTACCCAAGGTTATGGATGAACATAGTTAAACAAGGTATACTTGGGCATGTATATATATATATATATGTAACTGCCGAAATAAAGGAAACATTAAGCGGCTTAATAAGGAGTTGGGCCACCACGAGCTGCCAGAACAGCTTCAATGCAACTTGGCATAGATTCTACAAGTGTCTAGAACTCTATTGGAGGTATGCAAAATCATTCTTCCACAAGAAATTACATCATTTGGTGTTTTGTTGATTGTGGTGGAAAACGCAGTCTCAGACGCCGCTCCAGAATCTCCCATAAGTGTTTAAATGGGTCAAGATCTGGTGACTGAGACGGCCATGGCATATAGTTTACATCGTTTTCAGACTCATCGAACCATTCAAGGCCATTCGTGCCCTGTGGATGGGGGCACTATCATCCTGGATGGGAGACCACTCCCATCAGGATAGAAATGCTTCACCACAGGGTGAAGGTGATCACTCAGAATGTATTTCTTGGAGTTTGACTTGCCCTATTGGGCTTGAGTGAACCTAAACCGTGGCAGGAAAATGCACCACACACCATAACAGAGTCGCCAGTATCCCTCATTTACTCAAGTGTTTATTTTATTTTGGCACTTACCTGTGTGTGTGTGTGTGTGTGTGTCTATATATATATATATATAGAGAGATATATATATATATATAGAGATATATATATATATATATAGAGAGAGATATATATATATATAGATATAGTCGACATGCACACACACACACACACACACACACACACACACACACACACACACACACACACACACACACAAAAGTGCAATAAAAAGTGCATTCTCAGGCTCTTCTCATCCATCACCCAGACAGGGCATGGCCACCAACGCTAGCATAATGAATTCATCCACACACTTTTTGAGGATAGGTATTGGGTGTTTGGGAGACAAGGGGAGGGTGGGGTTAGGCCATTTCAGCGCGACAGAACGTACGGCAAGAGAACATAAGCCTTCAATCGATATCCGATGTCCACTGAACACCGAGGCCCAAAACTCAAGTCTCCGGGTTCAGCGGTTGTGCACAATGGCAGAGCTTCTCCCGTTGTGCACCTTTTCTTTGACTGGACCGGTCCGGCGGTTTTGGGTTTTAGGCCTCAGGGAGACATGGAGACATAAGGTAACATAAGGAACACCCCTGCAGTCTGTACGACAGGGTTACTCAAATCTGGCCCACGAATCCAACTCCGGTCCTGGTTTTCCCCTTCTCTCAGGTAGTTAATTGAACAGTTAGCGCAACTGATCGGCCAGCGCGTCTTCACACCCGACCCCCAGGTAAAGGGAGTGTTGAAAAACAGGAGCGCTCGGCGCTCGGAGTAACCCTGCTGTACCGAGCAAAACACACACGCCCGCTGGATCTCCTGTGTGTATTTATTTAGTAAAAGGCGTTCAATGGAGTAGGACGAGATCCAACCACAGCAGCCATGGCCACAGCCCATGCTGCTGAAAGAAGCATGCGATGACCCTGCCGAAGCAAAACCTGGAGCGGTTCGCAGGCCACAGTTCCGTCCTGGGTTCCGTGGACACGGATTGGACTTTCCAAATCGACGGAGCGTTTGTTCTTATCAATGCGGGCCTGAAGGAGGAATGTTTGACAAACACCAGGGCCCTGTGTTTATAGGGTTGTTTATAGGTTTTAGGTTTTTTTTTTGCTGACGGACTGTAAGTATCTGCAAAGCGAGCGGTAGTTAACGCCTCTGGAGGACTGCGCGCTCGGGGGGTGTGTTCGAAGATGAAAGGATGGACTAAGCAGGATACAGAGCATAATGCAGCCATCGCTAATGCACCTACAACAAAGCAGAGGACGGCGGGGAAAACAAAAGGCCGGCGGAAGAACAGGTGCATTGAGGAATTCTGAAGAGCCCTTTGAATTTCAGAGACAAAATGAAATGTACCTTTTTTTTTTTCACGCAGACCTGTGAGGATGTGCAACACTTACAAGACCTTTAAGAACGGCGCGCTCGCCAGTGTGTGCTGTAAAACGAAGCGTGAGCCTTGGATAATTTGCACGAAAGGACAATACGAGCGGGGGGAAGGTATATGTGTGGTTGTAAATCAGCCATGCAACTGCCACACACCGAAATGATGAGAGCAGAAATATGATCTAATTATTCAGCGCTGAGTTTTGTGTGGATGTGTAGTTCAGGCTTCTCGTAATTGTTTAACCGCGTTAATTGCCACAACGCAATTTACGATGATTAGCCGCGCTGCAAAAGCAGGTGTGCGAGGGGAAATTGTGCACTTTGTTTGACAATGAGGGAGATCGTCACGTTCAGAGGTTGTGCTGTGAAGCATATCTCTCAAACTATTTATTCCTGATGTTTACCTTTAGTCTTTTTTTTCTTCTTCTTGTTTTTGTGAGGGTTTGCACCAGAATATGAAACCTTACTTTTTATCTGCACATCGTTCAATGAATCATGCGTTTTGTTCCTCCAGATTGTATTTTTTTAACCTTGGAATGTTCTGGAGGGACAAGTCCTGGAAGCTGTTCCGGAGCCAGGCCCAGCTTTGTTACAGGATCGATTTGTACTCTAGAGACTTCCGGAAGGACGCTGCTATTTTGTTCCAGGTGTAGCACAGTTTTTTTTTTTTTTTTGGAGTATTCTTAAGACAACATTCATGTTGACTGGAACATGGGGGCACGGGGGGCTGGGGGGCAGGAGGGGGGTCACTTACACAGATTCTGAGCCGTCTTGGAATCCAGGATCCTCAGCTCTTTCGCCTTTTTCTTGAACTGGTTCAATCTCCTGTTGTCCGTTTCATCCACATCCTTTTTCACTGCAAAGGGAGAGAAAGAGAGAGAGAAAGAGAGAGCAAATAAGCAATCAATACCAAAGCTATAAAAAACTATGCAATTTTCTCTACTTTGCAGATTCCTCAGTTCATTTTTTCTCAGCGCCACATAAAGGAACAATGAATAATTGAGAATATATTCAGACCAATCAAGATGATCTACTTCCTGATTGAAGACTAATTGAGTCATTAGTGGCGAGTGACTGCGTACAAGCAATTCATATTCCCTCTAAAAGACCTTAAGCAAGAAGATATTGTAAAACGTATGTGGAAAATCAAACATGGTCTAACAACAATAAAGAAATGTCTTATTGGATGCTAGCTGCTCATCTCTTACTGTTTTTCCATTCAGATTCATTTATTTAGTAACGATTAAAATGGCAGACACGGAGCCCAAAATTCGTTATACTTCCTAAGACACACTCCCAAATTAAAAAGCTACTCAAAATCTTTTTATTTATTTTTTAAATGCACTTATTTAAAAAGTTTGAAGTTTACATATTAAAGTGCAGCCTTGATGGAAGTTATGAAACATTCAAATAAATTGTATACACAAGATTAATTTATCCATAGCGCTTCAATATGTGACCTAGTGAAGGGATGGACCCTGTGTGCACTCAGACACACCATTTTGTTTGTCGCATGACAAACTTTACAAAAGGAGAGAAGTGGCAACAGACTGACAACACCTAGGAACTATTTCAGTGGCAGACCTGCCAGCCTAGGGTCTGTAGTATCTCTGGAAAAAACAAAACAAGTGAGCTGCGCGATTATGGGCTGGAAAAATAATATACAATAACCGAATTGTCGCAGCCAAACTCTGGTTTGGGACACCTTCCAGGCGCCTGCGACGTGTGAATGAGGAACCGCAGCATCTCGCTGTGAGCGCTTCGCTGTGACAGCCTCCAGGTGAGTACCTTTCCCCTGGGCAGTGTCTGAGAGCTATGGAGGCGATCGTGTTACGGCAGCTACTCGATTACTCGAGGTGAGCAATCAGCTGACCAACGTTGTTCAGCGCGGCACGAAAAAAAACCCACGGTAGTGCTGTGTGCGTCGGACTGCGTGTCAGGGAGCAGTCACAACACTCTGACTGAACATATTTCTTCTGGGGTAGCATTATGCATCATCACACAACCCAGCACCACCACCCCCCACCCCCACACCACCCCCACCCAAGTGAGTACGGAGGAACAAGAGACACCCTCCCCACTGCCTCTCACAATACTACCTCCCCCACTGAACGTAATGAAACGGACAGGCCCCTGCAATAGAGCCGGCCCTGGGGAGCGGAAATCCTACCCTTGAATGTGAGGGGGGAGTGGGAATACTCAGGTGGCTGACAGAAGACTCCTTCCCCGTTCTCTTCTGGGAGCGAGTGCTAATCACCGCGGCTCGTCTATTTATTTTAGCCCAAAGGTAGGAATCTCGGGAGGAAATCTAGAACAAACAACCTGCTGTGCTGGAAATATCTGCATACTCGCGAGCAACAATCAAAAGAGGCACCGTCTCCGCGCGCCTTGGAGGAGAGGAGCAGCGGGAGGACTGCTGTACCTGTTTCAGCACTCTTCACTGCAGCGGCGCGAGCGGCAGCCTAAACGCGCGCGCCCGCCCAGCAACAGAGCGGACGCAGCGCCTCCATTTCATCTCTGAAGTCTGAGTGGTTCTGAGGCGAGGCCTTACTTCAATTCCCTTTCCGTGAACCTGAAAGGGGCTTTCTGTTCAATAACAACAATTAGAAAAAATGTGTAGTGGAAGCAAACAAAAAAAGAGAAAGAATCTTTTTTTTTATATTGGGATGGAAGGCAATAAGAAAATATAGATACAAGCCACAATATCATGGCCCGAGCATGTTGTGGTTATGGCAGCTTAGGCGACAAGACCAATGGTGTGGTTAGGAAAAATGATCAGTGCGAATTTATCTAAATAAATGTCCGGCGCGAATATTAATCTTAAATCATCCTAAACTGCCATTTCATTGGCTGTCGTTCAGCCACCTTTTGGTGCAGCAACCTTTCCTTTACAAATGAGTTGGGGACGATGACCAGGACTCCAAATACCAAATATTATGTCACTCAGACTTCTGGTTCATGAGGTTCATGTGGCTTAAGAAAACGTTTTTTTTAGCATTATCTAAAAATGCAGTTTTTGGCCAAAATTCTAATGCACGTGGCTTCCATGTTTTTTGACATATTACTATGATATGGAGGTACATATCTACAGAATATGACTGTGTAACTATAGGCTGAAAAAAGTTTCAAGTTGAAAAAAAAAAGTAGGACAGAGTAAGCATCAATAGATTTTGCTTGCACAAATGCTCAATTTAATTTGTTTGACATTTTGCCATCTTTTGACAACTATTCCTTTGCAATTTAGTTAGGCTTTAGTACAAAGAGAATACATACCAAATTCATAATTGTGGAAAATTCATCATGGTGAATTTTATCGGCCCGATTGCAAAGTTGTACCCCATGAAAAGAGATGTGCAAGACATGTGTCTCTTGACTCTAGATTAAAGGGATCAGAAGTTATAGACATCTCATTTGCCATGAGGCCAATGGGTAGGTATGCCAGGTGAGCGCAATCTCTAGGTTCACGCATACCTACCAAGTTCGGTGAGGTTTGGATGAATGGTACCGCTTTTATAGCCAATCAAATAGTAGGAAAAAAAGAATGAGAAAACGCAATATGGTTGCTGCATACGACCTCCTCTCGCATTTACACAATGCTGGGAAAATATCTAATTTCATTCAGTTCCAGGGTGAAAGGCCCTCTTCTGTGTTTTCTTTCACGGAAGACAGACGTTCTCAAAACAAAAAAAATACATATACGAAAAGCCACCCCTGTGGTCGGGGACAGGAAACCCCTGGCGATGACATCACAGGCCCATAATACCCAGTTCCGGAGCAGTGAGCCCTTTATTCGCTGTGCCTCTCACGCAGGGCTTCAGGAAATGTGGGGCTCAGAGGGGAGGACCATAGGGAGGGCCACACAGCTCTAACACCCACCCACCCCCACACCCGCACATGCAGTCGCACCCACCCCCACACCCCACACCCGCACACACACACACACACACACACACACACACACACACACGCACACACACGCCCCCATTCGGTCTCCTTCTCCTGTATGAATCACCCCTGGATCGGCACCCACCTGCATGGCGCTCTACGCACCCTCTGGCGCCTCTGCTGTCCTCCCCCTCGCTGACACAGCCTTCAACACCCCGCGTCAGCCGGCAAACGTGCCTAATAATACACAACAGGCGCGGCTGTTACCCCCTCGCCATGGACTGCCACGGTCGCCATGCGCGTCGCAGCGTTTTCGCAACGGAGTCACGTTCCAGCCGAGGATGAATGAACGATCGAATCGTCGCCGAGCAAATGTAAATGGCTCTTTCAATTATTAAACAGAACTAGCGGGTCATCTAACTGGCTATTAACAATTTTATTTAAGGCTCTTTTATCCTCCCATGTATGCCCCTGCCTTGCTGATTGCTTTGAGAAACCTCGGGGCGCTCACGGCGGATAGCTCCCGAAAGGACACAGACCCAACTACAAGTTTGAACGAGCTTTGATTTAAGGTTTCTGGCTTTGAAAAACAACATCTATTTCTGTTTTTCAAAGTGGCATGAGACGCCCACAATTAAATATGTTTGAACACACACACACACACACACACACACACACAATTAATAAATATAATGTCCATATTTAGTGATATTTGATTTAAAGTGTTCAGACCCTTTCACTTTTTCCACTTTGTTGTGTTATAGACTTAATTTAAAATGGATTAAAAAATATATATTTTGCCATCAATCTACACACATAATGACAAAGTGAAAACCCGTTTTTAGAAATTGGTGCAAATGTATTAAAAATAAAATATATTAAATTAATTAAAAGGGGCTTTCACGTCTTCTTTGCAGAACTGAAGCCCCATATCAAGTGCTCCTTTCTTGCTTACGTTTCTTCACAGTCATGGCTGTGGCCTGTCACAGTGAGCCCTTTTCCCCGAGGAGGACTAAGGGACTGTATGTCACAGTGAGGCCCGCTCAAGTTCAATCTACCCATCACATCAGACTCAGATTAATTGTTCCTTGCGTTTATCCTGCTATCTCTTCGCAGGGATGTGTTTGCACACACAAGGCCACCATGTCTGGATAGGCCGCTGAACATAAACAGATCAGGAAATTAGCCTGACCCATCTATCATTCAAAAAAGAATGTTATTCAAAAGCTTATGACAAAAGCATTCAAGTTGTCCTTGCACACAAACTACTCACCTAGGCAACAAAAAGAATAATAATTTTTAAAAACTGTTTTGATAGAAAACGTGTTATTCTATCTTCCAAGTGTCTACACAGACCCCTGTTTAAACGAGTGTGCTGTCTGCTTACGTGGCTCGAGACCCGACAAAAACCGCGCGATTAACACTCCGTACCAACAAACAATGGATATAGCTACCTGCACTCGGCGTGGTTGTACACAACAGCGCATTTAGACCATTGTGCTCTTCCTGAGGTAGGAAATGAGCAAGCTGTTAGGAAGGACCTCGTTCCTCCGGCGGGCTGTCATGCCAGCCCATTACGGTTATACAGTCCTAATCGATAATGAACAAGAGCAAGGGCAACTCATTAGCATTCATTGTTTTTGTTTTGTTTTGTTTTGCATAGCAGCGTCGGACCTGACGTTAATTTGTGGGGATACCGCGCGGTCGCAAACCAAACACTGCTTCTCTTCCCTCGTCGTGGGGGGGAAGCAAGACACAGTCAGCACCTATTGTCAGGCTTCACGAACAATAAAATTGATGCGCATGGCTAGTTAACTTTTTCTTATTATCTAGGACCTCTACGTGACAGTAGGGGATTTGCTATAGACATGCACAGCACACATACGGTGGGTGTAAAAAGTATTCTCCCCCTTTGGCATTTTTCACACTTTCTTTCTTGGCTGAATGGATTTCATTGGGAATTCTTGCCACTGATGAACACAAAAAAACTATAATGTCAAATAATAATAATGTCTTTTTTAAACTCTAAAGGTTTTTGTCAGGACACTGTAGGACACACATTTCCCGGCACTACGCATAATCTCTTTTGCGGCTGTGTGGCCTCGAAAATGGAAACATGGAAAATGTTCCCGCTGTACTGAAGAAAAACTGGAACATGGGAAGGCAGTCAATTTACTTATTACAAGAAGGTCACGGTCTCGCTGGTTAATCTAAACCATGCTTGCAAAAAAACACTGTCATGTGGTACGTGTATTATTACACGCAAAAGCAGCTGGCTCACAATTATCAACCTATTTGTAACACAGGCAACTTAGAGGATAAAGAAATGTGTACGCTTGGGACTTCGGAGTCAAAGAGAGAAGCTGTATTGTTTCACTGCTGTAATACAGCAACAACACTAAAACGGAATCCATGCCAAGATAACCAAGAGAGGCCACATGCATGTAAGCCAACCTGACAAAATCTGTTTCATTTAACTGTTGTTTTTATGGGGGGGGGGAGTGTTTCTTGGGGGGGTTCAATGGAGTCCATGGGATGAAAAGGGATATCATCCTTTATTTGAGAACCCATTGGCGTGTTTAGGATCATCTGACTGCCCTGCAAGCTTTTTTTTCCTGTGAGTTTTGGACGGGGGTGGCCCCGGGGAGCCTTGGACTTCAAAAGCCTGCTGCAGCTCGGGGCTCGTATTATATATTGGCCCAAATCTTGTCAGCGGGGGAGGGGGCCTTCCACACGGACTTACGTGAGCTAAACGCTACCACATGTTAATTTCCGGAAAAGCCGAGAGGGAAGGCCAGAGTGCGAAGGCCGAGAGAAATATAAAACAAGTGCCTGCGATGAAATCGGGGGCCAGTGTCAATGGCAGGTCTTCCGCAAATGCATCTCAGGCAGAGGCGAGGCACAGCCGAGCAGACAATGTGGAGTCTTGCTGTCCACGGGGCAATTTATTCCCGGAATGTGCAGTCTGCCTACAAAGATGTACCGTGCCCTCCATCTCTCTGACTCGAGTACGAGCCGGGTAGAACTGAGCGGGCGAGAGCTGCCAGCCCTTTCCAAGGAGATGAATTCTGTCTGTGTAAGTGAGCTGATGGTGTACAATCCCCCGGCTCACTTTTCAGACTCCGGCTTCCTTAAGATTTTGGACACGCTTGTTCGACTTGTAGGCCTCAGCTGCTTTGCGGCTTGATGGAAATGGAAAGGAAGCTTTTTTTTTTTTTTTTTTCAAAAAAAGCCTTGTGTTTTTTAGCCCCCGCGTTTCTGTCGGTTGTCCGACAGGCTCCACAAGGAAGCGTTAAGAGTCGCGCGACAGCGGCGATACATCTGTCATTCCCGAGACGTCATCGGAGACGTCTTCCGCTTTGAAACGAAGCGTTCCCCGCTGCGTTGAAACGGGCAGGTCCGTGGATCGCGTCACCAGACCGTCCTTTTGAGAATTCGTTAAGTCGCGTCCTCCTTAGGTCTCGTTAACGGCGCGCGCCTCTCGACGAGCGCGCGCGCTCCATCTAGCCGCCGCCCCTCGTGAACGCCGCTCTCCCCACCCCCTGCGCCCGCTCTGCCTCTGCCTCTAAATGCTCCAGTGGGTTTGATTATGGCATCGTTACTCGCAATCTGTGCCGCGCGCCATTCCTAGAACCAATATCCACGCGCGTAATGGCAACACTTCTATAACAGGTATTTAATGGCCAGCTCTCTTTGTCACAAATGAGTCTGCATTAGGACCCGAGCTTTATGGGGGGGGGGCTATTGGACTGGCTGGCGTCGGTTGATCACCAATCGGTGACCGCGCATGGCCATATTACCAGATTGGGTTTTATGTTTAATGTGCCTGTAAAGCGGAGGTACTCTGATCTAATTGCCCATTTACAGGGCCTCGGTAGCCGCCGTTAAACACGCATACCGCGGCTCCCCGTCTTCTGCGGGACAAGTTCAATGGAGACCGCCGCCTTCGATGCTGACCCGTAACAATAAAGCGCTAAACCCCCTTGACCTATTTCATCAGCCAGACTGAAAACAAATAAATCGAGAGGTGTTATATCTCAACTCAAAAGCCAGGGGTGAGAGGAAAGAGTAATCTTTTATGGAATGAAAAAAAAACACCCAAAAAGAAACATTTCATTTTCTCGAAATTATTAGTATTGTTGTGCTTTGTTCTTGCTGTTTTTATAGCTGGTTATGTTCCATATTGTTTTTCTCCTGGCTTTTATTTCCCCCTCCCCTTATTTATTCCTCAGTATTATTCTGACAGTTTTAAAATGCCCTGGAAACACAGGTTGATTTTGACGCGACTTGGTAGGTCCGTTTGCGACAATCGAACGTGCGCTCTTTTTTTACCACATTGTCCACGTGGCATGGCTGTAATACAGGAATGTGTGCTATGATGTTTGAAATGAGTCTATTACAATATGTGGACGCAGTGAAGAAAATGCTAAATCTTGGCACTAATCTTTTATTGTAAAAAGACATTTAAAAAAAATCTTATGAACCACAACATTAGCAGTAAATGATCCTCAGGCATTTATAATGTCTGTTAATTAGCAGTTATGAGGTAAAACAATATGGCTGAGAGAGCTCGCAGATATAAATGCAAGGCCATAAATCCTACCAAAGACCATTCGTCCTACCGATCCTCCCATTTCTGAATGTGAAGTGACACTTTTCTGTCTCGGGGAGGTTACCGAAACCCCACCTCAGGCAAACGACATTGATCAGTGGCGCAATAACAGTGAATTTAATTTCCACTGTTCGAAAATATTCATTAAAAATCGCTATTAACCGTGGAGTTCTCAAACTAGCGACATATGTTCTTCTCACAAGGAACAATTTTGCCTCGAGGACCCTTAAGGCCTACCTTATTGAATTTTCCTACCGTTTTGAATATTTTGTGAAATTAATATTCAGTCCTTATGAACCACTGGCCTCAGATAAGTGGGGGCTTTTTCCAATACCTCTACCGTGGGATATGGCATTTGGTGGCATTGTAATTGTTAATTAAATTAAAATTACCCCTTTTTCGCAGCTAAAAACTACACAAAATTGTTTTTTAATAAAAACTTGCTACAGAGGTTCTTCTCCTCACAAGGAACATCCGTTTAGTATAATGGTTAGGGAAATGGGCTTGTAATGCAAAGGTTGTACATTCAATTCCCAGGTGGGACGCTGTAACCTTGGGTAAGGTGCTTAACCGGAGTTGCTTCAGTAAATATGCAGCTGTACCAATGGGTTGAATGTAAAGACAAGGCTGCCGGTCGCTCTAGATGATGCATTTCCTCGATGCCTGTAATGTCATTTAGCACCAAGGGCCCAGAAGGCCTGCTGTATTGGGACCTCCACCATTTTGAATAGTTTGTGAAACAAACCTTTTGCATTTACGTCAAAACTTGTACGACAGCATCGCTCACTGTAAAACGATGACAATAACTGCACGTTGAACTACAATTAAATTCATTTGTAACTACCTGTTAAAAACGCCAAATTATACTTGCAAAAATAATTGCATCAAGAAAAATAAAAGGATAATATTTATGATTTGGATTATAAGAGGTTAAAGCGCACTTTGTTTTTGAGCTTCTCAGGTAACTGTCCACTGGTAAGGTTCTGCAATTTATCCTGCATGAAACAGCCTGGCTCTCCACAACCGAGGATTACCGAAATGGGACCCCTTGCATCAAAACGCAAACGCTGCATGACCAGCCAGCTCCAGCCGTGACCAATTTTTCCCTTCGACTTGGGCTAAACAGAGGTCTCTGCCTCGCACCCCAAAGCCAATTTACCGTCTGGATACAAAGCCCCGCGACTTTGTTCATCCCTCAATCTTCCATCTCCACGCGTGTTCCTTCTCTCTTTCTCTCTCTCTCAAAAAAAAAAAAAAAGCAATCCTTTTCCCTTTCACTCGGGGGGTCTGAAATTGTCTCTTTTTCTTTTGGACTGGCGAACTGGCATCGATCGGATAAGAGCACTCAATAAAAAGGAGAAAAAAAATACACACACAAATTGAATCTGAGCAAAGCATAACAAAGACCCCAGGATGGAGATAAGTGCTTAATGTACAACCCAAACTTAGAGCGGAGGTTTCTGCGGTTAGTCAAGCGGATTTTGATTATGTGGTCTGGAAATTAGTGTCTGCAGCCATTCATCAGAAGCGATCTATTATTAGGCGAGCAATTTTGAGATTTCTTTCCCTGGCCTTAAAAGAGCCTTCTTGTTTGTTGATGTACAAAGATGTTCATTATGAATACCTGATGGCAGCTGAATGAGTATAATTTGGATCTCGTCTGATAGCTTTCAGATGTCAAGTTATTGGGGGCCATCTCTCGTTACGCCCTGACCTTCACGCGGCTCGGGCGAGCCATCTCCCAACTTCGAAAAAAAAAAAAAAAAACAAGGTGAAAAGAATTGAAATCGCAGCTGGCTGGCTGGGTGTGCGGTGGGGGAGGGGAGGGGAGGGGAGAGGAGGGGGTGCGGTCCCTGCGAACGATGAAGCCGAGCCCTCATCCATGCAATTATCATCACCCATAATGACAACGGGAGGGGGAGAGCGAGGAGACTTAATGATAATGATAATGGCGATAATCAAACTCGTCTCCCGCGCACTTGCGCGTCGGATAATGGCGAGGCGCAATGCGGGAACGGCCCGATGGCTTCCACGCTCCTCCGGCTCTCCGAGGTCGTCCGCGCGACCCTGCAGCTGGATCCGCCGGCGGGCGGGGCGACCGCGCGAGCGCTGCTGTGTGGCCCGGCCCCATGCCGGCCCCCGTAATTGTTTCAGTGTGGAGTCAGAGAGGGCCCAGCGCGGCCGGAGGTGAGCTGGGGAGGTGGGGTGGTTCCGCCCCCGCCGGTGTGAGCTTAAATCCACCCCCCCCTCTACCCCTCTACCCCCACCCCACCCCCATCCTCAGAGATACCCCTCCTAACACACCCAAAAGACTGGCTGAGCATTAAATTCAAACCAAATTGCACTGTGAGCACGTTCTGTAATTCGCTCTGGATAGGGGTGTCCGCTACATGACTAAATGCAATCGTAACGAGGCCACAGCCTTTTTCTGCCGCAAAGTCGTGGGGCCGACGCGAGTTTGGGACTCTGAGGAGGGCGCCGCGCGTCACACCCCTCAGGACGGAGGCGTGATGGTTTTTGGAGCCGGATAGAGTGCCGCCACCGGTCACTGGCGCTGCCGTATAAGTTTATGAAGCACACGCCATAACTCAAGGACACGGAGAAGTCACCAACTGTTTCTATCAAGCGGCCCGGCTGCTCCTCTGCACTTATCGCTCCTCCCTGGTTTGTAGTGGTAGTTGTGTGCAGACCGATTAAATAAACCATCAGCCTCCTGCCACAGCTCAATAGATGCCTCCTCTTCTGATTCCTCCCAGAGTGCGTTTTCGGCTTTATGCCGCCGCCGTCTCCCGCGCTGTGTACTTCTTATATGTGCGCTTGTACAAAAAAACACTGGTTATTCTGTTGACACATGACGTTATTGAAGGGTTATTTTGCCTTGGTTGCAGGCAGTCCCTCTCGGCTCCTGACACCTGACACCTGACACTGAACAGGAGATTTCATGACAGCTTGATATTTCACTCGCAATTTCCGCTACACAAACAAAGTTTTAAGTCACGATATGATGTCAGCGCGCACATGTCAAATAATTTCACAGAGAATTGTGACAAACGAAAAAACTATTGCTACAAAAACTAAGATGTGTAGCAGGCATTCATTTTTACAGCACAAAATACATGTGGCTTTTTACTAGCTTTATTATCACGGAGGAACAGGGGGGCTTTATGTCAACACCTTATTGCCTAGAACAGAACACAGAATTCAGCAAATTGGGCTAAGAAGGAACAAGATGCAGCCATTTTGGGAATTGAATGTAATTGGGGATTGAATAGAAGCCATGATGCAACACACTGCGGGGCGCCAAACGCCGTGCGCCAACACTGTGACCTTCGACCACTTGCCAGAGCAGCAACAAAACGGGAGCGTGTGACACGAAAGCGTGCAAGCGGTTGAACCCGTCGCCGTAGCGACTCCTTTATCGTGTTATCGTTTATGTGCGTCGCATTTCGGAGAGAACAGGTTTGTAGGGGAGCAGGTCTCCCCTCCTCTCCTCATCCTACTCCTCTACTCCTCTCTGTAGACTGGGGCAACGGTGAGATCCTGATCAGAACCTGGAGAAGAGGCCTCCCAAGCCACCCCGCAGTGGGAGCTTCCTCCGTCTCCCCCCCAGACCAGCCCGGCGTTTTCCCCAGAAGGGCGGCGCCACCGTGAGAGGGGTGTGCAGAGAGGCTCGGGTGACCGTTAGCTTCACCCCGCCGACCCAGTTTGAGCATTCGGCGCCCTGCGCGCGCCCGGGCAGATGTCACGGCCCGGGATGTAGAGCAGAGGCTTGAGCGGGGCCGGCGGGCAGCTCGCTGGATAACTGATGTCCCTGCGGTGTTCATTAGCGCTCGCGCATCCACCGCCACGCACTGACAGCAGGCCCCGCTCATCAGCCCGTACACAGGCTGTCTGCCCCGCGCTCCCTGCCCCTGTATCTCTCTCTCTCTCTCTCTCTCTCTCATCAGGAAACGGGGACTGACCAGTATATCTTTCTTAAAAATGAGCTTTTCTTCTGTCTGTGTCTTCCATAAAAGGGAGAGGAGAAGCTCTCTCTCTCTCTCTCTCTCTCCTCTCACCCGCAACCCCACTACCCTGAGGCAAGCAAGATTATGGGATTGTCCAGCCTGCTGGTAGCTAAAAGCTAAACATTGCATCACTCCAAGGCTGGTGACATCTTTGCTGCGCACTGTTGAGTGCATTTCCTTGGTACTTCAAAT
This sequence comes from Aldrovandia affinis, assembly GCA_029706075.1. Taxonomy (NCBI): domain Eukaryota; kingdom Metazoa; phylum Chordata; class Actinopteri; order Notacanthiformes; family Halosauridae; genus Aldrovandia; species Aldrovandia affinis. The sequence continues at coordinate 380,737 of JAINUG010000324.1, forward strand.
GGTCTCTTCGCTTCCTCTCTCTCTGCCCTGTATCCTGGACTCTCTTTCTACCTCTCTCTCTCTACTGTTATGCTTCTCACGGTGTAAAAGTAGTGTCAATATTGTGTCACTATAGCGTCAATCGTGGTCTTGATACCATTCGAGTGGGGTATATATTTTAGTTTAACTGCCCACAGTCCAAGAGGCTGGTTACCAGTGCTAGTGTGAGGGCTGGCTATAGTTCTCCATTAACCCAAAACCTAAACTGAAACACTTTGTTAAGTCTAAATCTAAATCCTTTTTTGTACTCTATTTTTTTGTTTGTTTGTCTTCCCAGCATCCTCTCTGTTTACCCCCCATTACTCCCTAATAATGGCCCTCTCTCTCCACTGATCCCTGCTCCAGTCCAGGATACCGGGCAGCTCAGCAGTTAAACTTGGAAATAATGACAGCCAGGCCGTGGTCTCTGTTCCTCTCCAGTTTCCAGAGCCCGTGCCACAAGATGATGGAAGTCCTAATTGCCAATTAAAGCATTACTTCTTCGTGTGATGTAATGGCTCCGTCATCTGGACGTGCTTGCACTCTGCTGTAGGCTGTCACGTTGATAGCTGATCCGCTTTTGAAGCCAAGGTGCAGCATGGGAGACAGGACTAGAGTCTACTCGCCTTATTCCTTCAGAAGGACGAGAAATTCACAGTAAAAACGATGCTGACTGACAAGCCCCCTACCAAAGAGGTGGCTGGAAAATACCAGCTCATTATGAGATTTATGTTTCAAACTGAGGTTGAGCTTAATCCTGTTTTCTTGAAGGTTGACCAGCAGGACTGATCCTATTTGTCCACCACGGTGGGAAATGACTTAAGAATAACTTCACAAGCCCCGATGCTGCATATGTCAAGGGTTCCTATAGGATAAGAGAAAAGACGGTTTTTCGTTCTTGGCAGACAGGCATCACACTTGTTAGGTGGAGCTGGGCTTATCCCGAGGAGTCCACAGTGGAGTAGATGTATGCAGTATAATTGTGAGTCCCCAATCCTCCAAAAGACCAAATGCTCCCAGGATGCACTGCGCCGCCTCTTTGCAGAATCCCATTGAATCCTTTTCCTGACAACAAACGGATCTTGACAGGCGGCGGGCCCCCTGAACAGAGCCTCGATTCCGCTTCATTTCCATTGTGAACGTTTTACAGATTCCTGCGTGTCACTTCCTGCGGCCCAGCGCTCACAGGCCACACGGGCGACTGGCACGTCTCACTGCTGGCACCGCTCGGGCCCAAAGCCGAGAGGAACGCACGCACACGGGCGCTGGACTCTGAGTCCCGGCGGAGCGCAGCGGTGGCGGGAATCTACGGCGCTTTGCTGAGAGGTCTAATTTCTCTCGTTGTTTTTCTTTCGTTTCTGTTTTTACATTTCAGGGGTCATTATGTTTGGCCGCTTGGCTCAATCACGGATCAAATCCGGTGGGACGCTCATGCAAGAACAGGAAATGGAGGAGAACAAATAAAAAGGAAAAAAACAAAGACTGTTTGCAAAAACAGCTTGCGAGCGGTCCAGTGTGGGGGTCGGGAATGCGGCGAAACGGAGCCAGCTGTTATTCGACACCCCGATGAGACTTGCGGGGTCGCGCCAAACTCCCACCCATGCTGCTCCTCTGGCCTGTCCTGTTGCCCCCCCCACCACCCCACCCCCCTCTCACCAGAACAAGCCCACTCACTCGAACAATAGTCCGGCATGTTCTACATTAACCACTTCCTGTGATCACGGTCATGCCCCGGAGCAGGGGAACGATTCAGTCACACGGATCTTTTCAGCGGAGACGGAGAAGGGCGGAGGAGAGAAGAGAGGAAAAACTGAGCGTTAAAAGAAATTATGAAATAATACGATAGAGGGGGAAAATAAACTGACCTTATCTGAAAAAGTATTACAGCCACTTAGATATACCATCCTATCAAACATCAATTGTTTTACATCTTGGCTACCGACAAAACTAATAGCACATTGTGGTTACAGCTCTGTGATCCTCCGCGTTGTTTACGTTTAACGACGAGCACTGCGGCGGGTTTAGAGTCATGACAGCAGTCGGTAATGCTTCAAAACCTCAGTGCGCAGGTGAACATAGGTGTCGGGATGCAATTTAGCAACAGGTAGGCCTGTTTCAAAGAGAGCCCAGCCTTCGCCGAGAGAAAGCGAGTCCACGGTGAAAATGGAAATTAAATCTTGCACTCAATAAGCTTTTCAGGCGCACGCAGGCCTCGATTGCTCAATAAATAGGATTCTGACCCCCTGTGTATTAAAGCGGATGCTCCAACAGTTACGGTGCATAAACTGAACTCCGGGCACTTCCTGGCAGGCTGAATTATGAGCAGTTCACAAGACCTGCTTTCCCTACGCCTGGATTACTCTTGGATAGCATTAACCCAAGCAATAATAGCGGCTCCACGATTTTAAGCCTGTCACTACGCATCCTGTGGCTTCAGTGCCTTGTGGATGCTCTAAATGTATATATATATATATATTTATACACCCATTCAAACTTCCTCCTCAACTCTTTCAGCTGCTTTTTTTTTACCCGATAACCATCACAATACATGTCGTGCCTCCTTACTGGCTTCATTACCACATAAGATTAAACTCCCATTCAATTCTTAACTTCTATTCCATCAAGCTCCATTTCTTTTGATGTGATTAATTAAATGGACGAGCTTCAGGGACGACAGCGTTTGGCGGGCGGCGGCGGCGGAGTCTGCGGCCCGGTGGCACTGCGCGCATCGCGGGAACGAGAACTACTTCCTCTGAACAGATCCATAAACAACATCGAGTTGCGAACGAACCTTTAAAAAGCAGCATGTGGGTCACTGGCGTCCGATCAGAGAGAAAGGCGCGGTGCAGCGCAGGCATCGACAGACAACGGCACTCGCCGGGCCCGGGCTATCTCAGATCCCCGGGCCCGGGCTCCCGCGGAAAGGGGAACGGGGGGGGGAGAGAGCGGGACGACGCGAGCAGGGCCCCTGTAATAAGGTAATGAAAAGAAACGGGCTCTTTTTGAACATGAATCGCAGATGATCAAGGGGCGGAGAGAGAGAGAGGCCCGAGCGGCGGCAGCGTGTCCCTCTGATCTACAAACGGCGCTGCCATTGAAAGACGAATTAGCGGCGGATTACGCGAGCTCAGACCCGTGTTGGAGACGAGCCAGATTCAGCCCATCGCCGATACAGGGCTATCTGTTTCAGCGTCTGTCTGTCTGACCCTTTTAAAACTCCTGGACACTCGGCATCGAAATTCCAAACAGCATTTGCTTCGAAATATTTTCCGCGCATAACGTTAAAATATACATGGTAACGCTTCATGAACGTGACCGTTTGCCCTGACAGAAACCTTGATGAATGATTGTGACTTGATTTACAACGGCCTGGCGAAGGAGCTCGGTTGGAGAGTGAGACCCTCACCAAGGATGTGAGGTTGGCCCACGGGCCAGGGCAGAGATCCAGCCAGCCACCTGTTCCAAAGGCCTGTCCCTTCCACACTGCCTGTAGCTGCCAACGCCCACGCCCGCCCCCGGTCCGCCCGCACGTTTGGCAGGCCTGCATCCAGGGGGGGGGGTCGGTCGGTTGGTCAAAACAACCACAAAACACTCCAGAGACTGAAAACAAGACTGCTTCACACACCGTGCGTGCCTGGCCTGTTTTGTGGCGACATTCAGAAATGCAGCCCACCCCTCGAGAAATACCAAAGGTTTTGTTTTAACTGTGCACACAGTACAGCATTGTTCATCTTACAAAAGGCCGTGCATCGAAATTCACTCTACTGAGAAACGGCTGTCATCTTGTGTATGCATTGTGAATCGAAAGTGAATCCATATTCTATATCCATATTGGCGTATTGGTATATTGGTTATTCTGTGCACCCAAGGAATTCACAGCTCTGCACGGCAACTAGCAAAAATATCCCTGTGTTTATTCAGTCCAATTAAGTACGTAAGTATTTTTTTTTAGGAACATTTTTTTTTTTTTTTTTTTTTTCTTCTTCCCCAGATGTGGTTTCTGAAGAAGGCTGTCAGAGCCTTAGAGTGGTGAAACTATATTCTAAATGTGTGTTCAAGCAGAATTCTCCTCCGCTCCCTACCACCACTGAATTGATTGGGGAAAAATGAAATTCCTACAATGATTCTTTATTAGAACATGGGAAACGTTTTTAAGGCTGGCTGTCGATGCTATGCTGGGGAGGCTATATATAGGTTAGATTGGCACGCACGCACGCACATACGTGTGTAAGATCATATGTAGCTAAAAAAACCTATATCTATGATATAAAGCTGATGCACTTCACTCAGCTTCACTCTGCACTCCATCAGTACGAAACTGCTTGCTTACGATACATATTACCATCCTGCAATTTCAAGCAATGGCCCCCTTCATAAAACAGCATTTCATTTGGATGCTACAGGCAGGAACACGAGGTGTCAGTGTGCAGCAGACATGAGTCTTTCTTCTTTTCCTTCAGAACCATGTGGGGAAAAAAACAAAACAAATTGAGGCTCCATCTTGTCTACGGGGGTTTTAAATTGCCTGTTGGTCACTGAAACAAATGAAGTCTTAGATTTCCTAAACAGTTTCCAGACGCATCAAGGCTTTGTCACTGACAATATCCAACGTGTTACAAATGTTTATGGCAAAAGGGGATGATGCACGTGGAGACTGCTTATGGCCAGAGAAAGAGGCTCGGGAGAAAAGATTTGGCAAATTTTGCAGCGTGCGAACAATGCTCGAGTCCTTCCCATTGATAGGATTCTTAGCAGCAATGTTGGGGAGGTGGTTGCCAAGCAACATGTAAAATAAAAGGGGAAAAAAACCGAATACAATTCCACAAAACACTGGGAGCAAGCACGCCTTCAAAATAATAGAAATGTTGTGGTGAATAAAGCGCATACTCTCTCTCACACACGCAGACGCGCAAGCACACACATGCACGCACACATGCACGACAAATTTTAGGCTGCGGTGCGAAACCCAAGGTGACTAACAAAAAGTGGATCTGAATTGCCAATAAAAATCTTCAGCTCTTCTGTGCCAAATATTATGTGCTTTCAAGAGACCACTCTAAAAAGGAAAAAAAAAAAAAAAAACACACAAAAATCACTGAAGACTGCCTCCTATCAATACCATCACAATCACACGAGGTCTAAGAGCACTGCGGGCCTCGCCGAACTCCTACATGGAAGCGCAGCCTTTCAGAGGGCTTAAACGCTTTAACGATCACTGTTAGCATTACTTTAAGCACTGCTCTTTGCTTTAATCTCATCACTCTGTTTCAACTTGCGCTAACTGCTAGCATCTGAGTGCTTGCGGCCCGAGATGTCGGGGGGGAGAAAGAAACGCGCGCCTCTCGATTGGGAACAGAAGTGCACTGCGGGGCCCCGCGTCTGGAGCCATGGAGACAATGAAGGTGCACTTCCAGGCAACGGTCACGCCGCATCTTGGCCGTGGATCTTTCCGCGACTGCGTTGGCGTCGCCGCGCCGCTTCGGGAGAGGCCGAGACGACCGGAGAGGAGCTCTCGGTCACGCGTCTGCCAAACGCGAGGCGAGCGGCTCGATCGCATCCGTGCGAGGAAAAAAACCACCGCCCACCGACCGCCCACCGACCCCGTCGACTACTGTAGCTACGGCTGCATCGATTGCCACTGATCCGCTTTGGTTCGGACGGAATGAGTCTTGGAGGTGGTTCATGGCTTCTAGAGCAGGGGTTTGAATCAAAGTCTTCCCAAAGATTTGTAGGAGGGGGGAGGGGGTTGGGGGGGGTTGGGGGGGTGAAATCATCATCTTAAAAGGGATACGGACCGCAGAAGTCCCTCCATAATTAATGGCGGTATATAAGACGTGTGCGGACCGTCAGGCCTTCCCGCTGAGCGAGCAGACGGCACGCCGTCTTATCTCCCGCCGCAGGACGGGCCCGTACGACGTGGGTTCGCTGGCGAAGACGCGCGCGCGCCCAAAACAGTGGGAGCAAGTCGGCTGTGATGTTTGTCAGAAGAGCCACTGTAGAAGAGAGACAGCCAGGCAACATCAAACAAGCCCCCAAAACAGAGGGATTCTTTAATCTCCTCCCCCCAGCTCCACAAAATCATTACCCCGGCTCACACGGGCACTTCATGGGGCTTGAAAGAGAGTTTATGTTGAAACGGAATCTGTAATGGTATACAGCGCAGACTTTATACGTCTCTCCTCCCTCTGTTTACTTTACAAAAACATTTGCTGCACTTTCGAGAAAGTTATTCAGATTCCCCGACCCCCCCCTCCTTTACTAACCCCACTACCCTGAGGAAAGCAAGATTATGGGATTGTCCAGCCTATTGTCCGGTCAGCTAAAGCTAAGCATTGCATCACTCCAAGGCTGGTGACATCTTTGCTGCCCACTGTTGTGTCCATTTCCTTGGTACTTCAAATGGTCTCTTCACTTCCTCACTTCCTCTCTGTCTCTCTGTCTCTATCTCTCTCTCTTTCTCTCTGAGCTGCACACCTGTGCTGACCGTTAACATTCCACACAAGCGATGCCCTGTCACCTTGCATGTGCCAGATATTCACACATATTACTTTTTTTTATTGGCATTCTGCTTTCCAATAGTGGACATTCCGCTTTCAAAGTAGGCCATCACTGAGTTACACAGCATTTTCCCCTGACTACCAATCTCACTCGGGCAGGGAGTAGGCACGTATCAGTCAGTCACTCACTCTCTTTCTCTCTCTATTTCTCTCTCTCTTTCTCTTTCTCTCTCTCGTTCACATGCACAGTCACACTGGGGGTCCTCATCATGTTCAGATTTTCTTATTACAATCATTAGCACCATTTTATCAATGGCCACGGCAGTCCGAATTCACTCACACTCACACACACACACACCCACCCACACAGACCCACATGCAAAAAGACACACACACACACACACACACACACACACACACACACACACACACACACACACACACACACACACACACACACACACACACACAGACCCACATGCAGAAAGACACACACACACACACGAATACACACACACACACACATGCAGAAAGACACACGCACACACGCACACACACACACACAAACAGAAACACAAACAGACACACACACACACACACACACAGGAGGTAGCAGGAAGCCTTAGCAGAGATCTCCCTCCTACACCCGCAAGAGCATGCAGAGCAGCTTCAGGCAGAACATTAAACGGCGCTCCTTCCTCTGGTCTCCCCTGGCTGCTCCCTCCTCCGACACGGACCTCATGAAAGTCTTCCTCGTGAAGAACACGAACTGGAGCGCTGAGATCCTCCTCAGCACAGAAAAGGCAAAGGCCTGCTCTCTCTCTCTCTCTCTCTCTCTCTCACTCTCCTCTGGAAACTGTGAAAACCTGCACCCACAGCCCCCCACCCTCCTTTCAGGCCGGGCTCAGAACCCTCTCCGTACATCCGGGAGTGAGAGGGCAGCGAATCTCCCTCCTGCAGCCTCACTGCACCCCCTACATCCACTCCCACATCTGTACCGCTGCACTTTGAAGCCTCAGATCTGGGGGCTCGTCTCGTGGACAGCCTTCCTGCCCCTCCCTCCCTTCAGTTCATTAGCAGCTCATTTCATTACCATGGGAGGAAAAGTGCAGAATTCATTTAACGATTTCACAGGTTTTAATGCATTTAAACGGGACGTGATTTGATATGAAGTTATCAGCGTTATATATTTCGTAAGATACCTTATCACCGACGCACAACGGCGTGCAATGGAAAATCCGATTCCGCGGCTTGAAATTGACGGGATTCTCATAATTTCTAATGTTTCTGCCGCATTACTGGGTTCAGTCTTGCATTTTAAAACCTGCTCTTGGGTAATGTGTTCCGGGGTTTGCCCAGGATGTTGGCGCGGTGAAAGGAACAGGCGAGGGGGCAGTGTTCCGGTGCTGTCCGTGGGACCTGCGGAGGCCATCCAGAGCCAAGGCCCTTTGACCACACGGCGAACAGCAGCACCACACATCTAACATGAACGTAGGCGGTGTGTGTATGACCCCAGTAAGACCGCTGCGGTGAAAAGGCTGGCGGGCTGGACGGCTGTTCCTGTCGTCATGCCGTCTTACTCAGAGTATAACAGGTGGAAGCCTCATTCCTTCACCGTCTGTGCAGCATGTACTACATCTTTGTTTACAATTACCTTTCTTTTGATGTTATTTGTATAGCAGACACAATTCTCCAGGGTAAAAAAAATATATACACACACACACACACACACATACATACATACATACATACACACACACATATATAGATATATATATACACCATGGCTTGGATAAATACTTCTGTCTAGGTTTCAAACCCTAAAGTCCAGCTGTGCCAGCATAGCGGGCGGCAGTGCCCATCCTGCAAGAGCGGCACCAGACTCCCGACGGAAGGCAAGAGGAAGTAATTGTTGCACAGGCGAGACGAGGAACTCCTGTCCCAAATGTGTCATCATTTCAATAATGTCACAGCTTATGTGGAGTTAAGGCGCCGGGACAGACTGCAGGATTTTGCTCCAGTCTCCCGGCTTCATTGATCCCCCATGGGAAATAATATCCATTACGATTTCAGGGAACTATAAGAATAGAGCGCAGCCAAGGGATGTCACGTCAAAGTAGTCAGTCATCGACTGCTCGTCGTAATTAAATGTTTGCTTGACATTTCAAGCTCAGGGTTCAAATCTTCCGCTCAATAAACAGAAGGCAAAAAGATGCATGTTTCAGGGTCGGATATATATATATAGTGTTGCCTGTGCTTTAATGAATTGTATACACTATTTTGCCATGAGAGATACAATGAGATAGGGATGATCTGTTCCTGTTGAGTAACATGAACGTAGTAAAAACAATGATATTGGCTGCCGCCCGCTGCGACAGCGTGGGCGGCGGTTTCGTGCACCGCGGTGATGGACCGCGGTCGTGTTCTCGCGCCTACGAACGACAGGCCCTCGAGCCTCACGCTGTTCTTAAACATTCCCCTGTTTATTATCTCCTATAGCAACGTGTGAAAATACCAACGCCTATCTGACACGGTATGGGTCTCTTTTTAGGTAAATACTGTTCCAGGTCCCCATTGTGTGTGTGAGAGTGAGAGAGAGGGAGAGAGAAAGAGAGAAAGAAAGAGGGAGGGGGAGGGAGAGGGAGAGAGAGAGAGAGAGAGAGAGAGAGAGAGAGAGAGAGAGAGAGAGAGAGAGAAAGAAGCATGTTAGGCTAAGAAAGAAAGAAAGAAAGTAAAAACAGCCTCCATTCTTGTATCGTTGCATATTCATCTGTTCCCCGTCATCTTTGCCTCCAGATTGACAGAGGAAGGAAGCCTTCCTCTGTAAACCTGGTGCCGTGTAAAAGACATTTTTTTTCTCGTGTGTGTTCGGGGCGTCGCAATATGGTCGTATCTGCGTGGCGCGCGGGGAGCATTTCAATAACGAGCTGAAGCCGGAGTAACGTGGAACGAGCGCGCGCTGCAGTAGCTCCAGGCTTTCGCTCCGGCCCACCTTTAAATTATGCGGCTACAACTACGCCAATTGCGGTTTGCCGTCAAAATAAGCAGGCGCCCCGGGTGCGCAGCAGCAGAGCGTGATGGGTAGCTACCCGGCTTCTGAACAGTAGGACTCCACCGCTTCCGCCCAGGACACTCCGACTCCCCCGCCCGCACTGCGCTGGAGTCGGAGCTGTAACTCCCTGGCGCACGGCAGCTCAGCTGAACGTCAATCCAGCGACTATCCAGCCACTGCCTTGCCAGCCCGGTCCGGATCCACCGCCTCTCCAACTGCAGGAGGCTTCGTCACCGTTGCCTTCAGAGGTGTATGTAATTTAAGCTGAGTTCCTTCAGCTAATATGCCACACATTGTGCAGAAGAGAAAAAATTACAATAATAACCCTTTCCCTAGATTGTATTCACAAGTAATGGACAAAGTGGGGGTTAGATTGAGAAGAGGCCGCCTTCTTCATTTCAACCTCAGCGACAGGCCACGCGCGACAGAGAGACGACTTCCAGCACAGAGGTGCAGGCGAGTCGGGTCTTTGTCTCCGACGATCGGTGCGCTAGCAGGGCGGCCGGGTGCAGGCCTTCAGGCCTTCAGCGCACTACGCAGGACGCCCTGACGGACACAGCGACAGAGAGGCGGCATTAAGGACCGGTCCAATCCTGTTTCAGATGCGCTCGCGGGCTGCGGAGAGGGCATTATCGCTGCTCGGCAGCACCCGCAATCGCGGCCCCCGTTAAGATTATTGCGCCGCATATTCCCCCCTCACATTGCTTCCCCTACACATAAAACAGCTGCTTTCCATTCGGAATGTCAGAGCGTTACTGCTCTGCCTCCGCATCAGCCGCCTCTAATGCCGTCTGGCACGGGCCCGAAATGTCATATTCCCATGTCAAGGAAATAATGTAATGGTTATGGACGGACCGAAATAACTCGGCGCGTGCGCTTTTCTCTCCCTCTCTTTTTCTCCCTCCCTATCAGTGAGATCCAAATGGAAATGGCATCCCTCCCTGTGTACGGTAACAACTGGCTTTCTTCTTCTTCTTCTTCCGAAGGCCTCTGCACTCTGCTCGGAGAGAACATGTTTGAGAAGAAAACGAACGCTGGGAGAAACGCTGCAATGTCACCAAAAAACAAACAATAAAGAAGCAGAACAGAAGGTGTTTGCTTTAATTTTCTCACTCTCGACACAACGGGAAGGCCAGGGGAGACTCCATCTCTGTTTCTGACCTGAGCCCTGCGTGTTCTGAGCACACTCCTGCACTTTGAGCACACCGACGAGGAAGAGAGAGGGAGGAGTTAGCGCGTAGGCGGCGTGGCTAATGCGTTCAGACCCCTTTTTTGTTTTTTAACAGATTGATGGCGCTTGTGAAGCTGAAAGGAGGCGATATCGGGGCGCGGGCTGCAGAAGGGCTGTAGTGTTCTGTGCCAGCTTCTGCTCTGCGCTCCACTGCCGGGGTCAGCGCGCGATCGGGAGGCGGCTGGGATAATTACAGTCCTCACTCCGGCAGAGGAGAGGTGTGACCCCCAGGTCAACCCCCCCCCTGCTCTCATCCTCCCTCACACTCCAACACTGACCAACAGTAAAGACACACGCATACACACACACACACACACACACACACACACACACACAAACGAATATTTACAAATACACACACAGACACACACGCACAAATATACAAATTCAGACAGACACACGCATATACATACACACACACACACACACACACACACAAATGTATGTAGACACGCACAAATACACACACACACACACACACACAGTACGTAGACACACACAAATATACAAATATACAAATATACACACATACACACACACACACAAACATACAAATACACACACAGACACATGCACACACAAACACATACATACACAAACACACTATAAGTATACACAGACACACACACACACGCACACTGTACGTACGCACATACACACGCACACACACGCCTCATCACAGACGGTGGCACTCTGGGGACAGACTCCAGACAGGCAGGCCGCTCTCCCCTCCATCCCGCCCACTAAATAACACAGCCTCGCGCACAACAAAGCCAGCGAGGCTCACGGCGCGCCCAGCGCAGGCTGCTTCTGAAGGCCTGGCAACCGCTCGGCACGGGCGACCTGCGCCACCCCTTCGCTGCTGAAGAGAAGCCATGTCTCCCTTTCATTCTATTTTTATTCCTAATTATGAGATATTCCAGTGATAAAGGGCTAAACTGCCTTCGTAGCCCACGGCTATGAAACTATTTGTGAAAGCAAAATATTTCACTCGAAAGCTTCAATTAAGGAAAGGCAAGAAAGAAAAAAAAAAAGAGAAAAAAATTAAAAATAAAGAAAAAAGAGTAGGCTGCCAGCGGAAGATACGGCGGTGGAATCGGCTATTAGATACGAAACTTAATCCACTTCCTACCAGAGCGAGGAATCTGCCTGCAGCCTCAGAATGCCCAGATTAACAAGCCAAGATAATAAGATGTTCACTGTATGCATGAGCTCCAATGCTGTATATATTTCTCTTGAAATTGAGTTTAGAGGGCGCTGGCGCTCATCCTCCCCGACGCATAAAGCCAGACGTTGTAAACCTCGGTCCACAAGGCACACCTATCGATGGCGACCAAAGCAACTTGGAAGCCATTCCGTTTCAGGTCTCAAATCAAAATATATATTTTTTTTTTTTTAAGAATCATCAGTATTTGGCACACTATTACAGTTAGGGCAACTTTTCAACTGGATGTTCTGAGGTAGAAAATATTGTATTCTCGCCAAAGCTCAACGCTTTTCAGGCTTGATGCGTGGGTCTTCTCACAAGGCTGCAGTTCTGTGTGGCTCAGTAGGTAGAGCACGGCGTTGGCAACGCTGAGGTTGTGGGTTCGATTCCCACTGGGACCACATGTGCTGAAAAATGTATGCATTCACTACTGTAAGATGCTCTGGATAAAGGCGTCTGCTAAATGGCATATGTTACATTACATTACATTACAGGCATTTAGCAGACGCTCTTATCCAGAGCGACTTACACGGTTCACATTTCTTTACATACAATCCATTTATACAGCTGGATATTAACTGAAGCAATTCAGGTTAAGTACCTTTCTCAAGGATACAACGGCAATGTCCCACCTGGGATCGAACCTGCAACCTTTGCGTTACAAGCCCAGTTCCTTAACCATTATGCTAACACTGCTGCCTATATGTTATATGTTATAAGGCGTCTGGGGCCTTTTTTGGGGGGGGGGGGAGAGTTTGCGCCTCCGAGTAGACGTCCCGGTGCGGCGTAAATGAGGAACAGCGTGAGTCACCGGCAGCACTGTGCCAGTGGCTTTATGAAAACATCACGGTGGCGAGGCCACTTAACTCCGCACTTAGTTTTTATGCGTGCGTGCCAAAGTTCCACGGCACTGCCGGTGGGTCTCAGCCGTTCAGCGGGAGGGCGGGAGGGAGAGCGGCAGAAGAACCCCGCAGCCGTTCTTTTTAAAACTTTTTTTATGGCCGCCATCTTTATTAGATGTGAGCTTTGCGGCCCTCCCGTCGCCTCCCCAGAGGAGTAAACAAGAGCCGAACCCGGGTTCCACTCTGCCTGCCTCCACTCAGAACACTTACGCTGGGAAATTTCCTCTCTCCGCTGGGCGAGAAGCACTTAACCGTCACTAATTACACAAACTCATTTCTTTTCTGCCCGTCTATTTGCTTATCCGATTCTTTTTCTCCCTCTTTTTTTTTTAAACTTTTTTTTTTTGTTGTTAGAAGGCCATAAACACCGTTTCGGGACCGGATTTAATAAGCGTGCCTTGTGAGAGTTCTGTTTAATGCGAGCGGAGCTTGCTTGATAAGTCTCCATTTCATCACGCATTTTTATTAATTAATTATATAAACTTAAAGCAATTTGCCTCCTTAATGGCTCGTTTTAGTGGGAGATTTGTGGCCAATTAATTGATGCTGCTTGCTACGCAAGTGCTTCTTTGTTTAATAAACTGTGGAGGAGCAGAGTGATACTGTGTGCACGCGGGGTGCGTGTGTGTGTGTGTGTGTGAGCGAGCGAGTGCGTGCGTGAGTGAGCAAGCGAGCGTGTCCGGGTGTGTTCAATCCTAAACATTTCATAAAGAATGAAGATATCAGAGGCAGAGGCAGAACTCGGTATGGCGGCGGACACGCACAAAAGAGATAAATGCTCCACAAACAGGTAATTACGAACCGAAGCGCCGCGTTCTGAGAAGCACGTCGCCGTGACGATCGCTCCAGCGCGGCCCTGAGAGCCGAGGAAGGGGGGGAGCGGAATCCCAGCGCCTCCGCGGATTGGGAGGAGGGGGCCCGGCTTCACAGGTAACGCTCCCTCCCCGGAAAACGCCCGTGAAGCCCGCAGGCCCACACCCCCCCCCCCCCCCAGTCCCGGGACCTCCCGAGGAGGTGCAGGCCCAGTTAATCTGTTTTTAACCTTTGGGGGAGCGTGCGCGCCGGCTCCCCGCCGAGAGGCCGCGCTCGGATGATTGCGGATAATTAAGCGCTTAATTCCGCCAGAGGGGCGCGCGCGCTCTTCACACCTCCGCTTCACGCGCTGACCTCACGCCCCGTCTCCCTCACCTTCGTACGCTCCACTACAAACACACACGCGCCGCGCGCCTCCCTCGAGTGCGGGAAGCACGCAGACTTGAGCACAAAACAAAATAAGAAGAGACAAAGAGAAGAAAACAAACTATAACTCCAAACACGCTAAACACACACACACACGCACGCACGCACACACACACACACACACACACACACACACACACACACACACACACACACACACACACACACACACACACGCACACACACACACACACACACACACACGCACACACGCACACGCACAGGCACACACACGGTAACGCTGTGCTCTTGGTAATTACCAAGGCCCCTGCATTGGCGCTGTGATCTCACCAGGCCCTCACACACGTGGCGGAGAGGTGAAAGTGAACGGTCTCAGACTACGTGGTCGCCGGCGCTCCCGCTCGGTGATAATTAATCCCCCGGCGTGCGGCGGCGTCGCGCGGCCCCTCCAGCGCCGGGCACACGTCTGCGTGTCCTTCATTACTCGTCATGGCTGCTGCACCTCACCTCGGCGGCCCCGCCCGCGCTCTCCTCTCCTCTCCTCCCCGACGCGTCCTCCACGCGCGTCCGGGAGAGGAGGAACCGAAGGGAGGAGGGAGGGAGGGAGGGAGGGAGAGGGGGATACGGAGAGAAAGAGAGGACAACGAGCAGGGGAAAGAACAAAAAGAAAAAGAAAAAAAAACCATGGCATTGGCAGGAGAGAGAGAGAGAGAGAGAGAGAGAGAGAGAGAGAGAGAGAGAGAGAGAGAGAGAGAGAGAGAGAGAGAGAGAGAGAGAGAGAGAGAGAGAGAGAGAAAGGGAGAGAGAGGGAGAGAGAGAGAGAGGGAGAGAGAGGGAAAGACAGCAAGAGGAGGGAGAGAACGTGAGATGAGGTCATCGCGGATGGAGAATAACAATAAACAAGAGTTGTGAAGCGCAGGAGACGGTCCTCGGAGGGCAGTCTGAAGTCGGGAGCGTGTGGGCGCTACGCGGCGCGGCCGCAGAGGTCAGGAAGCGGCGACTCCTCGCTCATTTTAATAGGGGCCTGGGAGACTGGCAGGGTCGTCCGCGCTCAGCTGTGCGCAGTCATCTCCAGATCAGTCGTAACAATTTAGGGCTTATTTTTCTCGGGCAGGCGAAGGCGGAGAAAGCGGCGGAACAAAATGTACGCCTTTTAACGATCTGCTGATGAATCACATTTCGGCTGCTTTCAGACATGTCAATATTTTTAATTTCGCAATCAAAACTGTGCTTATGGGAAGATTATTGCAAATTGGAGCATTCTGAATTCCTGTAGAATCACCATAAAAACTATCCGACGTTAGAATTTTGGCAGGTGGCCAAAGAAACCCACCCCCCACCACCACCCCACCCCATCCCCGCCACCCCCCAAAAAGAAACTGCTCGTGAATCATAAACAAAATGTTCAGCTGGAAACGGGTTCACAATGGTTCCTAAAATAGGGCCATTAAACACGTGATGTGCTTTACAATCAAATATAAAACCGCTCCTATAATAAAGGCCGCTGCTGTGGAGACGAAAAGTGATCAAACTCTCGAGGATACCTCCCGGGGAGTTAATAAGAGCTTCTGGGAAAAAAGGGCTTGGAACCTTATTTCCTTCTGCTGCTGCTGATGAGGCTGTAAGTGATCTGCTCAGAGAGAGAGAGAGGGAGAGAGAGAGAGGGAGAGGGAGAGGGAGGGAGGAGAGCGATGGAAGGAGAGACAGAGGGCAGGAGGGGGGGAGAGAGGGAGAGGAGAAAGGAGAGAGGGCAGGAGAGAGAGAGAGAGAGGGGGAGGGAGGGAGAGAGGGGGTGGGAAAGCAACAGAGGGGGCACAGGGGTTATCGCGAGAAGGAGAGGGGGAGAGGTAGGGAGAAAGAGGGGAGCGGTGAGGGCGGGGAGAGGGGAAGGAAAGAGCTGTGAGGGAGATATGAGGGGGGGGAGGAAGATTTAGAGCGACGGAGGAAGAAGAGAGAAAGACGCCGAGGGAGAGGAGAGAAGAGGGAAAGAAGAGACAGAAGGTAGAAATAGAGGGAGGGAAGAACAGAAAGAGAAAGAGAGAGAGAGAGAGACGAGGAGAGAAAGGCACAAAGGAGAATCCTCAGAGCTCAATTGTGCCGTACCACCAGCTGGCACAGGCGCTGGCCAGGCCATTGTGCATGCAGGCATGCGTGTGAGAGCGCTCCACCCCGGGGGAGGGGCCGCAGCCACTGAAGTCAATCAGGGGACTTTGAACTCCTCAAGATTGAGCGCATTTACCAGGAATACATTACTGTCAAGCGGCTCTCACAATGCAAAATCTTGGCATGTCTAACCCTGCCTCTGTCAATACTGAAACAGCCTTGGGCAAAATCTTTTATACATTATCAATAATTTACAACACTTCCTACCAGAGTCCTGACCTCCAACCTGCGACTGGATAAACTGCAACTTTTTACTCCTCCGATCCACAACTCCGAAGAGCCCGCTCGGAGCGCTGTTTTCGCACGGAGCACGGTAAACACGCAAACCGCGCGAGCGTTTGGCGGTAAACCGGCGCGGATTCGCGCGGCTCAGACGGCAGACGGGCACCGCTAAATCAGACGCTTAACGAGATGGCACGGCGTCCCAAATCTGAGAAGGTTCACTGGGCTCTAATCACAAACCGGAATATATAAAATAACAAACGATGCCAAAAAAGAATGTATTAAATGAGACCCCGTTTCTGAGCAGTCTTTCCTTTCGGTTAGACTCTGAAAACCTCATGACCCGATTCCGTGTGATTTGGAGAGCTGTGTATTACAGGTAGAGAGAGACAGACATTTTTTTTTTTTTTTTTGATAAGCGTCTTCAGATCTTGTCCTCGCTCCCATTCTTTTCTTCCCTCCTGTCACATACTTTTTTCATATCCTGGGGGCACCGAGCAGACACCAGGAAAGATTAGTGTATCTCAAAGTACCCTTGTCATATTCAATCAGCATTCTCCACGCCAGAAACCCAATGTCAACATTTTTTTCTTTTCTTTTCTGAGTGAATCCATGCTCTCTCTCTCTCTCTCTCTCTCTCTCTCTCTCTCTCTCTCTCTCTCTCTCTCTCTCTCTCTCTCTCTCTCTCTCTCTCTCTCTCTCTCTCTCTCTCTCTCTCTCTCTCTCTCTCTCTCTCTCTCTCTCCCTCCCTCCCTCCTCTCCCTCCCTCCCTCCCCTCCCCTACCCTCCCTCCCCTCCCTCCCTCCCTCCCTCCCCCTCCCTCCTCCCTCCCTCCCTCCCTCCCTCTCTCTCTCTCTCCCCCTCTTACTCTTTTCGACTTTGATAATGGGGGACTTGCTCATTATGCCATGTGCCGCTTCAATTTCAACACACTAAAAGAGCGGTTTTCTAGAGGAAAAGTTACGTTGGCCGTTAAGATTCGCAAGCAAAACACACGAGCTGACAAAAAACTGAGGAGTTTGCTCCTTAGACCCGTGTTGCTCTTCTCCCCCGAGTTTAAAACCTCTCAAGGAGGTGGTGGTAGTGGTGGTGGTGGGGCGGGGGAGACGGCAGGACGGAGGAAGGTTAGAATCCCCATGTGACAGAGGCACCGTAGGCCCATGTCTGTGAGCGGTTAAGTGAATATGTTTCCTCTACTCTGGACTCATATGTATTAACCTGAGGCAGGAGGTCACATGTGGTTTGGACCAGGCTGGCGGTGTAGTGTAATGGTTAGGGAGCTGGGCTTGTAACTCAGAGGTTGCTGGTTCAATTCCCAGGTGGGAGCACTGCTGTTGCACCCTTGAGCAAGGTACTTAACCTAAATTGCTTCAGTAAAATATCCAGCTGTGTAAATGGACTGTATGTAAAGAAATGTAAACTGTGTAAGTCGCTCTGGATAAGAGCGCTAAATGCCTAAAATGTAAATATAAATGTAATGTGGCCATGTGAGGACAGGGACAGACGCACACGTTACAGCCCGACTGGGATCACACCCTCACAGCATAGCAACGACCGCCCCCCCCAAAGCACCTGCCAAAGCACGCGCGAGGAACATTAGCATACAGTATTTTAGGACAACATTAGGAGCTTTCTACGGTTCGTTTTTTTCCGCATCCCTGGGTTAGTTCTTCTGTGTCTCTCTTCGCACGCCACTGGTCTCCAATTGTTTCAAAATGTTGGCGCGAGATTGGTCGAGATTGAGAGCGCGCCCGTTTTCACCGGTTCGAGACAAAGAGCACGCACGCCCGTCGTCGTCCTCGTAAGGGGCACGTGACGAAGAATCCCAGCGCTGCTTCTGGAAGGCATCCCTTCTCACAACTGGATTTGGAATGTGCTGTCTGTTTGTCTGGCAGCGGGGCTAAACCTTGACGCCCTCTTCAAAACAGAGTCAAAGCTCCGGAGAAAATGGATATTGACGGCAAACCCGAGAATTAGCCGGATTTAAAGTTGGTGGAGGGAGCGAGAGAGAGAGAGGGGCGCAGTGCAAGGGAGTGAAAAGGACGAGCGCAAATCCGATTCCCATCCAATTCTCGTGCAAACTATAAACATGGAAATGAGCAGGGGGCAGGGGGTGGGGGAGGTCATTCAGGAACGGTCATCTATTCTGTTTGGGGCCGCCCTGGATGATATCTGTATAGCCCCCCGGCCCCCCCTTAATCCAGCGTTACCCTGGCGTCCCTCGGCCCAGATGTAAAGAAGGAGAGCCCCAGAGGACCAACAGTCACCCCCCCGGTGTTTACAAGCTCCCCCGGCTAGCTGGGGACCAGCAATGGACCGGTCGCCATTGTGTGGCGGGTCGCCTTTTGTCCAATGACAAATGATATGGCTACTGATGCAGCGGAGAGGGTGGGGGGGTAGGGGAGTTCACAATGGAAGCAGGTGCTAGAGGCGAACCAATATTTGCACAGCAACTACCCCTGACCCACGTTACCCACATAAAGGAGGGCGACAGTCCCCTAAAGGATTGTGGACACACATAAATCCATGCCAGATTCCCGTTAGAGAGTCAGTGCCCAGTTTATCCCTCCCTTCCCCCCCCCATTCCTTTCACCAAATCTCTTTGGGGGGGAGGACGCGCAATGGCCCAGATGCATTTTTGGCAACATGTGTCACTCAAAAAGGTCAACCCCAGACCTCCTGGCACTAAGGCTCTGGCAATCCACCACCGCTGCCTGGATTACTGAGCGTGAAGTTACCCCTCGTCTTCACTTGTTTTTTTTTTTTCTGGGGGGGAAGGGGGTGCAGTTCCTAGGCATAAGAACGCTGTACACTTACATTTTAGGCATTTAGCAGACGCTCTGATGCAGAGCGACTTACGCGGTTTACATTTTCTTTACATACAATCCATTTATACAGCTGGATATTTTACTGAAGCAATTCAGGTTAAGTACCTTGCTCAAGGGTACAACGGCAGTGCCCCACCTGGGAATTGAACCTGCAACCTCTGAGTTACAAGCCCAGCTCCCTAACCATTACACTACACTGCCACACAGTGCCACACCGCTTCTCCTAACGGTGACCACGGCACCTTGTCCTTGGGCAACGCTCCGTCAAAGCCACGCCATCCCCTGTGCCCTCCCCTTTCTCCCAGAAACGCCCAGAGGGATATAAAGTGGATTACCAGGAAAATAAATAAAAAATAAGGAGGGGTTCAGATTCGGGAGCGGTGGAATCGGGTTTTAATATGTTATAGTTACAGCACTTTCTGCCTTTATAATACGGTGAACACAATAACTGCCAAATCCAAACAACCTGCCATTCTCGTCAGTGTCATGCTTGTCAGTATCGGTTAGGCAAATATGGCTTGGAACTGGGAGGTCTGAGAAAGTCTGTTTTTCCACCCATGAATAAAATTGGTGTGCCCCCCCCCCCCTCCTTCTACTAGAATTAGCATAATTTATGGCTGGCAAAGGAACAGGGGATAAGGGTGGGCATGCCACAAGTTAGTTTAGGGTGAGATGCAAGGCTGAGGGCAAATTAAATTGGGGTGGGGGAGCAGAGATTTTGGTGGGGGTGGGGAGGGGGTAACTAATTGTGAGGGTATGCAGAGGCATCCCTCGTTCGGTCTTGGGGTCGGACGAAATCCATGAGCGCTTAATCCGTTTAGAAGGAAAATCTATGAGGAGGCCCGCGCCGCATGCGGGGGGATTAATACGCTGACTACGTGGATCCTTCGGCAGGGAGGGGCTGTTGTTCCATCAGCGCCTGGCCTTGACAGTAATGAATATCGGCCCGCGTCCACAGGTTTGGACTTCCATGACAATCCCCAGTGAGCATGAATAAAATATCATGGATCTCAATAGGGATGGAAGAGGGCAGAAATAGAGGCAGGTAATCCAATCACAGCTGGCTGGGCGGGGGAGGACGGGGGATGGGGGGCTCGGCCGACGGTGCTGAGTAATAGTGAGTTGCGAGTGATGTGGATAACATTCACAACTATTTATCATCAAATAACTCTGCTCAAATCACCGCTCAGAGCACCTGGATAAAAGAGACTGCAAACGCAATCTTCAATGCTCTCATTCCATTGGCCAACAACTACTTATAAAATTAGTTTCATACAAAAGGACATGTTTTATTTAATTTTTCTTAGTCCTAATATTCCATACAATATGAAATATTTGTACAAAATGCAGGAATCCCCCCCCCCACACACACTCACACAACAAATCTTATTTTCCTGCATCGTTATTGTACAGATATTATCTCATGTATCTGAGATAACAGATGTAGCTGGATAGCCACTGTAGCGAAACATCTTTACTCAAGTCACTCCCAAGTCTCAGAGAAGCATGGCACTACACAGAATCAAACTTGTTTTAAGTCCTTTTTGAGCTTTCAGCACTGTTCTCAAACTTACTTTTCAATCATTTTCTAGGACAGGAATGTTGGTTTTTGTTCAAACCAACTGTCACTTGGTTCCGCTGGCAAACTGGCCATATAAACCATCTCGACCCAAAGAAATCAATTTTTTACCCACTGCTTTTCTTTCTTTCTCAAGAATGTGGGAGCGATACAAACTTGAGCCATGATTTTCATTTGCAGAAAATGTAAATGTCAAACTGCATAAATGATTGAGCTAATTTGGCTCGGAGCAAAAAGGTTGTAACAGAAACATATGGCCTGCCAGGAGCCGAGTTTGACACCCCATATTGGAACAAGCTGCTTTAGGTCATCCATATTGCTTCATATTACCCCAAGTACAATTATTGAATCTCTGTGCTTATTAAGAGCTCCAGATGGGAAATTAATATACTGCGGATGAGAGAAATGTCTCTGGGTTCAAGCTGGAAAGTGCAGGGCAGGGAGTGTTTTCAACCGGTGACATTAGTTATCAAACTAAACAATCGGCAAATATACACGAGACACTAGGCGGGAGACAGAACAGTTTCTGGATCTTCATTCTGACGGGACGGCGTAAAACCCTTCCACTCCCCACGAGCGGTAGCATCCATAGCGTAATTACACCAAAATCCACTTTGCAGTTTTTCTCTCCCTTTTTTAAATAATTTACCAGTTTGAGGGGAAGAAAATGAAATAAATAAAAAATCTTGGGACGTGGAATCTAACTAATAATATCATCGCTCACCGGATTTACCACGGGTCCCTCCTTCACATCTGCTGCGGGATCAGCTTACTGCCACAAACCATCAATTGACGCATACATTTGTGAGATGGACTGAGTCAGAGGAGTCATTTAGAGTTGCCGTACGCTCGACGTATTCATGAGCTATGATGTTACCTTGACAACTAGCCATCTGTAAACCTCACAGGTGATTGCGTGGCCAATCCCGAGCTCTGCTTTAAGACCAACTCTTAGGGACAGGGAGTGGAGTTTGGGGGTTACCATCCAAGCAGGGCAACTGTTGGACCACTCATGCTGAGAGGGAAGGGGGGCACAAATGAAGATGCAACGTATGGAGCTGACATGTGACCAGCCCAATCGGAATCCATAGGATTATGAAATCGAAAGGGGTTATGAAAGCCTACGACAAACCCACTGTCAAGAAGCTCAATTGGAGATGGCCTTTCCTCCCTGGCCTGGTTCTGGGATTGATGTGGCTCCTGGGCTGGATTAATGGCAGGCCGAGGATATCCTGCTGGAAGTCTCAGGGCGATTAGAGGAAATCATCTTGCCTTATTTAGAGAGCCAGAGTCCAGTGTGCGCAGAGCAGTGGTCAGGAGGCCTTCGTGGGAGCAAACGCGGTGGCCCCCCTGACCGCCGGTGGCTTGGTAAAGCCTGTCACGGCCGACCGCGACGGACGAGTGAGACTGCGCCCGAGCGAGCCAGAGGGGGGCGGAGGAACCACCTGCAGTTTGTGACCGTCGGCGGTCGAGGTCCCTATGCCTCTGCCCTGCCCTGCCCTGCCCTGAGGCAGCACGCCACTTCGCCACTGGAGATCAGACCACGCACTCGCCCCCTGCTTCCCCCCGTCCGTCCGTGAGCTCCAGACTGCTCCGGGGTACGCGCTCCCCTAACCCCCCGGCTTCAGCGATCAGCTCCTTCCCTCATCGCGAGACCAATCAATAGCCGTGCGCGTCGAACAGCTCCCACAGGGGTCTTTTGCCAGCAGAAATATCATCATCGCCTGTGGGATAGCGCGATGCGCCACCATGCCTGGAAGAGGAAGCCTCTCTCTCTCTCTCGGAAACAGTCAAAACCCGACTGTGACCGCGACCTGCCTGTGGAAGATCACACTGCAGGGCTGTTTCCATAGTTTCCATGGCCAAGAGCAGAAGTTGGGGATGAAGTTGAAGTGAAGACAGGCTGGCTTTAGCACACAGCAGGGCTGTGCACTGTTCCCATAGCGGGCCGAACACCACTCTTCTGCCAGTGTGACACATCGCTTGAAGGTCACTCACTCAAAAAAAGTTTGAGACAGTGAAAAGTGTTCTCCACCTCCCTGGCTCTGGCTCCGGGGTATCTGAGTGAATCATTTTGGAGGCGAGGGTGACAAAAGACAGATTCGCAGTGGAAATTAACTAACTTATAATGAATGAGGAGAGACCCCTGGGGTCTTCATGAATATTTTCTAAATTCATATGCATTCTGCTTTCACTGATAGATGTACAAATATCAAAATCAAAAACACTGCGCTGCACTGTTCCGATCTGTTTATGTGTTTAGTCGTTTTGCATTAATTTATAACCAGCGAGTCTTGCCCCACCACCCCTTAAGTATGAGTGAAAACAAAAACTCAAATATCAAACTTTTAGTTTTGCTCATTAGATTGAGCAAATCAAAAGAAAGATAGTTTATAATATCTTATACATATTTAAAATTGGGTAATATGAATACCACTGTGTATTCATCCGTATCAGTAAGGTCCAAAAAGACAATGTGCTCCATTCATAACATTCAAGAACTATGTTTTTTGTTTTGTTTAGTCTGTTAGGCCATATTTTAGGGGTGAGAGTAAAGCTGGCATAAATCTGTCACTCAAACATAAGGACAAAGAACTTAGCAGTTTTATTGAAGAGGCCAAAGATGAGGCACATAACACATTTCATTCTTAGTTCATACAATGGGTATAAAACACCCGCCCTTTGATATTTTATTTTCTTACTTCATGGAATCAAAATGGATTTAATTGGGATTTCTTGGCACTGATCAACAGAAAACACTCTATAATGTAAAATATATTAAAATAAAATAAAATAAAATAAAATAAAATAAAATAAACTCTAAAGCTTTTTCTTAATTAATAAAAAAAAAAAAACATGAATTGTAATCAAATAATTGATTACATAAGCATTCAACCTCCTTTACTTAATACTTTGTAGAAGCACTTTTATCTACAATTAACGCTCTAAGTCTATTTGAGTAAGTGTCTACTAACTTTGCAAATCTGGACATTGCAATTTTTTCCCGTTCTTCTTTTCACAAAATTGCTCGAGCTCCATCAGGTTGCATGGGGACTGGTGGTGAACAGCAATTTTCAAATCTTTCCACAGATTCTCAATGGGATTTGAGTTTTGACTGGGCCACTCACTCCAAGACATAGACAGGCGTATCAAATTCGAAATCATTTGAAACACCTTAATTGTACATAGGTGGGCTCCAATAAAATAATTATGTGAACACAATTGATTACACCAGTTTATTTAAGTGTGTCTTAGAAAAAGGGGTGAATACTTATGCAATTAATTATGGTCTGTATTTTATCTGTAATTAATTAAGAAAAGGGTTTATTCTTTTTTATTGTTTATTTTCCATTATAGAATATTTTCTGTTGAAAATTGGAAAGTGAGTACTTTTTATACCCACTGTATATTAATTGATATCCTATCATCAAGGCTTCAGCCGAATAGTGCAACATGCACAGCGGTAACGCCAGCTGGTGTGGTGTAACCAAATCCCACTGCTCTCAAAACACAGAATGCTTACTGTATACTCGTCTTCGCGTTCACCAATGCAACGACAAAACCATTCATTTGTTTTTATTTCAACCCCAGTTTTACCAGTCCGCGCGTGTTTAAAGTCAGAATCGTTCTAAACAATGATCAAGGCCTGGTCGTTTACTGATTCACGATGTTTTATAAATCTCCTTTTAACATTCTATTTGCTGAATGACAGTGGGTATGTGTCTGAAAACTGGGCTGTCACCACACGCTTTTCAAATTAGCGGCGTGGCTGGCACAAACCTGGTCTCTAAAGCTATTTTGGTGAGCAAGCAATGCTAAGCACGTTAGCAGGAGTAGGAATATTACGATGGGAGAACTCTTTCAAGGAACTAAGTCGGTTATTTCTCTCTTTTTTCGGAAGCTATTAAAAATGTGTTCAAGAGATGCACCGGGGCGCTCAGTGTTTTGTTGAAGAGACGATCGCTCCAAAAAGCTGCTTTTAGAGGGATAAACCTTAGCCTTCCCGTATTCATGAGAGGGAGACTAGTCAAAGGTGATGCTTGGATGTTCTGCAGCCTTACCCCCCGTTATTACTCTGTAGACTCTCGCCTTCCTCGGCTTTAATGTGCGTCAAAGGGCCGTGGGGAACGGGGCGCAGATATGAATCAACTCCTCTACCTCTAAGCTGACTTCAAGGCCGAAACAAAGCTCCAGAGAGCAGTTAGAGGAAATCCCATCTTCAGTCACAATGATGCAACCGGTTGCCATCCAGGCACTGCTCAAAGTGCGCGCGCTATCTGCCGAAAGTACGCCCGCAGCCGGGGACGAACGAGAGAGAGACGGCGGACCGCAAACCCCTGCAGCTCTCGAGCGAGAAACAAACAACGCCGCTCGTAACCTCCTCAGCTGTCCCAGCCCAACTGAGACGCAGCCTCTGTCAAGAGGCTGACGTCTCCTCCGATCGGAGGAATGCCAAGGCAGATGCCCGAAGAGAAATACGCGGGATTAAAAGAAAAAAGAAAAAACAAGAAAAAAAAAAAACGCGGGCGCGGTGCCTGAAGGGATGTGAACATTGTTCCGGAAGTTATTCCGAGGTAATTAAAGAGGCCCGCGGCCACACACGCTAGCTGGTTAGCTCGCAATAAAGAGGGAGGAAAGATGCACACTCTTTCGCGCTCCCGGTTTGCATTCATTAAGGACGATGAGTGCCAACGGTTCGGAGCTGGCAGGGCTCTGCACGGACTGTGTTCATCATACCCGGCGTGAGTGAATTTGTGGAGGTGTCAACTGCGCAAACAGTGTGAAGCAATATAATTGATAACGTGATTAAATAGCTAAATACCACAGTTATCACCTATTAAAATAATGATGTGTAATAGCATTCCATAATTGTCAATTCAGGTAAAGTGAGAAATGATTTCACTGCGAATTGCGCAACACAGTCCACCAAACCGCAATCTGCCCACAAGGTTTCTCTCTCCGTCGCTTCCTGCCATTCATCACGTACGTGAGTGAAATGGGAGTGAAAGGTATCAAAAGGCATTCAAACGGCACCATGGCACCAACGCAGTCAGATAAAATACCAGCACAATAGATAGTTTGCTTGGAAAAAAATATTTTTTTAGATGGAGTTGATTTGGCTTTTTTGTGTGTAGAAAGAGAGCCAGAGAGAGCCGTGTCTGAATGGAGTTGAATAGGCAGAAGAAATCAAGTTATTCCGTTTACCCCCCCCTTCTCTTCTGACTGTGATAGTCTTTACACAGCACACCTTTAAAGGTTAAAGAAATGCATTAGTTCTTCCCCTGGTTTGAGTTGATAATGGATCGTTTGGATTGGAAGTGCAGCGTGTTGACATCATAACCCTAATCACATGACCCAGAGTGCCGCGCTGCTCTCCCTTAACGCTTTAAAGCACCAAGATGCTTCCGGTGCTCGTGTCACACTTGTGACGTGGGTCGACCGCGTGCAATAGCAGCAGCACAGAGGTCGATTCGCTAAAACTCACGAATTCATATTAATTACAGGTCACGATAGCGATGAAACTATTAAAATACGGTAGCAGGCAGTCTCATGCTACATGTTGTAAATGTCTTAAACCGCACCGCAGTTAAGACAATAAAAAAATATGCATGAAATAAGTGCCTCTAAATTAAAAGGGGAAAAAAAAGGGGGGGGGGGGAATTGTGTGCATTCAATTAAACCAACTGCTGTCCCATCCCATTTCACCTTGGAGGCAGGGGCGGGGGAGTCAAGAGAAAGCAGCAACAAAGCAGCCCCATGAACACGTCCCGGCAAAGGAGGAGGAGACATAATGAGAATGGCGGATGAATAAATATTGTGTTAGGTGATTACACGGCGGTTGTGGCTGCGGGACGTGGAGCAGGCCGGGGGAGATAAGGCCGCGGGATAAGGCTGCAGCTGTCCCAGGCGTGTAATTCGCTGGGCGGCTCTTAAACAGCAGCGCCAGGGAGGCCCTGAACAGCCAGCGCATAAAGGCAGGACACGTCCCCCCCCCCACCCCCTACAATCCCCGCTCTTCCCCGACCGCAGCATCCTCTCCACCCTTCCCCATTCAACTTCAGAGCGCCGGCAGAATAAGCGAGCACCAAGATGCCCTCGTCAATGTGAGAGAGAGAGAAAAAATAAATAAAATACACACGTCTGGTCTGAGGGAAAAGAATCCACTGAAAACACGGACCTTCTGATGCTGAAATCTCCACCCGCTGTTCAGCTGAAGCTGGCTTCACCTAGAATTACCTCAGTGCCCAAAGAGCGGCAGCCAAATTATTGAAGCTGGAAAGAAAACTCCGAAAGAACGCCGTGGCCATCAAAAGTAATGTGCCGCCTCAGAAGACGAGCACTGAAATGTTCAGCTGGGCGTTCATGTTGTTCCCTCCCTGTTATTAAACAACAGGGCACGTTGCTCGCATTCGTTTTGGACGCGCGACGAAAACGGCGACCATGTCCTCCATCACGCGTGCCTTTAGGCGTGCACGCGTGTTTGTTTGATTGCCATCTACGTCTGCGCAATCATTTTTGATTTGACCAAACCGGCAGACTGGAAGTAGGAACAGGGAGTAATTGAGTTTCACTTTAGCTCGGCAGTGTTGCAAATTGAGCTTTCTTTCATGAGAGAATTGCCTACAAATCAGTTTTCGGAAGTTTTTACAGACTCGGAGATGACTGCATTCTCCGCCTGGCCCCCTCGCATAAAAGAATGTTTAGCTAAGCAAATATGGAACACCTGGAAGTGACGGCTGCTCCGCGATTCTTGATCATTCCCGATATGGCTTAGCGGGCGATAAAAACTTCCCAAGGAACATTACTTTTCCCTCCAGCTCGTGCGGAGCGAGAGATTAACGGAGTCGGGCTCGGCCCGCTTGAGGGTACCAGGAGCCCGCACGCCCCGCGGGTGAAACGAAGGCGCAGACTTTGGGCCGGGCACAAGCGTAACAGCCGGGGCTTTCAAACGGAGCGCCGTTTCCTCACAGCCCGACGAGCAGCGGAGCGCGACCAATCGCGTTAGCGCATATTTAATAAACGTTACCGTGATGTAATAACCCTGCGCCAAGACCCCGCCTCCTTCTGCTGGGGGAAAAGACGGATGTAAGGAGAGACTACTAAATCAGAGTCCGGTGGCTAATGATGGAGTAACTGCTGTGTTTAGGGTAAAGCACTGAAATAAAACCTGCTTGCGATCCTTCGGTTTGCAGGAGAATGTGGAGATGCATAGTTGGACAGGCCCTTCCAGTCACTCCTTTGTCCGTGATATATATTTTTTTTCTCACTTGCACAAAGAATTATACGTAAGAAGTCTCCATCCTACAGAATGTTCTTACTCTTAAAATAGGGCTGGTGCTTTGCCAATTTTCAAACCACTGTGGCATCAACTCTCTGAGGGAAAAATTGGAACTGACGCACCAATTTATTTGTAAGGTAAAAGGAAATCAATCAAACACAGTCAATTGTATTGAGCTTGCAATGTCGCATATTCAGTATTTGCAGTCTGCTGTGCACAACAAACTAGATTTCTTGCAAAACACAAGGTGAAATTATGAATCTTAAGACTTAGTTTGACTATTTTAAGACTTACATTATAAGGCTTAGTTTGCAAAATTATCAAGCATAAATTCACTAGTGGGCACTACTTAAAGAAGCTTGCTAACTTGCAAAAAAACATCAAGGTAGCAAAATTTTATACACAGATATCTTGTTGGACATATAAGTATATAACCCCTTAAAACAAAAGCTATGATTTTCATAAAGTGTAATGTACTTAATTAGAGTTAGTCTTTGCTCTAAAGAACACCACTGGGTGTCCAAATTAATGGTGCGTATCTACATATTCAAATTTGGATTTTGGCTACTCTTTATCCTGTTCAATTTAAATGTTATGAAGATCAATGTGCATGGTCATCCAGTTTCCAGAGGAAGTATATTAGGGTAACTTCATCTCCAGCTCTAATTGCTTGGTCGCTTTCAAAGAGAAAACTGAATATAAAACTCCAAAAAATATAAAAATAAAGGGGAAATTGCTAAATCTCCATATTGCTAAATCCTGGGTGCATTAAAAATATTTTTAATCTATTTTTTTTTTGGTGCATCAATGGATTTTTTATTTATTTCAGTGCATTTTTGTTTTCCCCTGTCCCACCGTCCTGCCGTCAGCTGCTAGGACTTGGAAGTCAATCACACAAGCAGCGAAGAGCTACTGCGCTTCGAAACCGGCTGGACAGCTCCGCAGCTTCAAAGAGGAGTCTGTTCCAGCACCACCTCAGACTTCTAAACATGGCCCCAGAGCTCACCGAAATGGCAGGAGAGGCAGCCTGATCTTATGTCGCAAAAGAAAACAACAAAAAAAAAAACAGTGGTTCTCCTCGAAAAACTATCCGCACTTCCCTTACACAGAGACGAAATGATGAAATGATGAACTGATGAAAGAGTTGAGGGAGGAGTAGAACAGAGACGGAGGCCTCTCCTGCCATCTGCGGAGCGGGTCTGGGCAGGCAGGCCGTCATCCCCGCGAGTCCTCGGGCGCCGTGACAACATCTCACCAGTCTCTACTCACAGGACGCCTGCTGCTCAGCGACTCTGCCCGCCATCCACACAGGCCGCCTCGCGCGGCTGACTCGATCGCGGCGTGACAGCCGTTCCCCACTTCGTGAATACATCCCACCCGGCTCCTTCATAAACCCCCACCACCCCCACCACCTCCCCCCCCGGCACGGGCAGGTTGTTTGAGGGACTTAATTAGTGTCCAAGCTCCTCAATGGAAGGGGAGCTGGTGAATTAATTACACACGGTCTCCAAGTCTCCAACTGATGGGCACAGACATAGATTAAAGACTACAGGGGTAGGGGAGTGCATAGCAGAAGGACATTGGTAGTGTGAGTGCGTTTCTCCAAGGAGGAGCGCACATCCAAAGCACCGCAAGATACTGCACTGTGAGCAGGGTCAACAGAAGCAAAGGACAGCCAATCAAATAACGAAAGAAGAAGGAAAAAAACAATATCCCTCTAAAGCTCTTGTCAAGTGGAAAAAATGGTCGTACAAGAGTAACAAGGACTGCTGCTTGGCTATTAAATCACTTTTGATTGTTGTTGTTTTTTTTGTTATCCCTATTTCTGGGTCAACCTTTGCATGACAGCCATCGCAGGGTGACCTCTAAAATATATATATATATATATATATATTTCCAGATGCCCCTTCATTTTATTTACTGTAATGCCATGACTCAAAATGTCATGCTGACTCTTGAGGCATGAAATGTAATAGGTCCATTATCTTATTCAAACCATCATCAGTTTCTTACATGCAGGTCTCCGTATTTTGTCGTAGTTATTACCATTAGTATCATTATCTGGGTTTACATTTCCAGTGGGTTTTTTTGGGGGGGGGGCGGGGGCGGTTAGACGTTAACCATTGAGAACAGATGCTCATCAACAGAATGTTTCAGTAATGTGTAATTTTGCAGACTGGCAGCTGGAGGATATGGCCTTTAAGCTATTTTTACATTTCTTAGCATATATAGGGGATTGGAGAGGGAAGGTGGGCAGTTTTAAGAAACATGGCTTTCTTCATGTTTCTGTGTTTGTCTGAGAAACTGGGACTACAGAGCTCACGACTTCACAAGCGGAGACCAGCATGCGGGGAGGCGGAGAGAGAACTTGAAGAACATGACACGCCACACGGCGTCCCAATCCTGCCAGGAACCCTTCGTCAATCCGTGAATCGGCGAGGCCGGTCTTCACAAGATGGAGAGGAACGCGCGAGCCTCCCAGATGTTTTTTTTAGGTCCCGCAAACACAGAAATGTTTGCCAATTATGAGCGACTCGCAGCGAAGAGGCGTCTCACCAAATGGCGATTCCGTGACGGTTCTTTGTGTCTAAGCCTTTGACGCATCTCTATGATTCAGGAACTGACGGGAACACTGCGCTGGCAACTCACAATCCTAAATGACAGAATCCTTCCTGTATCAAAAACGTGTTACGCACTAAAAAAAAACAGGGGGAGGAACATCTAAAGTCATTTTATAAGGAGGAAAAAGTGTTTAATGCCAACGTGTGCCATTCAACACAAATATCAGCCCTGTTTCTGTCATGCAAGGCATAGGCCTCGTTTCCCCCACCCCCCACTGCATTGTCCAAAAAGGGTAAACAACCCTCCATTGATTACAAAGCTGAAGTACACAGTCAGGTTACAGAAAAGGTCACAGAACACTCTACTTTGTTGTCATTAAATCAGCAAATGACTTGTTTCAGTGTCAAGTGAGACAACATGTACAGGTTTACCCTCCAAATTCATGGAGCTAATTGGTTGCTGCTAATTAACCTGAGATCTGAGCAAAAAATAATACTATATATGTATACATTTGGCAGGTAACTTCCCAAAATAAAGGAAACAGCAACATAAATTGTCTTACTAGTGCATTGGGCCACCACGAGGTGCCAGAAGAACAGCTTCAATGCGCCTTGGTATAGATTCTACAAGTGTGTGGGAGTCTGTTGGAGGGATGCAACACTATTCTTCCGCGAGAAATTACATAATTTGTTTTTTGTTGATGGTGGTGGAAAACTCTGCTCCAGAATCTCCCATAAGTGTTCGATGGGGTTGAGATCTGGTGACTGAGACAGCCATGGTGTAACAGAGTTGGTTCTGCACGCAGTGAGTTTCGAACCGAGGGATCTCGACGCGACAAGAGAGCAATTTAGCTCACCGAGCCACCGAGCTGGGAAAACATGTCGGGTGATTTCCTCCTGAAATGTATTCACGGTATTCATGGTCCATGTTTGTGAGGCTGTTATCACGGCAAAGTGTGGCTATTTTGGGAAATCCAGCATTCAATTTTCCATTCAATTTTCTTGAACATTGCTTTGATGTTCCTTTTGCTTATTGTGACATGTGTTTTTTTGTCATTTATAGAAACTTACACGGTGTAAAACATTGTCAATTATGAGATAAACCTAGGTTTCAGCAGGTGTACTCAAACTTTGGACTGGTACTGTATATAAAAGCAAAACAAAGAGTGGGAAACAATGGCTTTTTCGATGCTCTCTAGCTCTAGGTCTGAAAGCATTTTCCACAAAAACAGTGCCATGGTGCACTTAATGAAACGATCGACCAAATCCACATGGAGCGCTTCCTCAACCCTGGGCCCCAAAGCCTGTGGAAACAAGGTTCCCACTGACAACCACCTCCACCAGTGCAGCGGAACCTAAAATTACAGGTACAGAGAAGCTGCTCCCAGCAGAAAGGAGCCTGCAGTTACCGGTCACCTGTTCCCCCATATCGGGGGGGACTGCAGGACTCCACCAAAGCCGACCCCATTTCAGTGCCTTAATGGCACCGGCCATTTCAAAAACCCCGTCCAACCTCCTATGACCTCCATCTCCTCTGCGGGAAGAGCAACAGGAAGTTAACAAAAAGCCAAATCATCCAGGCTTGTGTTTGCCTGCCGATTGTGCTGGCCAGCCTTTCAGAGCAGCCGAAGCTTTGGGATCAATTTAGCGCCTCTGTAATTGCCTTGCAACTATTGTAGCATCATTAGACCTGAGCCTGAAATGGCATCTGCTGAAATGAAAGGGCAGAGCTAACAGCTTCTCCGCTGGCGTAAAGGTTACTTTTAATCACCAATGAGGCATCCTCGCACTCCCTCAATCCTCAGGCCGGTGCCCGTTTCCCCCACTCCCTCTGTACCCCTATTAAACTTTCTGCCACTGCCCAAGACGGGGAGGGAGAAGCCAAATAAGGCTGGAACTTCATTAATTAAACTGTGCATTTGACCTCCTGGTGGTGGTGCAAGCGGCGAAAAGCCTGTCACACAATGCCTTAGCCCCCTCCCTCCCCACCCCGATAGGCGACTGATAGGTGGTGCAATGGTTCATTCAACCAATCAGGAGAACGGAGAACGGGGAGAGAGAGAGAGAGAGAGAGAGAGGATTTTATTATTAGTCTATGAATACATGTATCATCAGTCAAACTGTCAGTTTGCGAACGCCCTGCTCATCTGACTAGCACCTTTAAGCTGTCTCTCACAGTCATCGTCATTTGTCCATGCGTGAACAACATTATGCAAGCTTATTTAGCGCATCACACCTAACTACATGTTCATCCGTGTTAACAAGTGATACAGTAAATATTATATGCTGTTTATGGGATATTGGTTATGTGCGCATCACCCGCTGATGACCCCCAATAGCAGGGGTTGGCAACTACATTTGGCCACGGGCCAAAAACGTTCAGAGCAGATGGTGGGCGGTCCAAACCGTTGCAATAACTCGCACGCTGCAAATATACATTTCATTTCCTCTGTAAAAGAACTACAACAATACGTATGTTTTTGTGCCTTCAAACCTGGCAAGCACTCACAAAAGACACTGAAAACGGTTAGGCATCTAGGACATTTTGTTAGCAAAGCACGATAAAGGACACAAGGATTCTTTGGCAAATGTTGTTTCTTTCCTCTCTGTCAAAAAGACTGCTGTCACCAGTTTAAAAGGGGCAAGTCTGGCAACGTGATTGGATGGGGATAAAACGAGGATGACCCTTTCTCTCCCATTGACTCCCTAACGTCCATAGCTCTTCCACTTTGAGGAAACATCATTGGTTAATAGGTACTAGCACCTTTAGAATTGGTAGGCATCAAAAGTGCATGTTTCTGGCTTCTGTCTTTCTGGCTGGTGGTGGCTTGAGTGTGGACTTGCCAAGTTGCCATTTTTCATTTGTCGCTCGCGTTTGTCGCTGGCTAACATAAACTGCACTTTTGATCAGCTGGCATGGTTTCCTTGCGGAGGATGACTGTGCACCCTGGCAGGCTGAAGTGGGTCTGCTGCTCACTCCTGTCCCAGGCACACCGAAGAGCATGCTGCGTGTACCCTTTCGTCTCTCGCTGACGAGATTAGAGAAACGACGTAGCGCTAGCTAGCTCCGAAGAGCGCGGGATGACCGGTCTTTTTCAATAATAAATAATCATAATAATGAATTTGATTTATATAGCACACTAAAATGCAGGGATCTCAAGGAATGTCAAGGTGCTTTACAACAGGCTGTTGTAAAAGGAAAAACATATCTGAAAATACACGATTAACAGACATTAAAAACAACAAAAAGAGAGAAGGGGGAAAAAAAGAGCAATTAAATACTGTCTATGTAGGTTCTGGGGACAGTGAGGAGGTTGGAGGTGGAAGTGCTGGATCTGAGGGCTTGGGTAGTTGTTTGGGGGGTGAGAAGGTCTTGGAGGTAGATGGGGCCGTTTCCAGTGATGGTTTTGAAAGTGTGGAGAAGAATTTTGAAATTGAAATTGATCAATGTAACATAATGTGAACGTATTCAATCTAATGTTTCGTTATAAAAACGGGAAGCTGTTTGCAAACCAGAAGTCACTATTTTTCCAATACCTACTGTGTAGAGTGGAAAAATAACCGGTGTGGCGGTACAGCAAAAGTCACGACGTAACAACTCTCTCTGATATCCATTCTATGACCCGACTACCTTTTGTCCTTCTTCATTGATTCCAGCTACAGAACGAGGACGTCCTTCCTTTCATTTTGAAAGCACAGGCCCACGAATGTTGTGCAGATGGGAGAACACTGCACATCAGCTTCGCTGCTGGTCACCTAAGACTGTTCAGGTGTCTACAGCATTTTCCACAACAATGACTACAACATTGCCGGCCGCAAGATGCAAAAACAACCAAAATCTGACTCGAGTGCTGAACTCAAACTTTTCTAAGAGGGTCTTGATAAGGGAGATACCTTATCAATAGTGTTTGTTTGCATTTGTTGTTATTGTGTGTGTTTTTTTACAGTACACACGTTACTACCCATTAGAGCTCTTTGGCATCAAGCACGTACTCTTTGATTCAATGGTGTGATGGTGCCCACACACCAAGACGCTTATTTTAAAAGGTGAAAGTGTCACGTACGCATCAGGAGAGAACAATTCACGTTTGATGATGGCTTCATGACTAGCGGCCGGTCTGCGTGCGATGATTACAGAAGAGTGGGGCTTTCATTCCCAGAGAGGGCCTCACTTCCCCTGCTTAAGAGCCCCACACTCTAATGGCAATAGAAGAGTGTGAGGAAGGCGGGGTGGGGGGTGGAGTGGGGGGGGTGTCTCTTTATCTTGTCAGCGCCTATGCAGAGGCATGATACAGCTGTCAGAGCGAATACCTACCTTTATGATTTCAATCAACGCTTTACAGTCAAAAAGTGTTGGAATTCTTGACCTTCAACAGGGGGTTTAAATATAGTGCATGGAAATCAGTATCTATCAAACTGTCCCTTTTCTTCCTAAAATGAAGAAAAGCAATACTGACATTTATCAAAAAGAAGAAGAAAAAAAAAAGACTTTATTCTTGATTCCTCTCTCAAAAATGAAAGTGTTGGGGGAAAAAAAAAAGACACACAATTCTCATAAAAGCCATTCGGTCTCTCTCTCTCTCTGTATCCCACTCCCACTCTATCTCCCTTCTTCTCTTTCTTAACTCGTCGGCATGAGGGCAGCACACTGACACCCATCGCATGCGCTGAATCTGGGTCAAAGATGCATTAAAATTTCAACAAAGTTCTCCGATTGTGACGGAGGAGGAGCGGGGCCGGGGCTGGGGCAGTCGCTGGAGGGCCGAGGCCTACACAGGCCGGATTTCAAGGGTCCCCTCGAGGACCTCCACCTCACATCCCCCCAATCTGGTTCATCCAGCCCAGACGCTGCCCTCTTCAGAGGAGGCTGCTGGGAAAACAGGAAAACAGCCTGGCTCCTGGCGGAAAACAAGCACAGCGCCACGGAGGGCACGGATATCAAATCCACCGCTACAAAGGGCAACGATCGGGCCCGGGTCCCGGCAGAGCCACCACGGAGAGCCGGGCCACAGAACAGACGAACAGAACCCTCTGACCGGCCGCGACACGCGGAGAGGGGCACCCGGGCTGGCCTTCTCTCCCCAGCAGCGCCCAGAACAGACAGGGCCCGGTTCGCGTATGCTGCCGGGGGAGGCGTTTAAAAAGACCTCGCTCAATTTGTTTCTTTACACCACCCCCCCGGGAGGCCTGCGACGGGTGGACGGAAGCACAGACGGCTGATGAAACGCGATCGATCGGCCAGATCGTAGCGCAGGGCTCTCACCCGTTCCCTGGTGCGATGGGTTAAAAGGCGCACACAGATAAATTTGGGGAGTGACTCACGTCACACGCGCTTCTCCCCTATATTTCAATACTACTTTTAGTTCACCTCTACATAGCCACTCAAGTCGCCAGAGAACTCGATTCTCATTTGCCGCGATGAACTGGGAAACCAAAGTGGGCAGGGGATGCAAGGGGCTGTGCAGCCAATCAGAATTAAGGAGGACGATGGCCAGATGTGGCCAGGACCGGGACACCCGGAGGTTAACCCCTGTGCACCCTGCGTTTTAAACGGGGTGTGCGAGACGCCCCGACACGCGGCCCGGCGCGGCTACACGTGGAGCGAAGCGAAGCAGGAACCGAGCGAGCTCGCCGGAGCCAAGATGCCACCGGATATGGCAGCGTCTGTAAATATTTTCTTTCTGCAAACATCCCTTTTGATTGCGGTGGAACTGTGTTTCGGCAAAAGCGAATACGGAAAACAAACAGTGTGCATACAAAACTCCCTGGCCCCAAACATGTTCAGAATCATGAACATTTAATGAGAGAGCGCCTGAGCCTGTTTCACGAATGGAAGCAGACAGCCAGGGTATCATATACATCACACGCCGAGACCGGTGTTATCCGGACAAATATCGTAGCGCAACAAACAGTGATTGTTACATCAGCTTTAGTCAGTCTTGCACATAATCTTTCCTCAAGCTATAGGCTTGACCCTGATTCTAAGGGATGCCCCAGCTGTTCTATATTTTCACATCTATATATATATTTTCTATGTTATCACATCCATAGAATCCACTTAGTACACTACTATGCAGGTTAAAAACTATTACATGGGAACAGACATTTTGGTCCTCTGTCTATTCTTCCACAACGTGAATTATGAGTGACAGATAATTATAATTTTTTCAGAACAAAAAAAAAAAAAAAAGTCATTTAAATATGTGACAAAAAAAATAAAATAATGAACCATATTCATACATGTTAAATCACGGAGCTTGCTGGTGGCATTCGGGGAAGAAAAAAAAAAAAAAAAAAAAAAAA
Organism: Aldrovandia affinis; assembly: GCA_029706075.1. NCBI lineage: Eukaryota > Metazoa > Chordata > Actinopteri > Notacanthiformes > Halosauridae > Aldrovandia > Aldrovandia affinis. The sequence continues at coordinate 417,779 of JAINUG010000324.1, forward strand.
ATGGTGTCAAATAGTGAGAGTGATTATCGCTGGGGAGAGCGACGGGGCCTAATTAAGTGAGGCCTCGTTGTTTTCCAGGTACCAGAAACCTTCCTCTAAACCTCAGATGAAGGGCTGTGTCACACCTGCTGGGGCTCCCAGCATGCCCCGCTCTCCCTGGGCTGATCCGCGGGCCTTTTATCGCGCGCGGGCTCCGCGCCCCCCGCTCTCATCCACATGCCCCCGGGCGCAGCTTGCCGTCCTGGATTTATCTCCCAGCGCCCGCCCGCGTGTGGCATGTGTGCCTATCAAAACGGCAGCGGCTCTGGAGGGGCCTCCTATCTCCCCACGCAGACACCACAATCTCCCCTAATACAAGAGTGTGGGGAGGGGGGAGGGAGGGAGGGAGGGAGGGAAGGGGGGGGACACACACACGAAACAACAGACAGGGATAGAACAATACCGCCGCTAACTTCCTCGTTAGCATTCTCCGCCCGCTCCCGGTCGCCCTACGCCGGCTGCTTGGGCGTCTCGCCGCCGGAACCCTCGGGCCTCGTCGCGTGCCTTTTATTATTTTATTTCATCTGGTTTTTTTTCTCCGTCCCGGCGACACGGGGGGACTCGCGTCGAACCGCGCCCCCCCTTTTCTGTCGGCGGGATCGAAAGCGAAGACTCGTTACGACGACGTGAGGGAGAGGAGAAACGAGATAAACACTCCTGTGATAAACACAGCCTCCCTCTCCTCGTTTTTCCTGTCTCCGTCTCTCTCTCTCTCTCGCGCTCTTTGTCTTTTCGCCGTAATTGGGCTCATCCGGTAATGAAGGTCACCTGCGCCGCCGCGCTCGGTCTGCGGACCCGGCTCCCATTACGGGGGGCGAGGGGGCGCGCGCCAAATTCCTCATTACCAGAGGAGAGCGAGTGCACCGACTGCCCCCCCTCCCCCTCCCTCCCTCCCTCCCTCCCTCTCCCTCGCTCACGGCACAAATTCACTCGAAAGGAAAGCACGCAAGCAACGCAAACTGCGCAGCCCGTGCGGCGGGCGGGCGCGCTCCTCTCCTCTCCTCCCCTCCGCCCGTCTCCGTGTCACGGTGGCGATGAGAGGGGGTATCGGCGCGCTCCTCATTAAAGCCGTGCGCGCGACGCGACGCCTCGCCCGTTTTCACCAACAAGAGGGGGACCGTTGGCAACGGATCAGATAACCCTGATTGGAGCCGATCGTTATTTCGAGTGGTCTGATACCAATTCCACGGGGTCTCTTCATCGCTTTGTTGTGCTTATTAGTCATCTCAACAGATAACAGATTGCGCCTTAATTGGAAATCCCACCAGAAGCCTTCCGAGCCATATTGTAAAATTATGAACACCTTTGGAGGCCAGCGTTCCTACTGGAGTTCAGTGGGAGGGGAGGGTAATACCTGGTGCTTTGTGAAATGTATGTGAATGCGCCGGGTGACAAGAGAGTATGAAAGGGTGCGAGTGATGCCCTGTTGGAGTGGAGCAAGAGTTCATTTTGTGCATTCGTTAGCCAGGCGCAAGAAGGAGCGGCACGATACCCACAATTAATCCAGATTAAAAATATGATTAAAAAACGATGACGCCTAAGTGGATCCCTGACAATTCAAACCTGTCCTTGTAAACAGCTGAGCTGCTCTGCACAAAAACACAGACATGTTTTCTTCAAGCCCCTCCGTTTTCCCGCCTCTCGCCCTGCGCATGAAACCGGGTTACACAAATAAAGGCGTGAGTCGCCGCCACCAGGTTCCCCATTTGTATTTGCAACAACAACAAACAAAAACCAAAAAAATCCACACCTCAAATGCAATGTTGATCTCAGAGAATAACTGGGTAATTTCATGACTGTGAAGCCAAGGGTTTATCTTCTCTGGTCATTTACATTCAAGAGCGATGGAAATCCTTCAGGGGGGGGGGGTTAAGCTATTTCCCAGCACTTGTGTTAGCCTGTTAGCCTGCCCGCCCGCCCCCCGCCCACCCGCCCGCCCCAGGAAAGGTCTCTTATCTGCCCAGGTGAGGCAGCTCCTCCACTTTGAGCCGAGTGCGAGGGGCCACATTAGGAAAGCAATGACGCCTAGCCGCTGTCGCCGACGCGGAAGCACCGGGCTCATTGGAAACAAGCTCGGCAGCGGTGATTTCTAGAAGCCTTCTCCACGTGGCTGTCATTAGAGGGCTTTAAGACTCAGGTGTGACCGGGTCCCTGTGGATCTCTCTCTCTTTTCTCTCTCTCTCTCTCTCCGTCTTCCTCTCTCCCTCTCTCTCACACTCTCACACACACTCTCACAAAATGAAAATCAACTCACGGAAGATTCATCAGAGGCCCGCGTCTCGTAAATTGCAGGTCGGTCGGCCTGGCGGCATGCCATTTCTATGGAAACGCAATCCGGGCAGTGCGGCGCGGGTCTTAAGGACAGGTGTGCGTTCGCCGGGCGCTCCAGGGTCCCCCCCCCCTTCCCTGCAGGCAGTGTTCCCGGGATAGGGGGCGAGCCATTACGGGGAAGATCATTTAAGGTACAAGACAGGATTTAAGCGGAGAGGGCTAAGACGCTGTAGAGGCCGGGGTAATTGGTGAGGCGCCGCGCGCGCGCTCTCTGGAGCGCCCGGGGTGACCGCGTAAGTGCCAGAGGATCAGCTCCGTTTCCCTCCGCTGAAGGGCTTTCGTTGTCATGCCTTTCTCTTTCCAAAGCGATTACCCGCAAATCCCGCCACGTACTCGCGCGCTGCCGCGGACAGATATCTCGCGCCGCCGCCGCCGAAACGGGGGCGGGAGAGACGTCTTCTTCGGAAGCACGCATCTCGACGACCCGGCGGCTTTCCCGACGACGGCGGCACTCGAGAGAGGCCGCGGTTCGACGGGACGCCGCGGAACCAGGAAGAGAGCAACGCCGCCACGTTAGCGTAATTTACGAGCGCGCAGCCGTCGGCTGTGCTAATGAAAAGCGCGGTGAGATTCCCCCGTAGCTCTCGTTCCCGGATCGTCTCAACAGACAACACAATGTATTCTAATCCCAACAGCCCAATACTCACCGTGCCGCATTGAGTAGGATAGGTTTGGGGAGGGGGGGCTGATATAAATACTTAATGTGCCCCCATCTTGTAGAAACAGAATATATTTGCACCAGGTTGATATAAAACTTTAAAGCAGGCACACGTCAGTTGGCACACATGCCTAATAGACATCCACGAGTGAGGCATTCCAGATCACAGCGCGGGATCTGCTGCTGAATTTATTCAGCTGCGCTTCTAACCCTCGCCGTATCTGTGCATCTGTGGGGCCAAACCAAGGCCCCGCCTCACAGTCTCATCCCAAAAAAACATACCATCCTCCCCCTCCCAATATCCCCCTCTCTCTCTTCTCTCCCCCCACCACACTCCAGAGTGAATGGACTGTGAATTGGCTGGGCCCCTCAGGTCGTGCGCAGTACTGCATCCCAGCTCTCCTGCTCCCTCTGCTGCCCTGCCCCAATGTGCTGCCCTGTTAGGCCCCTGTAAGAGGCCCTATCCTAACCGGGCCCCTGAGCATAGCCCCGTTTCCCCCCACCCCGGGGTGAGATCATACCACTGCCCACTGATTCCAGGCACCCCCTCCTACAATGTGTGTGAGATACCTAGCCAGGGGGGGTCAGAATAAACACACATGGGTGTCGATTATCCACTTAGTCATTTCTGCTCTTTTCAACTAATCTAGACTATTATCAAAACAAATTGACGTACACCCAATTAAACAGGTCTGGCGTAATGGTATATGACTACATCGTCTAGTAATTGGTTTAACACGATCCTTTTTTAGATGGGAAAACAGTGCTCTAGAATATCTTTTCCCAAACAGACTTTAGCCCCGGTACGACATCTAATGCCCATCTGCACTACGACAACATGCCCTGTTGAGCTGGTCCCGACAAAAAACATTTGATGGCCGAGATCAGATTTCAGCTGACGCACTGAAGTATACTGAACCCTCAGTCCTCGCAGACGTGCAGAACATGCGCGGAAATTAATACCGTCTATCGAATGAAGCCATTTTCCAACCCACTCACAATGCTACGACGTCTCACTTAAACATTTAGCATACAGCTGCCGTGGGAACGAGAGACTGCAGGCGCGCGACTCTACGCGTCTTCATCAGACAGGTGACAATGAAAGGAACCGGTGATATTTAAATACTTCGGCGAAAGTAATAACCACGTTTTGCCCAAACAATGTCCATTTTAATACATTTTATAAAAGCTAAATGAAAGACAAAAGAAGATTTCCCCCCACCCTCCCTCAATAAGGACCTGTTATAAAACCAGAGGAGAAATCCTGCAGTTCCCAGTGTTGTAGTGCCCCCTACTGTTAGCAGAGAATAAGGAACAGGCATGGTGCACAGGGGAAGGTGTGTGAGTAAATGATCTCCTCCTAGTTCCCTGGGCAACATTACGCTGAGTGACAGACTGAGTCTCCGGGTTGTTGTGTTCTATTAAACGTTCGCGCGGAGAGGTCCGAACGGCGCCGCCTGGTCCGGGGGCCCAGGGTCCGTGCTTCCGTCCGGCTCATTATCCTCACCGTCACGTCACATCATCAGATTAGAGCCCTGCCCTGCCCTCTCTCTCTCTCTCTCTCTCTCGATAAGAGCACATGGGCCTCTGGTCACACACGAACACGGCGCCAACAACATCGGGAGATGGCTATCGGACGCCGATCGATAGGCGAGAGCCGGTCGGAGAACGGGCCACGCGATTATTCAGCCTCGTGACGCGCGCGGCTGCGCTCCTGGGCTCCGGCGGGTTTGAGTTCCGCGTTCCGCCGATGACACAGCGTTCTTTTTTTGTGCGCTGTCGCCGTTGTTTGTTTCTTTTGTCACGCGCCCACGTAAAACATCGCCCGCCTTGTTGTCATCGCCCGACGCCTGCGGTTGGGTTTCTGTTCATCTGTCCGGTCGGGAGAAGCTTCTCGCCTCGGTACGAGACACGTGTTCGAGCGCGACGAGCTCCGAACGGGAGACAGGAAGCGCTGGCTCCGGTTATCAGCAGAGTTCCTTAAGCCCCTGCAAATTGCAGGCGTCACCTTGCAAAAGACACCTCTGAGATAAAGCAAGGTGGAAAAAAAAGGGTCGCGTTCGTCTTCTCATTACGAAGATACCGATCCCCGTCAATCGTTAATCGACTTGAAATCCTGGGTAATGTAGTCCGCGTGTTCTGAAGATTACACTCGAGCCCTTTGATTCGGGGGAAGCGAGCGCAGGCCCCTTGACAGGGAGCGGAGATGGGGAAGAACAGAGGATGGCTGGGGATATGAATATTTCAAGCGAGCCCGCGCTGGTCTTTGCCACCAGATCACAAGGCAGACAAATGAAATAATAATACAAATAGCGGATTGTGGAGGAGGCGCCGCGCGGTGTTATCGTTGGGTCATCTGTCAGAGCGCCGGCCTCGCTCGGACCGGGCCGAGCCGGGGGAGAGCGGGCCAAAGGACAAGCATGCTGATCTATCATTGAACACACTGTGCTCTCACCTTCATCTCGAACACATCTGTATGCACACACCGCACACACCCCACCACACACACAAACACACCTTACACACACCCACCACACCCACACGCCCACCCTCCACACAAATACACCATACACACCCCATACACACACCACACCTCCCCCCCACACACCACACACACACAAATACACCACACACACACCACACACACAAATACACCATACACACACCACACACCCCCACACCACATACACCATACACCATACACCCCCAACACGCAAATACACCATACACCACACACATACCATAGACACACACCTCCCCCACACACCACATACACCATACACACACCATACACACACCCCCAACACACAAATACACACCACACATACCATAGACACACTACACCCCGCCCCACACACACCCCCTCCACACACAATATACATACACACACTCCCATACACACCCTGTACACACACACACACACACACACCTACTCCACACACACAATACAAACACACCGCCCCTTCCTGCCGCAGCACTGAGTCACTCTGGCACCATGGCACCAGGGGTGTGCAGCAACGCCATCTGCACTGCCACCTCGTCGGTCTTCCGAGGTGTTTGTGTCACAGCAGGAAAACAAAAGTGCCATACACAAAGACAAAACACGCCAAACTCGTGTAACGGCGCAGGCAAATAAAGCCCCGTTCTCCTGCGGCCGCGCTCACGAGAGACTACGCAAAAAGCAGCACCGCACCACACATCGACTCTCTTTACGAGCCACCTGGTTAACGCTAACTAAAAAATGTTTAAAAAAGCAGCACTCTAATCGGTTCAACCATTTGCCAAAACGTCACCGTTTGTGAGTCATCTCCCACTACTGGGAGCAAAAATAAAACCAGGAGTTTTAAAAATAAAACTCCAAACGCTGAAGTAACGAGGATGAACTGCCGCACCGTCGCTCTCTTAATCTGCCAGCGCCCATCAGTGCAACACCAGCAACTTCTGCTGAGTTGCGTAATTGCTGGCAAGGAGCCATTCCGAATTTTGATAGCGCGCTAAATTAATTTGACCCCCGTTTGAGGAAAAACCTCGGATCTGACTGAGCATCGAGAGCTCGAAAACGAGCCCTGTTCACTTTTACGGCCGAGACAAAGGCAAACGGAGAGAGCTTTTTCATCCCCGTGTTCTTCTTCTTCTTCCCCATTTAGGATTGTTTGGTGGAGCAAGACGTTTATTTCATTGCACCAGATATAACAAGAGCCCACAGTGGCTGGGGGCCAGCACAGAAACAGTGCTCTTTGTTCAACTGCAGGCTGCCGATCACTGCGTCATGTCCCGATGCAAGGGCTCTCTCGACTGGCCACAGATAACCTCCACACTGGAGGGCTCTTCAACCGCACGAGTGGCGTGCCTGCTAAAAACATCGCACTTCAAAAGCACTCTCGCCACCGATCCTCCCGCCTCCATCCGCGAGGCCGGCCCACGCCTCGCTTCCACCGCGAAACGCCGTCGCCCGTCGCGGCACTGCCCCCTGAATCACCCCCCACACCCGCACGAGCTCCCGCCACCCTCCCTCACCTGGGCTACGCGTCGCTGGTGTGACGGCGGTTGCCATGGAGACAGCCAAGCAGCTGCAGACCGTGCAGCTCGAGAGTTCTCGAAACCCGCGCGCGACGCTCGCTCGCTCTCCGGAAAGCCGACGTCGGGTCTCGTCGACGCGGATCGACATGTGACGGACGTCGCCAAGGCAACGGGGGGGGCACTGTGGTTCGCTGGCGGACGGCGTTGGGGTTCCGGTCCCGGGGAGGGCGCCCGCGGGCCACGCCCGGCCGTAGTGCCGGAGGGTGCAGTTCCTACAGCTCAGGTCACTCCTTCTCCACCTGACTCCATCTCATCAAGCGCCGCCGAGTCTCACTGGAATGGAGGCGTCGTCAGGGCCGACGGAAAGGCCTGCTCTGAGGGCCTGTCGGCCTCTGCTTCAGATGTCCACTCCTTCTGCGTTCCACTCCAAGGTGGAGAAGATAACGAGGGGGTTCTTATCTCGTTAGCCAAGGATGTGGTACCCACGGGGCCCGCGTTGCCCGTTTGTCTGCCGATTTATTTATTTTCCTCTGCCGGGGACCCACGCGGTCTCAGTTGTCTCCTCCATTCCAATGTCAGAGATTAAGGCCGGTTATTAACAACTTTGGATGCTGAACTGTTGACGAGATGTCAAGCCCAGCAACGCAGTGTGTAACTCTACCCCTCCCCATCCTGACGCATTGATTTTCAGTTTTGCCTGATCCATCAGTCTGGCTGGCACGCGTGGGCGTGCCCGGGGAACCCGGGATGGCACGGCGCGGCAGGGGCGCGGTTCCACAGCGGGCCTACGGTCGCTCCCGTCATCACCGGCGTCTCGGTCGCCCCACCCCGGCACTAGTGTGTTAAGCGCCGGCGGTTTTTATCAATCTGGAGCTACGATATAATTAATAAGCGTGAGGAAATTAAGAATTAGGCCTGCCGGCTTGTTTGGGGCGGAGAGCAATCCAATGGGACGGGCAAGGGGAACTGGAGTCTCTCGCCTCGCGATTACGCCCACACTCTCTCTCTCTCTCTCCCCACTCTCTCTCTCTCTCTCACGCTCGCTCTCTCTCTCTTGCTCTCTCTCTCTCTCTCTCTCTCTCTCTCTCTCCCCACACTCGCTCTCTCTCTTCACTCTCTTTCCCCACACTCTGTCTCTATCTCTCTCTCTCGGGTGCTGTTGTGTCTGATGCGCTCAGCGTTAATCTCACCCTTTGGGGACGTTTGCTGTCGTGTTAATTACACACTGGGAGGAGCTCTCATTAACGCTCACACACCAGTGCCCCTGTGCCAATGACCAGGCGGGTGTGCAGCAGGAGGACTAAATAAGGGGGGGGCTCTGTAATGGGGCGGGGACGGAGAGACGGGGTCATTACGCATCCCCACTCACACACCCACTCACACACACACACACACACACACACACACACACACACACACACACACACACAGTCTCTCACTCACACACTCACTCACACACACACACACACACACACACACACACACACACACACACTCACCTACACTCACTCACTCACTCACACACACACATGCACGCAGTCCCTCGCCCACTCACTCACACACACACACAGTCTCTCACTCACTCACACACCCACCCACCCACACACCCACACCCACCCACCACACACACACACACACACACACACGCAGTCTCTCACTCACTCACTCACACACCCACCCACCACACACACACACACACTTTTGCAAACACAGTTCACTCACTCACACACACACACACACTTTTGCAAACACAGTTCACGCGGGTTTGGGGTGAGTTTGCTCTTGCTCTCTCAGACTTAAATGGGCAGAGTCTGTGTTTGATGTGGTGGAGCTGGGGGCTTGGTGCTGGAGGGGGAGCCCGCAGCGAGGTTCTGCTCCGCTCGCTCAGCCGGCCCGCTCTGACCTACACCCCCCCACACCCCCCGAGCGCAGGGCGCACCCACATTAGCACCCGCAGACCCACTAAGCGCTTCGGTCGTGTGCTGCCGGGGCGATAAGGCCGAAGCAAACAGGGGAAACGGCTGCCCCCGCAGCCCCAGGCTGGTGAGCCCCCAGCCAAACTCCCACTCCTCCCTTATGGGTCCGCTCTTCCCATTCACAGCCACACCCCCACCTCTGTTACAGCAAGTGTAGCTGTGGAGTGTGAGGAAGGCCTGCCGCAGAATGAGCTTGCTCGTGCTCGCGCTCCCCCCCCCCCCTTCCTCTTCAGGTGCGCCGTGTGGAGTGGCCAGCGGTGTCAGGTTGGCTGGCAGGCAGCTCTCTCAGGCACGGCTATTCTGAGGGAGTTTAATTGCATCGCTGGGGAGCCCCCGCAGTCGAAATTGTCAATTACGGCCACAGCGGTTACAGATGTGCGAGAGATTTTAAGGCGTTTTCACTGGAACAGCGCTGATTGCAATCAATGAGACGAGGCGGTGAGCTGGGAGGAATGGAAAATGGCCAATATCGCAGTGTGTGTGTGTGTGTGTGTCAGAGAGAGACTGTGTGTGTGTGTGTGTGTGTGTGATTATCGACTGCATGAGCGCATGGAACGACAGCACAGGAATGTGTGTGGAGCGAGGCGTTGCACGTTTTCCCCCGAGCGTGGCATTATCAGAGATGTGACCATGTGACCAGAGCCATAACAGAGAGTGGAAGAGCACGGGGAGAGATCTGAAGGCTTCACTACGGCTAGCGCACAGAACACGTCGGACTTAGTGCGGAAAGCAGTCACATTCAAAGCAACCTGTGTGTGTATATATATATATATTTTTATTTTTAACAGTTTTTTCAATGCCTGGAACAGCTTGCCAGGCCAGGTAGTAGAGGCAGAAACACTTGGGATATTCAAGTCCAGGCTAGAGGCAGTACTAGATACTCTTGACGAGCCTAGATGGGCTGAACGGCCCGTTCTCGTTATTATGTATTCTTCCATACCAATGCTGCAATATAAAGAGCAGAATCATAAGGGAGGTACGCATACTCTATGTATGTATTCTATGTATGTTCTCCGTGTTTTGGAGAGAAACCAGACGTGGCTAAACGACCCTCAATCAGCTGAAACAATGTTTACTATAAAATCAAGAATTACGCTGAAATGAATAAAGCTTAAGAGTACACAATGATATCCGGAGAATGCTCACATGCACTGAACAAAAAACCGTGACATTTCCCCTCCTAGGTTTTGATATTAATTTCTTGCCGTGTTAAGGCAAGGCGTGACTGAAATTGAATGGTGGAACTCAGATCAGCAGAGGTTAATTCGCATTAACATCCTGCGCTGTTCCAGCCTTACTTTGCCTGTGGCCCCAGTGAGGTTAATAAACAGCTTCACCTCAAACCGTGGGGACCGGGAACAGGGGGAGAGGGAGAGAGAGGGAGGGAGAGGGAGAGGGGCATAGAGAGAGAGAGAAGGAGAGAGATTGGGAGAGAGAGAGAGAGAGGGAGAGAGAGGAGAGAGAGAGAGAGGGCAGAGAGAGAAAAGGAGAGGGAGAGATTGGGAGAGGGAGAAAGGCGAGAGAGGGAGAGAGAGAGAGAGAGAGAGAGAGAGAGAGAGAGAGAGAGAGAGAGAGAGAGAGAGAGAGAGAGAGTGAGATTGGGAGAGGGAGAGGGCAGAGAGAGAGAGAGAGAGAGAGAGAGAGAGAGAGAGAGAGAGAGAGGGGCGAGATTGGGAGAGAGAGGGAGAGAGAGAGAGAGAGAGAGAGAGAGAGAGAGAGAGAGAGGGGCAGAGAGAGAGAGAGACAGCCAAGACTTCAATCTGCTTTAACACAGGCTTCAAACCCAGAGTGCAATACGGGAAGTGACGTCAGGCTAATAACGCGGAGCAGACCCAGATTAGAGACAGACTCAACGGTCAGCGGCAGGACTGTGACTGGTGATAACAGGTGGGCCCAACTCCCAAATCACGGTCGAGAGATATGAAACGTGACGACTAAATCAGCCCCCACACACCCCTGGCCAGTGTGACCGCCTGCAAAGGCTAGGGGCTCGAAACAGCCATCTGCGTCCACCCCAATGCACCGGGCCTGCTCAATACAGCTCCAAGGAGGAGAAGAGTCAATCAGTAAACACTGCGCTTCACAGAGAACGCTTCCTCCGGGGCAGCAGAGGCATATCATTTTGAGAATATGCAAACCGATTTCTCACATTTCTGTACGGTGGCGTCAGTTTTTGAGGGTAAATTTGTAACGTTTCAAAAATGTATAAATGAATAAAATAAAAACCTAAAAAAATTGTGGACAAAAAAATTATAATTGAAACAAGGAAAAATAAAAGGAGCCAATCGGGCCTGAGCACTGGCTCGGCCCCATTTGAAGAGAAGTTGAAAAAGCGGGCACTTGAAAGTCCGCTCTCTCCCGCGAGCGAGCCCTTCCCCATAGAGCCGCGTTTCAAAGGAGATGAATCAGGTGGAAGTGACAGGAATCCTCACATGCATTGATACGGGGGGGGGTGATTGAAACGGCGGTACTTTGTGAACGGTGGAGAAACAGTGCAATCAGAGCGCTGGGCACTGTGGGCCGGGGGAGAGGCTGTTACCAAGGCAGCGCAGAGAGCGGGCCCGTCCCGGGAAGGCTGCCCAGTCCGCCGGACAGTGAAGGAGCACGTTTATACCTCTCTCCTCCCTCCGCGCAGAGACACGCACACAGACACATCTTTCACACACACACACACACACACACACACACACAAACACAAACAAACAAACAAACACAAACACGCACGCACACACACACACACACACACACAAACAAACAAACAAAACACACACATGCACACACACACACACACACACACAAACAAACAACACGCACGCACACACGCACACACACACACACACACACACACAAATGCACATGCACGTACACACACACGCACACGCACAAACACACACACAAGCACACACACACAAACGCACACGCAGGCACGCACAAACGAACACACACACAGCCCTCTAACCCTTCCCATCTCACACAATACCCGCTATTTTTTCTCCTGTCTTGTAACTCGTCAGGAGAGTTACAAGAACTCGTCAGCGTCTTCCAATCAAGCTGACAGTCTTCGTGAGACTCCTCTGTGCTTTCTACCCGCTGAGTGCTACTACTGTAAATCCATTTACCATCTCGTGGCTGGGGGGGGAGTCAATATTGTACCCATTCCGCAGGGCGATGTCTTGAACACGAAACGCTCTGAATTGTTTACCCAGCTCACAGACAGTCAGGCCCACAACACCTAACACTGGATCTGCCCTTTCACCCCCCCCCCCCCCCCCTCCACACATACACCGCCTCCTCCACACACCCTCCCCCCCAAACTAATTCCACCCAAGAGCCTCAGAGACGAATGAAACAGCGCAACATGCCGGGAGGTCACAGAGGTCCAGCCGGGCTGCAGCGCACCGGATTTTGATTGGTTCTGAATCGTGAAACATTTCACAATTGTGAAAGGAAAAACGGCAACAGCACTGCCAGTCTTAAAGTGACGACAAACCTACACGGAGTGATGCAAGATGTGCTCAATTACATTATCCAAGGTTTGTGAAAAGTGCATTCTGGGTATATGAAGCAGGTGGAGGAGCATGAGAAGCATCCAGGCTGAATTAGATTTATTAATGTCATTAACCAAAATGTATAAGCAAAAAACCTTCAGAACGGCACAACATGTATCAAGAGTACAAAGTGCAAAAAAGCGCTCAAAGCAAAATGTTTTTGGTTCAGGGAACAATCATCAGTGCTTCTAATTGAATATTACAGTATACCATTACACTATACTGAATATGGGACTCGTAAAGATTTGAAGACTACATAACACATTTATATGTTTATGATTGTGTGCATTGTTGTATACCGTGCATTATTATATGTAAATGGGGAAAAATAAACTAGTCCGTGGAATGAACCCCTGATGCAGTAAGCACTGCCGTTCCCGTGTCAAATTTTCTGTAAAGGCGGAAAAAACGGAACATCTTCTAATGGCTGCGACTGGCGTCGGTGTTCATCTCCCCCGGTGAGCGAGGCGGCGGCACGGCCCGGAATGTGCAAACGCCACAAATCCACCCCAAAATGATGGAGACGATTAAGAAGCGCCGCGCGGTAATTAGGCCGTGACGGAGCGACGCGTCCCGGCAGCGGGCGCTCAGCGCGGCACGGCTCCGCCGTCACTCCGCCCGTCAAACCCGGGGCCGGCGCGGCCGCTGCTACCCCAGCCACTCACCGTCCGTCCCTCTCTGTGTCCTTCCCTCCTTCTCTCGCCTCGTAAGTCGCTCTGGATAAGAGCGCCTGTGAAATGACGCTCATGCAGTGTAATTATCCGAGCCCGTTGCTCCACACTGAGGGCCGGACGGATGGACGGACGGACGTCGTGGGCAAGGGGCAGACAGGCCACCCCAGAACATTCCCCTGGTGGGCAACCCGGGACGAGCGAGGGGACACCTCTCCCAAGTGCACCCCCCTCCCCCCCCCCCCCCCCAGGGTTCACAGCGGAGAGTGCGTACGGGGGGTTCCTCGACGCTGCGGGGCGTATTGCTTTGCGGTGTGGGGTCTCCGTTTGGGACGGTGCGTATTCATGTATGATAACGGGGGGGTACCGCCGGGCCTCAGAGAGAAGGCCTCAGGTCCTGTGACACCGTCTGTCTGTCTGGGGCCGGCAGCCTGTCAGGCACCTCTGCGGAACTCTCCTCCCTCCACTCGGCGCGCAGGGGAACCCCAGGGGACCCTTCACTCTGCTTTAATGTCCTCCACCCCCCCCCCTCTCCCTCCCCATCTCGCTTCCTTGTGTTTGTTCGCTTGTTTTTGCCCCAGAGGACAGCATTACGCTGGTTGCGGATCACAGTTCTTTTAATGTTTATTCATGATCTGTTGAGTTGACAAACGAACGGATAACGACCACTTTGCGCGCGCCCTCGGGGTGAAGGGACTCCCGCGTGGGCGACCGCGCTCCTGACTGATGTGTAAATACCGCCGTGGCCTTAAACACACGCACCTGCGCGCGCACAGCCCGGCGAGCGCGCGCCAACACAGCGGCCGAAAGATGGCAGTTAAGAAAATCTTTAAAACGTTTACAGTGACATTTTAGCAGACGCTCTTATCCGGAGCGACTTACACAGTTTTTGTACATTTTTTACATATTCTAAACAATCCATTTATACAGCTGGATATTTTTTTACTGAAGCAATCCAGGTTAAGTACCTTGGCTCAAGGGTACAACAGCAGTTCCCAACCTGGGAATTGAACCTGCAACCTCTGAGTTACAAGCCCAGCTCCCTAACCATTACACTACACTGCCAGCCGTTTCTAAAAAAGAAACACTCGCACACACAAACCCTCGAAGGGGTCTAATCTTTCTGACCGATTGACGGCATAAAAGCCCACGCTGTCGTTAGAAGGACAACCTGCAGGGCGGCGCCATGTTAGTTCTTACCCTCGCTCACCCCCCGAGCAGCGGTGATGCACCGCCGTGTTTAAATTTCAGGTCTATTTGTAAACCCCCCCAAGAGGAGAGCGCATGATGCCCATGTGTCCTTTCCACTGCCCATCAGTGCACAGGAAGAGGCCTCAAAACCCAGCTAACGATGCCCTGGTGTGCCTCGCCAAGGACGTGTTAGTCACGTCCAATCAGACGGGCGGCGAAGCCACTGCCATCCCTTTCGTCTAACCGCTCTCCCGCAGCAAAGCAGTGTCACGCATGCCGAGACTCGCAAGTGACTTCCTGCTGATATTCCCATCCGGGCGCTTTCTACTCAGGCATTAAAGAGACGTACCACAGACCTAGAATTTTTTTAAAGGATGCATGAAAAGCAAGGCAATTTCTTTAGCCTCGTCGCAGGCAAACAATGAAATATTAGCATAAGGGAATATTGACTTCTCCTTCCTGGGGGTGGGGAGATGTACTACTTTATGAAGAGTCATGCACAGAAAATAAAAGATTGACAAAAAGATATACCTTAAAACATTATAGTGTATCTTTATCCCTTATGCCTATGAGATACAGGAGAGACAGAAGAGAAAGAGAGAGAGAGAGAGAGAGAGAGAGAGAGAGAGAGAGAGAGAGAGAGAGAGAGAGAGAGAGAGAGAGAGAGAGAGAGAGAGAGAGAGAGAGAGAGAGAGAGAGAGAGAGAGAGAGAGAGAGAGAGAGAGAGAGAGAGAGAGAGAGAGAGAGAGAGAGAGAGAGAGAGAGAGAGAGAGAGAGAGAGAGAGAGAGAGACGTATCATGAGGTACAAATGCACAACAAGAGCGAGGTCACAACTTAAGAGCGCGTGCTTGGCCGAGCACAGGAGCGAGAAGATTTAACGCCCGATGAAGGGGAAGGCAGACGCTAATGAGACCTGAGACTAAACCTGGGCAGATTTCCATTGAACATTAAGACGAGTGTAGTGGGTAGCTGAACACTGCTCTCAGCCATTATGCAATCAAGGCAGGTGAGGTACAGTCTAGAAGCTTCTTTAAAGGCAGAAAGCCACGAGGCCTAAGATTAGGGACTGTAAGTCCTCCACCCCTGACCCCTCCGGTCTCCCATGCCCTCTGATATCACCGCTGAAGCTTGGCCTGGCCTCGCTGACCCTTTGGCCTGCAGAGTGGGGGAGCGCAGCGCGCCGAGCGAGAGCGGCTTCCGCCCGCCTGCCCCCGAACGCTTAACGACCCCGTCCACCGTCTGGGGAAATAAACAGAGAGGCATGAAGGGGAGGAAACGGCGGGATGGGGAGAGCAGGAGAGCGGGAGAGCGGGAGAGCGGGAGCCCTGTAAATGCACCGCCGGCTCCCCTGCAGGATCTCCGCTTCGGCGCGCGCGTCGAGACACTCCCTGGGACACTTTAAATAAGCGAGCGAGCGAGCGAGGGCGGGCGAGGGTGATGGAGCGAGGGAGCGAGGAGGGTGATGGAGCGAGGGAGGGGAAGAGGCGGAGAAACGGGTCTAAAGCCCCGGACACAATTTATGGGGAGATGCTAAGCGAGCAGCTATTGCCTAAATGGGTCTCTCCTGAGCGCCGGAGATTAAAATCAGTAGGACACCACAGGAAGGCGTTATTAACTGGAAACGGCGGGAATCGGAGGGGAAAGAACTTCTGACTCCCTCTATCCAGGTCACCTCCTGCAGCCCTTGTAATGTACAATAAACTAATTACAAGACATAAATATTTAAGGGCTTCATTTTGGCTCGTATGTGATTTATTAAAATATCGAGGAGATGAGTAAGTAAAACGGTTGACCCCCAGAGAGGCGCAGTGGGCTAGCTGCAGCAAACAGAGAAAAATTAGCATCGGGGTGCATTCGCATTATTGAGACAAATTGTCCCCGCGCATGAGGGCAATTAGAAATGATTCCCTTTCTGAGAGGAAGTGAAAACCCTCCGAGTCCCTTTTCTGTATTAATACGGAATCCGGTCGGCTCCCGTGTGGACTCCGGCCTGCGGAGCGCTCCCGGGTCGGACGAACGGACCGAAGGAAGGGCCGGAAGCGCTCATTCTCCTTCACACTGGGAATTATAATGAAACGGGCTCGCCCGAGAATTACGTCCCTGAGCCAGGCCTCGGTCATGTGACAACGTAGCCGACTGTGTTTTAACGCAGATTCTTTAGACTCACCGGATACGTGGCTCCGTGTTCTTAACGCGTCCTGTCTCACTGCTGTTGAAGCTGAGACAATCACATTTGACGCATATTCTCAAAATTTGTTAAATGGTGTTACCAATTACAAGATTAATATACGCCATTTAGCAGACGCTTTTATCCAAAGCAACTTACAGTAGTGAATGCATACATTTTCAGTATATGTGGCCCCAGTGGGGATTGAACCCACAACCTAAGCGTTGCCAATGCTGTGCTCTACCAACTGAGCCACACAGAACCACCAGATTACAATACGTTACATTACAGACGTTTGGCAGACGCTTTTATCCAAATTACAGTACTGTGGCAATGGACATTTTGAACTGTAATATGCTGTAGCACCAGAAACTCGTGCAGGACAGGGAGGACAGAAGGAACTCTGGAGTTGAGTATCTGGTAAGTCTAAAGAATCTGTGGTTCTGAGAACGTCCAGGTGGGCGTGGCTGATCTTCAATGGCCCCGCCCAGGATACGGCAGAGGGCAGGACAGGAAGGAGGGAAGACGGGACGCGAGCTGGCGCCGGCTCACAGCTGCAAACAGCGTGAGCTGGAAACAGCTCTAGCCCTCGGGGGGAGAGAGACGCCGAATGATCAAACTCATTGTTCACAACGTATTAGCGCATGAGCTATCAGCCGAGGGTCCGGTCTCCCCTCCGTGTCCCCTCCAATGATTCACTTTGCAGCTCCGCTCAGTCCAGATCATTAATCGGAGCAGGGCTGGGGACTAATTTCTCCTCCGGCGGTGAACGGTTTGATTTGTGGCCACCGACGTCCTCCCATTAATTTCGCGGAAAGTTATCTCGCGACGCGCGCGGGGGCCCTGAAGGATAACGTTGCACGGCGGGAGGAGGCCCTGGGAACGCGCGGCGCTCCCGACGCGACCCGTTAGCTTGGCCCCGAATCCATCTCAATGACGGCAGATTCCCGCACGCTGTCCCCGGCTCTCCGCCACGGTGTTGTTTGTTACTTGTCTCTGGGTAGGCCTCGCTCTGGGGGCGGAATAACACCTGGTAATACGAGGGGGAAAGAGTGGCTGGCGGTTGAGTGAGAGGAGAGCGCCCCCTCCTGGATGGGGGTCACACGGCACGCTTCCCACCCCCCCACCCCCACCCCCACCGTCCTCTGAGGCCTACCGCACCGGAGCACGTCTGATCACAAATGGGTCTGGTCCGGTGTTAACAGAGTTATTAGGGACTTATTAGAGAGCTGGAGCTGCAGCTAAACCCCCGCTGATTCCATCATTACGCCTTCTACAGCAGGGTCATTACTGCCTGGCTGGGGAGCTTTGTAGCAGGCAGAGGGGCTCGGCTGGGGCCCCACGCACAGGCCAGCGACCAGCGGGCGGCTCGGCTCCACGTGGGGGTGGAGGAAGGTTTGGGGGGGGGGGCCAAGCATTCTCTCGGGTTTCATAAATCTCGGGTGATAAATGGAGTGGGTGGGGGCGATGGGTCCCCAGGAGCCAGGGTTTTTAGACCTGACCTTTAGCACCGAGAACACTGGTCTCCTTTCTGCACTCAGGGGGCGGGGGGCGGAGGCTGCTGTAATGGGGGCATTAGCGCTAAAGGTCTCAGAACCAAGTACATTAGTGGGTAATAAAGCACTGGAGGTGTGGAGAGGAGATGACCCTGGAGATGGGCTTTGGAGCCACTGTATATACATAAGAGCCCAGAGAAACGGAGCGCTGTACTGCCGCTGTCACCTCGCTCTTCGTACGTAGTTCTGCGTGGGCCTGGAGGCCAAGCGATTTACCGTCTGTCACAGAACAGCGCACTGTACGTCACGTGATCTTCACTGCACTGCAGCAAATTGACGTGGAAACCAACCAACCATCACAATATAAATTATTATTATGCTCGTTTGTCGAATGGGAAGAATGTAGAACAATCTCTGAATGTTTTAAAAAAAAAAAAAAAAAAAAAAAAAAAAAAAGGGATCTGAAACATCTAAAAAAAAGTTTTAAGTTAAGTTAAAGCCACAACTTCTGACTGACGGCAGAAATTGGGAAAGGGATCGGCGGGAAAGTGCAGGGTTCTGAGCAGGGATGCTCTTTGTGCCAACGTGTCAGGACAATAAGAGAAACTCTCTCGCTCGCCCCGCCAAACAGAGGTGCTGGATGCAGCCGGCTTGGCTCATTAACAGCCTTCAAGGCGTCAGGGAGGGAGAGGGAGAGAGAGAGAGAGAAAGCTGCATGAGGGGTGCCCATGACCCCGCAAGGGGGGGGTGTTGTGTGGAACCCGCAGCACCGCCCTTCGCATAAATTACAGCGTTGGTGACAGGCCAATTATTTGAATATACTGCATCTTCATTAGGCCGAGGAACTTCAGCAGAGGAAGGAGCCTCCAGTGCGCCTCGCCACGCCACGCCGTCCGCCCCGCACGCACGCACGCACACTCCCGAAGGCAGAGCCGCTCTCGAGCAGCAGGGGGCGCCGCGCCGGGCAGGGCAGGAGCACCAGAGTAAGTGAAAAGCCTTCCTCCCCCGCCTACCCGCCTGCACCGCTGGCTCCCCACTCCAGCGAGATTAATAAAAATCCACTCTGCTTTGGTTTCACGGCCAGGTGAATTCATCTGCCCTCGACTTCATTCCGTTCGGCCTCCGCTTTCAAAGCTGCGTGCGATAGAAAAAGGATCATGCCTTTCATTCAGGCTCTGGCTGAAAACAGCAAGACGCCCAATTCCTCCCTGGGATGTGAATCTCCTCTCTCCATCTGTGTGACAGCCGTGTGTATATGTATATGTATATACACCGGTTGAAGATACCGTGAACATTATAAAAATCAAAGGCTGCCTATGGCCGCACGCGCGCAGGACACTTAACATAGCAGGAAAGTGGGCCTCGTGTCTTTTTAGTAGTCAACATCGCATGCGGAGAAACCCTATTAGGAAGAGGAGAAAATAGTTTGCCGGCATCAATCTTATTTCAACTGTGCGCTGAAGCTCTGCCGCAAAATTGCTTTTCGAATGCAGTGGGCCGTGTTGCACGCTCAATCCACGAGTGCATCTTATTTGATCCCCCGAGCTGAGGAGCAGCTGAACCGCTGATTGATACCGCCACGTGAAGAGAGTCTGGGGCGGGAAGGGAAGAGACGGAGTGGTGGTGGAGGAGGGGGGCAGAGAAACAAACAAACTGCCACCAGGAAATAACCAAAAGTGAAAGTCGGGAGCTGCCGCCGTGAGAAAAAAAAAAAAAAACTATTTAAAAACGCCAGGGACGGGCTCGGGTCACGTGGCACGGCCGTGTGGGGAGGCGGAAAACCCCAGCGGACCCCCCCCCCCCCACCTCTCCCGGAAGCCCGGGATCCTTGATGCATTTGGCGGGTGTCTGGCAGCCGGCCCGTCGCCACGTTTTCCTGCTGACAGTGCTTTAGCGAGAGTGGGGGTGGCATTTCCCTCCCAGCTCTGTAAAAGATGAGGTGAATCCGGTAAGGTGAGAAGTGGCTTAAAATTCAATGAATATCGAGGCGCTTCATTATCGTCCCATCCAGGCCCCGGGCCGGGCGGGTGGAGAGAGCTGGCGCTGGTGAATAAACACAATGTGGCACGGGGCTACATCCTATTTCAAATCAAATCAATCAATCAATCAGAACTTTATTTGTGTAACGGGTATAGTCACGGTTTAAAATACAATTCCGCCGGGCCTCGGGTGGCGTAGCGGTCTAACGCGCTCGCATTGACTGGTGATTTGCGGGTGTGAGCTGCCTATTGCGGTCACGGTTCGAAACCCGACCGTGCCAGACCAGGAACCCTGATCGGGGCGGCATTTGTATGGACGGTAATTCTACTGCCAGTTCAGTTTTTATTTTTATTTTTTAATTTTTTTATTTGTTTCTGATTTTATCCCATTTTCTCCCAATTTGGTAGCCAATTAGAGTTTTTTTTACGTCAATCCCCCTAGTAATGTGAGTTCGCTGCCGTAGTCCTGCGACCTGGATGCGCCTCTTACGAGACGGCACCCGCAGCCCGTCGACCGTAACCCGGTACTACAGGGCCACTCTTATACATTTGCTCCCCTCTCCCCTCCCCCTCCCTGGGGCGGACAGCCAATCGCCGCCCCCTGGTGGCACTCCCAGCCAGAGCCGACACTTGGCGAGACGGGGAATTGAACCCCGGTCTCCGTGGCCAGCGTCGGACGTTGTAACCACTGGACCACGCGGGAGGCCCCCCTACCAGTTCAGTTTAAGGTGGACCGCTCACCGTGTGGTGAGGGCCTGGATCCCTTCGGAGGTCCAGAGACGCTTCTCTGCTACTGAGGGAGCAAAGGTCAAGCTGAGAGCAAGAGGCCAGGCACGAGAAAGTGAGGGAACAAGGTGGGGGAGTTATAGTTCTGGAGATAACCAAGCCTAGGTGTCGAATGCCCTCCAATCACATGACCATAGGTCACAGCAGGAGTCCGAGAAGTGTGTGCGTGTGTGGGGGTCAGTGCTGGACCCACTTTTACAACCCTTTGTCCTACTTGGGGCAGGGAGACATTGGAGGGAACTTCAATCAATCAATCAAAACCTTTATTTATGCAGGAAAGCCGAACTGAGACCGAAGCCTCATTTGCAGTGGGGCTCTGCTACAAGGTGCAAGTAAAAAAATCATATCAAATATAAGAATAATGAAATAATAATATAATAACTAATAATATATAAGAGATAATACAACGGATAAGACAGACAGAGACCGGAACAATAAAATACACTTTACATTCACATAAAAGATGTACAACTTTCTGTGAGTTGGGTATGTAAAATAGTTCTGAAATGGCTCAAGGGTACCAGATACTGTATAGATGCAGTTTTTTGAAAGATATTCCAGATATGGGGTGCATTAAAATGGAAAGCATTCTTGCTGAAATCTGTCGAGGAGAAAGGAACTTCTAGAACAAGGCAGTCTTGAGTACGAGTGCTGTACTTAGTGTGTCTGACTGTCAAGAGAGATGAGATGTATGGAGGTAATTTATGTGGAAGGCCATTGCAAATGAGTAGTAAAATATGCTGTTTTCTTCTCATGGAGAGGGAAGACCAGCCAACTTTTGAGTACAGCTCACAGTGATGTGTGTGGAAGGGGTCACCAGTAATGAACCCGAGAGCACTGCGGTAGACAGAATCCAGAGGTTTCAGAGTCACGGCAGACGAATTCATATAAATTCATATTCAATTTCTGGGTTCCTCTAGGCTGCTTTGAGTTATTTTCAATAAATGAACATAACCAATCCATAGATACCGCATTTGATACAGCGCTCGACGCAGAGCGGCGCTCCCACGGCACTTGACAGGCCGTCTAAAACCCTCTGTCAATACTGTTGAGTTCAAACAGTCGCACGCAGTCGCTACCGCGGTAAAGGAGCCTAATTGGAAATACAGTAGGAATCTGATCCTCTTTAAGAGGCAGGAAGCGGGGCTTCAATCCCTGTTGATTACGGCATCCCTTTCTTCTATCATTAAGTCATTAGAATGTAGGCTCTTGACACAGTGGGTGAGGTTGTACAGTATTAGTAGGCTCGCTGTGATTTCTGGACTCAAAAGGATGAATTTGGAACACTGCATGCGTTCGGTGCACTGGGACGGGAATAACAACTCTAAAAGATGTGTTAGCACAATCTATTTTCAAACAATAATATCCCATCTGCTGCTCTACCCAAAGCAAGGCCCTGAGAGCCTTTCTGTGCTGCTCTCCAACAAAGTCAAGCAAGAACTACAATTCCCATGAAGCACCGAGTCGTCAGAGGCCTTCTTGCACAGTTTCCCAAGCCCCTCACTACAAGGAGCACACTTAATCCAACATTAATCACCAAACTTGCTGTTTAGCTATAAATACCATCCCGAAAGACAAATATATAGAAAGATGAATAAAGAAATAAGTAAAGCCGTGGGCTCCAGGGCCAAACACTCCACTACGTAAATAAAGGGGCAATTTTCCAGACAAATGAAGTTGGTTTCTTCCGGTGACTGCTTTGGCAGCTCAGTGGGGAGGATTTATGGTCTTTTGTAATAACCTGCCTTATGAACTAATCCCCCACCCCCACCTGAACCAGTTCACCCACTGCTACGAGTGAGACACCGATCTAATTTTACATTTTTACATTGTAGGCATTTAGCAGACGCTCTTATCCAGAGCGACTTACATAGTCTACATTTCTTTACATACAATCCATTTATACAGCTGGATATTTTACTGAAGCAATTCAGGTTAAGTACCTTGCTCAAGGGTACAACAGCAGTGCCCCGCCTGGGAATTGAACCAGCAACCTGAGTTACAAGCCCAGCTCCCTAACCATGACACTACACTGCTACGAGTGAGACAGCGATCTCTCCAGCGCATCCGGAGAATAAGCGGCGTTCACGCGGCGCACGGAGCGGGACCTTGGGAGGCATGTTTCCACTCCTGAAGCAGCACTTTTCAGCAGGGGGGGGTGGCCACCCGGTCCCCACAGGCACTGAGTGAGAGCTACTACTTACAGAGCAGTGCAATGTATAAATAAATTAATACATATCTCATCTTTGTTCGTGGGAAACTTTACGATAAAACCCTCGATCCGGAATGCACTTTCGGAGCGGGCGGCAGGGACAAAATGATCGTTTTTTCACCTGCGCGGGAACTACGCGGAATCATGTTTTTTGCCATGAAAGCAATTTCTCCCTCTTTTTAACTCTGGCTAAAACCGTGGGCAATGCGTGGGCCTTTTTTTTTCCTGTTGTTGTTGCCTCCGAGCCTTTGATAGCCCATTTCATTCATGAATCATATCCTCGCTAACAAAGAGAGCCGAAAAGGGCCGAGTCAGTGCACCTGCTGCGGGTCTCGTCGGTGGGGGTTCGGTAATGGCCGCCCCCCCTTTGAGGGACGGTCCTCCTGGCGTTTGGACTCTGCCGCGACCGCAGCGCTCTCTCGGCCGCCGCTTAATCTTGGGCTACTTGGCGAAGAGCGGCTCGACGAAGCGGCGACGGGGCTGTGACTTCGAGACAGCTGCGAGAGCGAATAGCTCGCGAGCTGCAAAGCGACGCGGCAGTGCTAATTTGAGCCGACAGAGGCGGCAATTACACCTCAGGTAGAGCGCCGGCTCCGCCGTCGGCATGACTAAATGGGATTCAGAGTTTATTATTTGCAACCTTAATTAGGGACGATGTTTTTCCAAATACGCCGCTAATTTAAAAGGTGTTATCATTAGCACGTTTGTTTGTTCTATTGTTGGCGCGCCGCCCGCCCACCCTCCCACCCAACACACACACACACACACACACACACACACACACGCGCACACACGCGCACACACACACACACCCTGCGTCAACCCTCAAGATCTGTGTATAAAGAAAGAAAAGAAAGAAAGAAGAAAAAAAACAACAAACAACCAATCTGCTGTATGTTTGTTGGGAAGAACCCTCCGGAGTCTTGGATATTACTGAACCGTGGAGGAGCTGTCGCAGGACCGGGAAGCAGCGTGGAGAGGGTGACATCGCTCCCAGGCCTTCTCCCGCTCTTCATTAATCTGAGCTCAGTTCTATCGCTCCTGCTCTCTCTCTCCCTCTCTCACTCTCTCTCTTGTTCTACCTTGCTCCATCTCTCAATCTCACCATCTCTCCCTTGCTCCATCTCTCTATCCCTCTCTCTCTCTCTCTGTCTGTCTGTCTCTCTCCCCCACACCTCTACCTTGTCTCTCTCTCTCTCTCTCTCTCTCTCTCAGTCTCTCCACTTTTCCCTCTATCTCTCTCCATTTGCATTATGGCAGCAAGTCACCCTGTAGCTTTCTTGCTAAATTGCTGTTTATTCCAATTCGCGGGGGAGACATGATTGCTTCTCTTGTCGGCCCCCGTCTGATGCGAGTGGCTTGGAGGCAGGGCAGCAGGCCGGCGCGTGACCGGTCAGCGGGACGGAGTGAGGAGACGTGCGCAGACGTGCGCAGGCTTGGCATGTACAGATGGGCACACGCACAGATGGGGGGAACTCACAAGGTTGATTCCCATTAGCTGTGTGACAGACCCCCCGTGGTGATTCGCACACAATCCCCCCCACCCACACCCCAGATTAGAAATGAGAGCATGCTGTCGAGTGAATCAAGTGTGCTGGCATCATCATAGCAACATGCCCCCACACCCCCACCCCCCACCCCCTAACCTTCTTCCAACTACTCCATCAGCCCTCCCCTAGTCAACCAGCAAGTTAGGTAGACTGGAAGCGTGTCTTGGAACAAGCTGCCAAACACAGAGGAGTGGCCCAGCTGGTCTCCCAGTACTCAGCTACACGCGCGCCAGGTTGGCAAGGCGGCGGTAAACCCAACGTGTGACATCTGAAGCCATTCGGCTACGAGAGAGGCCTCCCCTCCCAACCTCCCACACCGACGCCTGAAAACACGATGCGGCAATCGTGCCGTTAACCGGCGCCCAAGATTTCAACACAATGTCTGCGATCGCTCCAGTCAGATAAGTTCACTTACCAAAAAAAAAGAAAGTTCCGATGATCACTGTAAGAACATTTCTCAAAGGCAAAAAAAAAGAAGAGAAAAAGAAAGAGAAAAGAAAAGTTGTAAATGAGGCCTGCTTACCTTTAGACTTGGTGGAGAAGCTGAGGGAGAGTTGAGCGAAGAGGTCCGGGTTCTCAAACTTCTCCTCTTTGACTTTGATCCAGAAGCAGTTCTCTGCCATTTCCTGAGGCACTATCTGCAAATCACACAGTATCCTTCATTAGCGCCGGCACGTTTTTAACCGCTGACCGCTCCCGATGTTAACACCGCTCCCCGTAACAGAGGCACGTACACGCCTGTCTACTGGAAGGCATAACCGGATAAATGGAATCAAAAACATGTTGAGCATTTTCACTTGTAATTAATATCCGCGGATATCACCCAACCACTACCTTCACTGTTAATGTTACTTTTAACAACTTTTTCATGCTCATTGACATGAAAAGATTTGAGACCACAGAAACGATCAAGGCGGATGGAGGCCTGAACCTGAACGGAATCGGAAGGCTTGAAACGGTTCTCAACCCGAAAGCGGAAACTCGGCACGACTCGGCCCCCACTGGGGCCACATATACTGTACTGAAAATGTATGCATTCACTACTGTAAGTCGCTTTGGATAAAAGCGTCTGCTAAATGGCGTATATTACTATGTGGAACAGGCGCATTCTTTTGTGTGCCCCGTGCCTCGGGCGGTGTGGCTGCCCCGCCGTTCGCCTCCCTGGCGTATTCGCGGTGAGTGATGACTGAGTGCGAAACCGCGTGCCGTTCCCAAACGCGCCGACGGTCCTCAAGCGAGGAGCTCTGCTGACGGGCGGCTGACGGCGCCCCAGTCGCCACCTCACCTCATCACAGGGCTAACGAGTGGATCTGAAGAGCGCAGGTGAGCAGACGGCGGGAAGCTCCACTTAACGACGCGCGGCTCCTCTGAAACAGTGGGGCTGCGTGCCACTGGATAGCGTAGCGCTGCCATGGAATGCTAATGACGGTGGCATCGAAGTGTTTAATGGAGAATCTCGATGTATGGCGCCCCCTACTGGAGAAGGTCAAACCCCATAACCGCTCATCTCCCAACTAAGCAAGGTTATGTCAGGGTTACCCAGGACATTGCGCTGACGTCCTTTCTCCTTTCGAGAGAAAAGCACAGGGGGCTCGATACATCTATACATCTATCCTTCCTCTCATTCAGAGTTTACCAACAGGTGGCAAAGCTGTACCGAATCAAACACAAGTCAGAATCAAAACTCTTCCCGGTCGGTCCGAACCCAAACTGAACAGGAAGACAACATGTAGATGCAAATCCTGCAAAATCTTCCAAGTAACGTGAATAATTATTGAGAATTGATTTACTGCTTACATTCAAATGAAACAAACGATGTGATTGACATCCCCACACAGAAATGTTTCCCCAATTCTAGCAAAACGGCAGTGTTTTATTTTTCTGTGAACATCTCGCTTTCCCTTGTGATCAATGTCAGCGTAGCTTCCGGAACTTGTATGTGAATTTTGCAACAGGTTGTCCTTGCAACAGTAACAACGTGAGCTGTACTGTACAATTAGCACCACTGGTGCATGGCAACAGCGCATCACTTGCACTATTCAGATTTGCCAATCGCAATGGGCAAAATAACATCTACCACTTCCTGTTCATGTGCATTCTGTGGCACTCCTGCACACTTTGGGTTACAAAAATTTTTACTTGAAATTTAACAGTCGCATCCCCCCAGGTTTTATGCCCATTTCTGCATTAATTAATTGAACAAATCCATCATTATTATTTAAGCCCGCATTCATACAGTGCCCATTTAGACATCATTTCCCTGATACAATATTTAAAGGACCAACGGCAAAAGCTAAGCACCCCTGGCTATTTGTGCGACTGGGGGGGGGTCGATGTGCAAACACCGTGCAGGAAAAACAAAACATGAAACATAAAATAGAGTCTTATGCATGAGATTACAGATATGGAGTGGAACCTGTCTGCTCCTCCTCCTGAGCCCCCAGCCAGCGTGATGCATTTGACACAGCGCTGTACGCTCAATCACTCCTGTAAACTGGCTCAGAGAGCGCTCCGTATCTCTGCCCAACCAGTCCCTCGCAACTAATTATAACATCAACCTCTCCACGTGGATGAATCCCCCGTTTTTCTGCGCCGCACTGCGGTGGACTGGAGCCGTCGGTTTCCTGCCAGCGCGCGAGAGAGAGCGGTTCCAAACTGCCCCCGGGTCAGCAGCAAATAACTTCCTTAAAAGAGATGAATAGCGTTGCGCCTTCTTCTCCGCGCGTCTCTGGCCTGGCCCTGTTAAGACGGACTCCCAAAAACACTCGCAATTATTGAATTTTTTTACGCCGCGGCCTCCCCCAAAATGAAGCGATTCGCGAACGGATTAGAGAGGCAGGAGGTGTAACCTCACCGTGCTTTAAGAGTGATGTAAGGCAGCACAGCGTTTGTCTGTGGGGGTGGAGGGGGTGGGGGGAGGGTGAGACATCCTGACGTGATCTCCACGCTGTTCCGATGCTGGGGGTGATCATGTACTGCACCTTAAATATGTCTCCCTTTCCCCAGCATAGCGTCGCTACAGCCTCCAGAGTAGCTACTTGAAAATATGTAACTTGCTTAATAAAATGTGTTCCTTCAATTCATTGCTCCCGGGTGCATTTACTTTCTGTGCACCCCCTCCCCGATAGTCACAAACTCACTTGCTCTCTCTCATTTTCCCCCCTTCCCTCCCCTCCCCTCTCCTCTCACAATCACTCCTTACTTCAGTAGAGATTCTTTCCTTCCACAAGATTTCCCAAATATAATTACAGACAGGTGGTGCCTCTCCAGTCCTCATCAGGCGGAGAAAATTATAATCACAATCAGGGAAAATATTCAGAGGGGGAAGGCCCTGGAAACACGACACCACAATACCAATGCTGCGGCGTTATTGCAACTGTATCGAGTTTCATTTACACGCGCTAAACGAACCCTGCGCGGGGAGGCCGAGCGTTGATAGCGTAACCAACTTTTTCCCCCCTTTTTCTTTCTATTCTCTCTCTCTCTCTTTTTTTTTATCACACAAGACAGTGCTGCCTGGCGTACAGACTCCACCATCTGCTCTTAACACTGAAGACAGATGACTCCAGCACCGCTAAATCGACACAGATTGCTTTTCCTCAGGTGGCTACGAATGCCTGTGTGTGCAAACCACCCAATTCATTTGCATCACCTATTTAAGAAGAAAAAAATTATATATATATATTTTACTTATTTCTTTCTTTTTTTTTTTTTTTTTTGCGCAAGGTGGCAGACGGGGTTACGGCACCTGCCGACTCGGCACTGTAACCGCCGGCGATTGAGACGGATGTGCCGGCGCGAACGGTGCGCTAATAGAGAAGGCGTGCGGCCGCGCTTGTTCTCACATCGTGATAATGAACGCGGGACGAGCTCCTGTCTCTCGCGGATGTGTAACGTCGCATACGGCCGTTGTCGTACGTGACTGGGATGGGCGTATCTCCATATGAAGTGCAGATGGCTTCCTGTGAGCGGAATGCCATGTTTCTCTTTCCCGCCACCGCCGCCGCTGTCTCGCGCTGAGGAGACATGAGATGGGTGCCTGGCGGCGCGTGCCCACCGGCTCAAGTGTCGACGCAATAAAATTGTTATCAAGGGCCGCCGCAATAAGTTCGCGCGCCGCGCCGCCTCGCTCGGGACTCGAACGCACCTCCCGAATAGAAGGACGACGCATCAGTTCAGCGCCGACGACATCGCCGGCGGCGCTAATTACCACGATGCCGTTCGACACTGAACGACGTCGTCATAATAACGCTAACGCGTACGCGCTGCTGACACGGTGACCGTTCTCTATCAGAATGATAAATGAATAAACGAACGGTAACGTGTCGATTCTCGACAGCGGCGAGCTTGAGGAGCACATTTCCGAGCGGCGCGTTCAAAGGAAGCGTAACCTTCACTCTTCTTTCTTCGGCGGAAACCTCCGACTACAATAAAGACATGGCTGCGTTTGAAAAGAGTGGAGAAAAAAAATCTGCCGCGTGTGAGTGAAACGTTTGCGCTTAATGAGTGTATGGGATTAAACAGAAGGTCAAGGACAAACATTAGCTTTAAAAAGTACAACTACATTAATCCAGTTCCAATCTTGTTGGCAAACGATCAATTAGTTGAGGGGGGAGGGAACAGACAGAGGCAGGCTGGCGTATTGAAACAGTCTTAATATGTAGCAGACCGCTATGCAAACACTCTCCTTATTCAATTATGAGTGTGGGAATACACGAGTACTCAAAGTGCGAAACCTGCTTACATCAGAAGCTCGTGAGATTGCTATGATGGGTACTGCGCTTTATCAGCCCTGAATGGTTACATTAATGAGCTGAACTCACATATACGCATTCACCACACTTTCTCCCGCTCGTAAAAAGAAAATAATCTTGCATACGGCTAAAACCACACTCGACATCAGCAAAAAGGTCAAAATGTCCCCAGGAATATTGGTAATTAGGTTCTTGTAAATAACATTTTATGTTGATTCTGTTCTGTACTTGCTTATTTAATTTTGTTCGCTTTATTTGACTGCAATCGGGACGTCTCGTTGTAGACGAAAAGCCATTTTGCAAGTGTGACCTTGCTTATATTGTGCTGTTTGTGATGGCCTCGACTCAAAAATGTTTAATTAAAAAATGTCATTAAAAAAACCACAATAAAAAGTCTTGTTGAGGAGACGTGGGCTTACCTTGGACCAGTTAACCCTCTTCATCACCGACTCCGGCTTGTAGACTTTCTTGGCCTCCAGTCCGTAAGGCAGTTTGACGACGGGCGGGGGCGGAGCAAATCCTCCACCGAATAAGGACGGGGGAGGCGGGGGCCGCCCGGTGAGGGGGCGGGGGCGGCGGGCCACACCCGGGCGGGGGAGGCGGGGGCGGGATTCCACACTGAAGAGGCAGAGGGGTGGGGGCCGGGGGCCGCCCCCTCCGGGAGGGGGCGGGGGAGGAGGCGGCGGGGGCGGGGGAGGGGGCGCGGCGCCCCCGGGGAGTGGGGGTGGCGGGGGCTCCTCCTGCCGCTGGCCCGGCTGCGACCTGCGGAGAGAGAACAGGATGTCAGGGCCGGCCCCTCTGGAGCCATAGCAACAACACTCATAGCAGGCAGACTCCCTCCCCGGTGTTGTTAACACCATTACAAACAGTACATCTCACCAGCGGGGCTGGCAGACAGCATTAACGTCTGTTCACCGTGTACCCGCAAGACAGCGCTAAAAGGAAATCGGGGCCAGGGAACAGGGGGCCCGGGGGCTGGGGTGGTGAGCTGGGCTGATGAGCTGGGCTGGGCTGGTTCACATCTCCACTGTTCTCTGTATCCAGTGGAAACCTTGGGCGACAGCCCCGAGTCTCTGCAGATAGAGGGTGGGAGTGACCCCGTCCGTCCCTGAGCCCCCAGGAGGATTTATGTAACAGGGTTGCTCATAACGCCCTGCCTGGAGGCCAGCGCCCAGAGGAGCTCTCGTCGGCGGGGAGGCTGGGTGCGTCCCCTGCCCCGCACCGCGGAGCGCCATTAAACACAGCGATAAACAGACAAAGAGTGCGGCAGGACAGGCGTGTGGACGTCCCCGCACAGAACGGGGCGGGGCTGCGCACAGTGTGTCCCACGGGGCATGGGGATGTGCTGGGGGAGGTGCTTATGTGACCTTTTCCAGTGAGTCTCTGGCAAAAGAGTACTGGGAAAAGAACTTGGAGGGCCAAGCTGACTGGTGGACTCCTATGGAGTCTCAATATAGTGAGTAAAGAGTGGAAAAACTCCTAAAATAACTTTTCATTTAATTTTTTTAAAAAAACTATTTTATATATTTATAATTTGTATTATTATTATATTATTATTACTATATTTACAGATATCATTATAGGTATTACACATTATACTCTTGTATATTTGTGCAGTGAGGTTTGCCAAAACCTTTCAAAGTTTTAAACAATGTATAACTTGTCAGTGGCTCCATTCATTAATGGAAAAAATGGTTGTTTCTTTTCATCTGAAGCTGAAGCGCAGTCCTAAGGTGACAGGCTCATGAGAACTTAAACAGTGACCGTGAGAGAATGACTGATGAGCACAAAAACTGATCTCGTCCTCGGGGCCGGTCTGAGCTGCACAGTGGCGAGCTGTCGACGGGATCGTTATGCGGAACCGGGTCCTTGGCAAAACCGGCTGCTGGCCTGCCGATCCTGGCCCAGTTCTGGCCTGGCTCTGGCCTGGCGGCTGGAGCGGGCAGAGACGAGCGCGGGCCCGCCCTCTCCTCCAGCCCAATCCGGTTTCGGCGGCGCTACGGCAGTCCTGGTTGTGCCGGCGGACTCCACCACACCCGCATGCACTGACGACATGCTTCCCCTCACAGTTCATGCACCAAGTTCAAATGGAACAACCCCGTCTATTCCAACGCTAAGAAGCACCACTGGGGGTCAATTCCATTCTAATTCGGGAAATGAATCAAAAATGCAATTAATCAATTGGAAAATCCTCATCGAACTTTATGGGCATTTTTCAATTCATGAATCGAATTTCTATTCATTTCCTGAATTGACTGGATTGGAATGGAATTCGCAAACCTGCTACAGAGTTGGGATACAGGAGAACCCGCTTGAATGTGCATTTAAAACAGCAGACCCTGTTTTAAATGAGTTGTCGGTCAGTGGAAAGGGAGACAGAAATGTGTGGATTGCCGCTGGTTCTAATTCAGACGAAAAGGGCTCGTTTTGCGCCTCCACAATATCACTCCGCCACAAATAAAAAAACAATTAAGTCAAAGTGAGGGGCAAAATTGAACCCATTACCGATAAGATGCACAGCAGCAGTCCCTGGACAGGTCTGCCGTGTTATAATACCATACCACATAAACAGGTATTTATAAGCTTTGATAAGGAGACGGGGACAGTTTAGAAACAAAACCTATGCAAATGGCTCAATTAGAAATACTAAAGGAAAAACAGGCTGTGACCTTTTGATGATTAGAAGCTAATCTCTCTCCTAAAACTTATTATGTGTTTTTGTTCCACGACATTAAATAAAAGCAAGAGTTTCTCATTTCAAAAAGCCAATTCCAAATGTGCCGTCTCGCCCCCTCCCTCCCCCCGGCCCGGCGCTACGTGACTAATTTGCGACTAGTCACTCTTCTGTGAGCATTACGGAGCGTTTGACTGCATGCTTCTGACGGCGGGTTGTTTATTACGGGGGAAATTAAAAAGGTGTAGCGGGCTGGCATGCGGGGCCCTGTGTCTGATTACACGTCTGTCAATCTCCGGCGCCGTCTCTCTTTTAAGATTAATATGAGGCAGAGGAAGCAAATTAGCTGATAAATTAGAGTGCTGATGTTTTCCAACTCGCCGGCCATCTGCGACGATCCAAGGCACGCTGGCGCCCCCTACCCTCCCCCACCCCCTTAGTTTCCAGAATCTCAATCAACGCCCGAAAAACACCACGGGCGTCGCCCTCTCCCAGAGTGGGACCGCCCGCCCCTGTCCCCGCCCCGCCCCACCCCTACGCAGGTATCGTCGGCGTCAGTGTCACACAAATGTGTGTTTGACGAGCTTTGCGAGACCGTGCCCACGGACGCTGATTGCCGGTGGCTGGGGGGTCAGAGAGGGGGCGTGGCTGTCTTCCTAATGGGTGTTGGCTGCCGACGCCCCTCCTAGCCCTCTTCAGCCCTTATTAATGCGAGCGAGCGGAGCGGGGGTGAGGTCCCACTCATCGTCGCAAGCCACGGGAAAACAGAGGCCGACGCAAACTCGTCTGACTGGAACACCGCAGCTGGCGCAGGATAATTGACAAGTGGGCCGTCGCACAATTAAACCCTCCTATCACGTAGCCACAGAGGAACTGTGAAATTCGGTTATAAACTGTGTGCTTATTAAAGACACAGTGGCGGAATTCAACGGCAGTTCAAACAGGGCCTGTGACTCCTCTTTGCCATCTAAATAGAAAGAGGCATTCCATTCTCCATTCCTCTCCATTAGAGTGAAGTGGGGTGGAGATCCCTTCTTCTAACCGTGCGGCTACAACGGTTGTGTAGCACGATCAGACCACGCCCTTATTCACTGCAGATACAGACTGGAAATGCTAAGGCTTGTAAGATCCCTGTGACTTGTCAGTGGGAATAAAAATATCCAGGTTGTAGTGCCTATTTTGCTATCATGTAACGGCTTACTTAAACTATTAAATCTTGCAGCTCTCCATGGGTAATATTATTTATTTAGTTTTAATGGGAAAGTAAGGCAGAATCAAAAATGAATTACAGTAGAGTGGCTGCAGTCCTGCCAGCTTCGCCTAGATTTGTTGGAAAATCACATGGCAGGCGAGACATTACTCTTCTGTATTTACAAAATATCTCCAGATTTAGGGCGGTGAGGACTGTAGATCAGTGCGCGTTGCAGACGTGCGTTTAACACGTCGGTACTGTTTGCGGCGAACTGTGTTCCCTTGTAACAGTTCAGCTGAACAATTTCAAATGTGAATGTTCCATTTTGTTCGCCGATTACGTTGATTTAATTAAGATGAACGCCACAAAGAGAATGAGAGCGATTTTCACGGCCGATAAAAGACCGGATTGTTTTTACATTAGTTTTACATTCGTTTACGTAAGTTATTAACTAAATAACAACATTTATTTTTAATGAATTATAACAGCCAAATGATTGTCGCAATTTGTGCTGGCCGCAATTTTTCATACAGTTGGATAAACGTTTCGCGAACAGAAAACTAGCTCATAATGGTGTCACCGCATGAATTAGAGGCAGACGCTACTGGTGGTGCGGGACTTTGGTTCGTTGCAGACATGGGTCAGATATGCATTTGATATACCAACTCTTGTCGTAAAAACATGGCAAACCCTCCTGCAGATCCCTTATCATTTTCAACAAAACGTGTTACTAACCAAACGTATAATCATATGATAAAAGATGATTTTCTGAATATTGGTGAAAACACATTTATTTTTTAATTGTAAGTAATCTGTTAACTTAAAGTATGTATAATAAGTATTTTACCCAGGTTTGGTGCGGTGTCCGTACATCTTAGAAAAGTGGGCCAGCAACAGGTGTGTTTATATCTGTGCGAGTGCGCAGTGTGGTGGAAAAGCTGAGCCGAACTTAAAAGGAAGCGCGTCAGGAAAACAAGAGCTGAGTGCAGGCAGGAGGAGGTGTCCATGGGGCTGGAACAGCGAGGCGAGACATGCAGTAAAGTTCACCCACCTTGCATTCAGCTTCGCTGAGGAGTCTTTGAGTCTCTTTGAGCTTGTTTCCCTCACTAGTTAACTGCACAGATGGACAACAGACACACGGATAAACATAGACAGAGCAACAGATATAAATGCAGGTTAGCCAGACAGGGGGGACCACAAGCGCGTTCTGTCTTCGTTAATTAGGGGCCTGGCGATTAGAGAGCAAGCAGGTAAGCAAACCTGTGCGTGTTGCACGGCTTGCGGGGTTACATAGCAGCGAAGCAGACTTTATGTTAAACACTTCAGGACAAAAAGCAAAGGATAAGCACGGATTACCTGACTGTGGTTTTACCGAGCCAAGGGAAAGACAAGCTAAAAAATTGGCAAAGTCAGTGATAAAGAGACGATTGAATTCAACTAAATGCATTGCCAAAACTACATCTTGCTGAGTAATGAAGTGTGAATTGCTCCAATAATTCACACTCACTGGAAAAATCACAGGGGAATCAATTATTTATGCTTGCTGTGTTCAAGAGAGTTCTGGGACACAAGTTTTCAGGTTTGTAATTGCCCTTGGGTAGTTGGAGTAGTAAAGGAACTACGTTTTATACATTGTAAAGGCAATAAATATAACATCGCCAGCATTGCCTGTTAATTAAAGAGAATCAAAAAGTTGTTCAATAAATTAAAGCCCACTTCTTTGTATTGATTTGTGGTTTAAATTACAATGCAGTCCATGAAAACAAAATCTTATCAAATAACACAAGTTAAATCACAATTCATTCGAGAGTAACTGTACTTAACGACACCTGATGAGGAATCCACAGAGGCAATTTCCCCATTAACGGTTGTCAAACTGCATCGACGCAGCCATACATACTCCAAAGCTGTTTCCCACTTTGGAGCCTTATGTTCTTTTAAGCCATGGCAAATATCTTTTGGTTTCCTATATTTTTTACACGACAGGCGGTGGGACTTTAAACATGTTGTTTTGAAAATGAACTATACTTTGTTTGAGCACTCTTTCAGTGACCTCACCGCTGAGAAAGGGGGAAAAAAAGAAAAATCCTAACAGCTTTATCAGTTTAAATGGGAGCATTCTCTTGACACCGGCGAAACGTAGTTATGTGAGGTAGTTGCTGAAGACCCAGCCTTACCGCAGGGCGAGCTGTATTAAACATTAAGCAGGTGTAATGGAAAGAAGACTTCCACAAAGGGGGCTGAATAAGGACCTGGGTTTTGGCAGAGTTCTCAAAAACTATGATATAAAGACTTTTAAAGGCTTGCAATACTTCAGGTAAAGGAACTTTCCTGCTTCCATTTTGCACTGGATACACTCTTTACGCTTTAAGGAAAGCTGGTTCGTTGGTGCATTTTTCAGCACAGGCCATGGCAACAATGGTCGCCCACGGCAACGGAACTGCATAAGTTCTAAAGTATTAAGGCCCGTGCGGTAATTAAGGCCTGGTGCGCACTGCTCGATTTCTGAAAGGTTTGAGTTTGCTGGGAGTGATGGTGGCACTCCAGGACATGGCAGTGAATGAGACCTGGGGTCACCGGTCCAATATTAAACACACATATTTGGACAGAACGGCATAAATGCAAAACATTCCACTTTCACATTTTCGGGGTCTCCTCCAGATGAAATGTTTCTCCTGGAATTGTGCTGTCTGGCGTGTTTGTTTTTAAATGTTGAATTAAAGAACTTTTCAAAGCATCCTGATTAGTTCTGAAGTTATACTGGAGATCAACGGCACCTGACGCACTGTACCAGTCAAGGTGTGAGGCCAAGGTAGGACTTCAAAGGAGAATGTTTAAAGTGTAAAGAGTCAGAGCAAACTCTGGAGGGCGGGTCAAAAAAGTCCAAATCAGGGCAAAATAGAGGTAGTGAGGACCAGGCTTAAGGGCCCACATCAAATCTCCCAGTATCAGAGTATATAAGCAGGTGGAGCAGCAAGGAGAGATGGTCCACCTCAGCAGCCTTTCTCCCGGGCCCAGATAAAGGCAGCGCTGGTCCTCACTCACACATTTATCTTGGGAGCT
This sequence comes from Aldrovandia affinis, assembly GCA_029706075.1. NCBI lineage: Eukaryota > Metazoa > Chordata > Actinopteri > Notacanthiformes > Halosauridae > Aldrovandia > Aldrovandia affinis. The sequence goes on from JAINUG010000324.1 coordinate 454,087, forward strand.
TCAGCGAGAAAAGAGACTTAACGTTTCTCGAGTGACGCCGTGGAGCTCGTTCAATGACATCGCTTACGCGCCTAACAATTAATCGTGCCACAAGTCGAGTTCCGCGCGCCGTGCCGCTCTTCATGGCCTGATTTCATTTAATGTGTTTTCCTTATCAGTTTTTTTTCTCTTCGTGCATTTACTCGACACACACGCACATAAATTCACTAGATCTGATCAGAACGATGATCAAACAAACACATCAGAGGGACTCGGGCACAGCAGCTCAGAGAGAAAGAGGCAGACAGTCATTAAAATTCACCAATTTGCAGACAAGGTGAAGATCAAGGGATGTGCAACTTATGTGCTTTAACACTGACGAGGCCTCTGTCTAACAGAATGAGCATTCATATTTAATAAAGCAGGGGGGACGTGACGAAGATCAAACTCTGCAACTTCACACAACAGGTTATGATGGCTCTATAACACCCAGCTAGCTAATAAAATCACGTTGCGCGATTGCTGTAGCGTTTGAGGGCGCGTTACTTCAATCGGAGAGGTCTTTCGACCACCGTCAAAATGCGGTGACGCGAAGGGGCACAAAAGACGACGTCGCACTGTTGCACACTTTGGCAAAGTAACTTTGGTGACTTGAACTCCCCAAAGCGTTTGTGTGAAGAAAAATGATTGAACGTGAGTCAAGTTTTTTGGGGAAAAAAGTTGACTTTTTAACTCAGTTTTTTCTAGTTTTTTCTACCAGTCAAGTACCAAAAATTGCGGTCGTACGGGGGCAGCTACTTCATGGCTGTTAAATGCCAACTGCTTAGCAAAAGTTCAAACAACGGAACCTTTTCTCCCCGAACACTGGTATCACGCTCGCTCCTGAAATAAGTAGGCCTCGTCATCTTCTAACAATAAAATGGAGGTTAAAAACGGTATTCTTTTTTGTAATTAAATTAAAGGGATTGAGCTCCTTCGGGGGAGGCTGACGTGAGAGTGGGCTGTGATTTTTGGCGACTAGGGCGCAGCTGAGTCACACAGCAACAGAACAGCCAAAGGAAGATTTATAGCGTGCCGAATGCTACCGAGCACTTGAACCCGCTCCTTTAATGAGCCTTTACTTTTGGGAGCAAATTAAAACTCCCCGTTTCGTTTCGGACAATAGGAATAATTAAGCGCATGGCTAACCAGAGAAAATGTGGAATTGAATCAGCTCCTTTTCAACACAGTATCACCCTTGTACTGTGCTGTGTCAATGCTGGACAACTACCCGAGTAATCCCCGTTTTTCGACGCACTCAGACGGCCATTCACCGTCGCTGTAACTGAGCGGTGAATGGCCCATTGCCCGTAGCAAAACAGCTGGAAGAGTCTGTGGTGTCGCGGTCATGTATTTGATCGCACGAGCCTGAAATGCAGTAACGTACTTTCAAGTCAAAAGTCGTCAGCTATGGAACTGTATGGAGCAGCCTATGCTATAAATGCGTGGCTAGGTCATGTCAGGTATATGTAAATGAGACGGATGCACTTTGCTGCCATGTTGATTGTGAGAGAATTTCGATTGAAGTGCACCGCTTTCAAAAGCAAACCGGTTATTCCCCCTTTGCAAGACTTTTAAGATGATGCAAGTCTGGTAAAACAGCTCAATTTGACCGAAAACACGTCTTCCTCACACAATTTGTTTTTCGTTTTGCGCCCCCGACACACCCAGGAGATGAAACAATACGAAAAAAAGAACTGATAGCAATATTCCTGGAACAGAGAACATCACTAATGTTTCCCTGCCAAGCCCTGCTGAGGCAAAAGGCTCCCAGGCCAACACTTTGATTGAATCTTCAGAGAGCAGGAAGCGCAACCCCAGTCTCACGGGGGAATCTTTACCGCTCTGCCCGTTTAGACGTGCTACGCCAAACTACGCCGTCTTCAGAAGTCAGGTGGAACGTGAGCTTGGGAAAGGGACGAGGCCTTCAGCGGACCGATCGCACCATCGGGAGGATGGACGGGGCGGGGCGACGGCCGGTGAAAGGAGGGCGCTTTTGGCAGAGGGGGCCAGGTAACGCGCGCTGACACAGGCTTTCGGTCACATGAAGTGCGAGGTGAGGGCGCTGACGGTCAGCGGCCGCAGGGGGCGGGCGGGATGCAGGCCAAGCTGAGGGCTGGACTAATTCGGCCGTTTGGTGTCTAGCCCAGAATAAATGGCAGGCCCAACTGCCAGCCACTTTAATGAGACCGACTTATCTTCAGTAAAGTATGGGGAACACAGAGAGGTAAATGTACAGGTGTGCTAAAGGGGGGCGCACACATTCACTGCTTCAGCAGATTGGGTTTTCAGAAAGCTCTCTCAGCAAAAGAGACCTCCCATCTTTCAGAGATGTGCTTTTTTGATTCAATTCAACAAGCCGAGAAGCAAACTACCCCCTTGTCTCTAGGCAGCAGTAAATCATTCAAAAATTGGGTTAAGAAGGAAATGGGTTGTCATTTTCAGGAAAGAAATGTTGGTGTGAGGGCCAGAAAGGAAATGCAACCCATCTTCATAATGGTACGATTGTATTGAACTTGCAGCGGTGCACCAATTCACATACTTCGACAATGGCTCACATTTTTAAGAGAAATCTGGTGCTTTATTAAATTTAATAATCCCAGATGTCTGAAAATACCCACTCAGAGCACATAAGTGATTTGGGAGTCAGAAAGCTTTGACTCGACTAAATTAGCAGATTCCCTCTCCTAACAACCGTCCCCTAGCTCTCTCGCTTCTTTTCCGAAGAGCGGAAAGCAGCTAGGCTCCAAGACGTAATGAAATAAGTGCTTTAGCCTTGGACCCATTTACCCATTTCAGTTTGGATTCTTACTAAAATGTAATAACCACAACCCCCCCTCTCTCTCTCTCTCTCTCTCTCTTGCTCTCTCTCTCTCTGCGTATACAATTATCTTCCCTGAAACTAAAGGATTCTTGCTAAAATGTGATACACAACCCCTCTCTCTGTTTCTCTTCCCCTCCTTCTCTCCCTATCTCTCTCTTCTCCATGTGTATGAAATTAACAAACTGTACATGCTCATGTACAGTGCCTTTTCACAGTGTAAAAGTTATTCCAAAAGTCATGAATTCCACTACATATTAATACAGCTGTCTTACAGCTCTTTCTCTTTTTTTTCTCTCTCTCTCTCTCTCTCTCTCTCTCTCTCTCTCACACACACTGTGCATCGAAAGAGTTAATAATCAATGTGCTGTGTGTGGGAACAAACACACGAGATTGATTTGTACACACATGGCGTACTGGTGCTTATGAAACATTTATAGGCCCTCTTGGTCCCTGGAGGGGTGTGAGAATCCCGCTACGACACCCCGCCCCCGTTACCTGTGTCTGCAGGGTGCGGATCTGCGTCTCCAGGTCTTTGATTTTCTCCTCCTGTTTCTGGAGCTCGGCCTGGGCTTCCTGCCGGGCGCTGAACTCCTCGTCAAACTGCAACCATCGCCAAAGCACACTGAGTTATCAGTGCCAGGAGCACCTCGGAGGGGGGGCCCCAATCACAGCGAGGGCCACTCCCACCATAAAACACAAACACTTCTCCTATTTATATACCCCCTCTCTCTCTCTCTCTCTCTCTTTCTCCATGGCTTTCCCCTGCTTTTTTGGGGGGGTTTTTCTTCTTTTTTTTTTTTTTTTTATGTGCCGTGACCTTACTCTGAGAATCTGCGGGTGGGCCGGGGAGACATTTCCACTGCCACAGTGGGACACCCCTCTGGAGTACCAGAGCACCTTGGATAACACAGAGGATTCCACAAGTGGGAGCAATCAGGCCATATTAACCGTACACTATAACGAAGCTGCATAATTATGTGCCTTTTTAATCTCTTTTGTTCAGAGCTGAAATTCTCTGTTGTTTAATTTGATTTTATTCTTGTTTTTTTCCCCGCCCCCAATTAAACTTGGTTGCATTAGCTCTGGGGGAAAAAGGAACCTAAACATATGGCTTAAGTTCACACTAAAGAATTGTAATAATAATATATCATAGCATTTCAAAGAAAAAACAGAACAAAACAATGCACCACTAAAAAAACGTTCTTTTCTGCAAAGCTTTGTCTCAACAGTAAATTTAACCATATTCATGAAAACATCCATAATAAACATATTTCTATTTTTAAAAGAAGGGAAACAGATTTCCTTTCAACTGTATACATTACTCATTTCCTGGGCAAAAGTCATTAAAACATTTTTCTCATAAAATAGTTTTACTTTCCTTCTTTTGATATATATAAATAGTACAAACAAAAACTTGGTCAGCAGGGGGAAGGAAGAAAGAAAGCCCCACACGAAACAACAACAAAAGAAACAGGAAGAGAAAAGACATTGTTTTGAAATAGCCTTTGAATATTTTAAGTCGCTCTTGGTACGGTAAACAGAATAGCACGCCGGAGCTCGCGGCATCGATTCCTGTAGTTCTGATACAGATCATCTGCGCCCGCTGCCAGCCATTGATCAGAGCCCGGCGATCCATAACCCCGGCCTCTGAACTGTGAGGGAAAACTTTTTACATTCTTCTATTACGGGAACGCGGTGGCACGTCAGCGGTGGAGGGAAGATGATTTATGGAGCTCACCTTTTTGGAAAACTCTGCGGCCTTCTGTTCACTCTCTTCTACTTTCGCTTTATCCACACACTGGTCTGGATTTGAAAAAAAAAAAAAGAACACAAAGAAAAAAGGCGATGAACAACTGGTTACCTGGTTACCGGAGTTGGTTAGTACGTGGTTAAAATTTAACGTGAAAATACTATAAAGACTTAAAATGAAGACAGCTAAAAAAAATAATAATCAGGAAACCATGAGGGGGAAAAAATTAATCTGTGTTCTCGTTCTCTGCGTTTTCCTCCTGAGGTTTAATCCACATTCTGCAGGTTACAATGTGAGGCGAAAAAAATGCGTAGGAACGTTTATTCTCAACTCATTAAAGTTATAAAAAAATAACAATAAATAATAAAATAAATAAAAAGGAAAGGAAGGAAATTTACTATAAATTGTGTTTTGAGGATGAATCTGAAAAACTTTTAATGAGGCTTTGTTGACAAGTTTTAGAAGTGCTCGTGACACAATCCAACAGGGACGACTCATTCAAGATCACAGCCATTTCATTACCTTCTCCTGTCTGTACACAATCGGATGATTGTATACATTATTTTGGGGCAAAAAGAACCCGTTTTCTAATTGCTTCTCAACCCAAACGACGACGGATGAATCAAAAGTATGCAAACCTGAAGCGTCGTATGAAGCGCGGGGTCATGAAGACGGGCAATAACAATAATGCATTATTTATGCATAATTAGTATACCTTATCTTACATGTCTAGCAACTGCAGGTGTCTCTGCACAGGATCTCTGGGGAGAGGGGGAAAATAACGAGAGTGGCTTCTGGGACTGGGCTACATTTCACATAGTGGAGATGTGTGGCTTTGCCGATGTACATACTTGAGCTATAACTGGGTCCCAGCATGCTGGGAGGAAAGTTAACTAGAAAGTGATTCGATAAACGTGAAATTATGAAAAATAGCTAACGAAATTATCACAAGCTCAGAGAATGTTTTCCAGCCAATTATTTATCGCGTGAATAAATGGTAATGCGTAATGGTAATTATCTGTGATAAAGATGTGGGGGGGGGGAAAAGAGCTTGACGTTAGCTCCTGGATCTGTTTTTACTCTACAGGGGTTGATCTTCTTGTAGCGGTGGGTTTTAAGAATGTTGCTGTTTGAGTAGATCATTGTTTGGGCCTGGGAGAGACCACGACGCTCCTGAGTCAACCTGAGCAGTAACTTGAAAAAAAGGGCTTCTCCTGGTGTGTGGGAAAAGGAGCAAAGCAGAATTAGAAAAAAAAATCTAGTGACATCAAGCGCAGTGCAGTATAATGGCTCAGGAGCCGGGCTCGTAACGCAAAGGCTGCACATTCGATTCCCAGGTGTGACACTGCCGTGGTACCCTTGAGCAAGGTACTTAACCTGAATTGCTTCAGTAAACATCCGGCTGCACAAATAGACTGTATGTAAAGAAGAGCACACTGTGTAAGTCGCTCTGGATAAGAGCGTCGGCTAAATGGCGGTAATGTCGTTTCTCCATGGATACACAGCGCGCTGGGGCTGAGCCGGGGGGCGCACAATCCCGCTCCTCGAGGGCCGGTGTGCACACGCTGCTTTTGATTTCATTCTGCCTTCATTTAAAGGGTTCTGCTCCCGGTCACGCACCCCTGCGTTAAGCGCCGAGGAGAGAGAGAGAGCGATTCCGAGTCCTCTGGGAGGCCCGCAGCCTGCGGCGGAGGAGAGAGAAACACAGGTGGCCCGGGCGGGCGGGCGGGCGGGCCCTGGGGAACGTACCGACGAGGAGGGTGAAGTCCACATCCAGCCTCTCTCTGTAGCCGAAATCAGGGTCCATACCGCTCCGGTGGAGCACCACCTGAGAGACGCATTCTTCGATCACCTTGTAGTACTGTGGCCTGTGGGGGGGGGAGACAGTGGAGAGTCAGGACACACAGCCTGCAGCCCTGCCTCAGCTCTCGTACCTGGAGCTGGCCGCGCGCCACCCGCAAAGGTAGAGCAGTCTGTGGGTGGATATTGAGCGGTTCGGGGGCGGTCAAATAAAAAAACATGTCACGGTTCGGCTACGGTTTAATAACAATTGTAATAATACAATTTAAAAATGATTCGAATTAATGAAATGAAATGAATAGATTTGGCTTCAGGTGGAATTAGTCCTCTTTGCTGAATAAAGGAATTTCCTGTCCTTTTGTTATTCTTTATTTACCGCCAATGAAAACATGAATGTTGGGTCGGGTCTGTCTGGCAGGTTGCAGTGTGGTTTGGTGGTGTTACAAGGGTGGTGTTATTGCAGTGGGGTGAAAATGGATTCGGCCAGATAACTGCATTATCGGTCATTCTGACGCCACTTCACTCATTCCTTTCCCAAGGATGTGCGTTCAACACATGATCAGCGGCTCTTGCTTTGCACATTTAGCCTTCACATTCCTAAAAATGTCCCAGAACTGAATTTGGACCGAAGGAGGGCCTGCCTGGCTCCACGGACAGGGCGATCGGTGTGGTGCACTCCCTGCGCTGTGACCTTGAGCGCTCAAGGTGACAGCAGAACTGAGGCTTCCACTCCGTGCATAATTTGCAATCATCTTTGCCAATTAGGAGCACCAATAAAACCTGGAGCACACAAATCTAATCAGAGTACACCGATTAAGTGTAAGCACAATGTATTCAAAAAAGAGAAGAAAAAAAGAAGAAGCGTTGCTATATTTGGACGGTTTGAAACCACTTCTCTGCCTTTTTTAATATTCCGGGGTTCGGCCACACCGCACACGTTCCTGCGTGACCTTTTCCCGCTTAAATTATCAACTTTAATTGCGAGTGACATTTAGCAAACACAATGTCAACTTGAACTGAGCTGTCAAATAATTATGTTCCAAGCGTGACCTTGACCAGCTCCAGCAGACATGCAATTTTGAAATGAGAAATCTCCGGCCTCCCCCCACCGCTCAGCAAACGTAGGTCGCATTTTAATGGTCGGGACCAATCAAAGCATTGCCCGGCTCAAAATATTCCCCCTAAAGGTGTATAATATCTTCGCCGCTCTACGTCAGTGGAGAGGTAGTTAACTATTTCCAAACATTGTGAGCGTTTCTTGATGCCATGAGTGATGAATACTCATTTAAAATCGTGTGCTACTTATTTGAAGAGCCCTTAAATAGTTGATTTGATTTTGAGTAATTAACAAGTCACTTCCAACATTTCTCTTGCCCGTTACTGGCGAAGGTGGGGTGGCAGTGGAGTTAGGGATACTGGACCACAGTGGGACATTGTAGGTCTACTTCAAGCACGTGGCCTGAATTCTGCAAATATACAGCAGGGCAAATGAAAAATGTGTCAAATGTAAGATGCGGAAGGCCCAAGATAAGGGAGACTTGTACAGCAAATGCACGACGAGTTTTAACGCGAGATGCAGCGCCGCGGGGGGGTGAGGGGGGGGGGGGTTGTGTAATTAAAACCCTTGGGTCACTTCTGGAGTGATTTTGTGCCGCTTAAAAGCCGATTTGGGTAACGACGCCACGCTTCTCTGAGAACTGAATCTCTGTTCAGTGGGCTGAGACGGGGGGCTCCACTCTGCACCACTCCCTTGGCTCCTATACTCTCCCTGTCTGACTTCAACTCCTCCTGCTGGAGGTTTCCTCCCTCTGCCCCTACACCTTCACATGTGACATTGTGCTTTACTGGCATGAATTCACAATGTACAGCATTGCCAAAGCAAGGGTTAGCAAATTCAAAACATATGACATTGATCACATATCACTTTTTCCTCCTGAGTAGCAGGAGTAGCATGCTGCTCCTGGATTACAACTCATCCTCTATCCCTGGGCCTGCAGCACGGCTTTTGGCTTTTGCCCTTTTTGTGCAGACAGACTAAACTGTGGCTACGGTACGCATGCATTTTAATGAAACTGGAGGAAAGGAAGAGGTGGTCTAAATTAGGAGGCGCGGAGATCCCTGGACGCTCAGCTGGCTCTGCTCTAATTTTGTCTCTGTGTAACCCCCCCCCCCGCCCCCCTGTTTCTGAGTGACACTGAGAGCTCGGCAGGGGCCTTCACAAGTCTGAGATCACAACAAGGCTGGGATGCGAAACCAGAATATCAAAGGTTGTTCAAAGTGTGTTGTGGATTTTATTTATTTATTTACTTCTTTAGTTCTTGAAGCTGGGGGTCTGACGTGGCTCAGCTAAATAGACAGTTGTCCTATATTATTTTTGGACTGTCCACTCTAACACATCATTTATGTCTCCACTGTAGTGCTGATAGCTACGATTAGCATTACAAATCTTTTGAGTGAAACTAGGACGGCGCACCTGTTTAAACTAACAACTTGGGTTATTTCACTAATTATTCAGGGTCCAGTAGCTGCCTCTATTGTCTGTGTTTTCCTGTTCAGTTATCTCACCCGCTGGTTTTTTGGACTGGGTCCCATTAATTACAAGTGCACGTGGCCTCCATTCAGAAAGACCCACTGGAAGAGTGACCCAGTGAGTCAATTGTGGGGAGGAATGTGAACATGTGTCGTATGTATTGCAATACAATATTGCTATGAATGTCTTACTAATGACTGACTACTACTGTTTATTATTTATTGATTGACTCATACTCATAAACACATTATAAGCTGTAAAGTCTCTCTGGATATAGGAATCTTTATGAGGATGATGATAGTGACTACTGCTGGTGTTGAAGAAAATAATATCATCATCATCAGAAACTAAATTGTGATTATGGTGACATGGTTATTGTCATTATCTGTAGTAGTAGTATTAAAATAATAAATAATGCATGTTTAGCTTGTACATATATAATGTATGCAATACTGTATTTTCATTGCTTTAAATTTGACATGCCTTAACGGGTTTTTCATTTCACCCACTGCATGATGCTCACTACCGCATTCAAAAGCCAGGTCACGTGGAACCTATTTTCGTCCTATGTTTATTCTGTCGATATATACACATCACAAATGAGCCTGGCTTTAAATCGCAAATGTCCTGCATGGAATAAGCGCGGAGTCGCCAGTGATTTATATGCATGAACTGGGAGAGATAGATTGCGTTCCGCGAGTGGGATTTGCCTGCTGGTATCGAGCGAGCGAGCGAGCGGTCGGGCGAGTGTTTGGGCCTGAGCGCGTTTCTCCTCCGCGGCGGAGGCGCCCCGGCTTACGACCGTCACCGCCGTGCACCGAATTACCATGTCAATGAGCCCCGCGGCGCCCGCCCACGGACGGCCGCAGATAAGGGACGGGGAGCGGCTGACCCAGAACTGTCAGGGCCCGAGTGAGCGCGCGAGAGGAAGAGCCGCGGAGATCCAGAGAGCCGGAGCCTGGGCCCCCGAGGCCACGGGCCTTTACCCCGCCCCACTCCCAACAACGTCCCCGATCGCTCAGAGCCACTGGCATTTCAACGGGCGGGGGCCAAATCGCTGTCCACACACTGCGCTGTCCTGCCTTCCTTCCGTTCGGTTTTGGTAATTAATATATAATATAATATAATATATACCATTTAGCAGACGCTTTTATCCAAAGCGACTTACAGTAGTGAATGCATACATTTTTCAGTATATGTGGTCCCAGTGGGAATTGAACCCACAACCTAAGCGTTGCCAACGCCATGCTCTACCAACTGAGCCACACAGAACCATAATTGTTTAATGGTGATTTGTAAAAAGATAATCCATTGTCCGTCATTTAAAGAGGGAGCAAAAACAGATGATGGCTGTCGCATTGCATAACAATACCTTTATGTTATACCATTTATCTAGTCTAACGTAAGACTACTTTTTCTTATTATTCACATTTTTCTTCTTATGATTTTGTTGTAGTAGGAGTATTAACAATAATAACAGCTGGTGCTCCACCCATCATGAGCGTGAAAATAAAACGTTTAGCTCCACTCACCCCAAAGTCTCAGCTAAAACTCCACTGATTAATCGTTCCCCCCCATCCAATTCCATAATTTGGTCTTCATCTCATGATTTAAGGAATAAATGGAACTCAGTTATTTGTGATTGTTTTCTGAGCAAGTCTGTTACATTCGTGATAGCTCATAGATTTTGGCAAAATGCTCGAAAAGCACATTTAAGCCATGAGCTACTTTTTCATACATTTGATCACTTATCACAATGTGACGTGTTTCACACTCTGCGAGTGAATGCCCCGTGTTCGATTTAGAAGAATTACCAGCACGCACCGTCGCACTCCCTGTCAAATGTTCAGCGATTACTGTCAAGAGCTCCGTGATACAGAACACACGGGCTGCTGTCTGGCCAGCGTGCACAGCAGCGGCATTATCGGCACCACGCCGGCTGCACCGATGGCAAGGAATCACAGAGAAACGGGGCTGTCACTCGCACACAAGTTTTGAGAGGCTTTCAGCGAGGCCCTCGGAGTATGTCCCTCTGCTTCAACGGCCAAACTAGACACATGTCGGGTGACCGCCCGATCACGTCGCGCTGCAGCTGAAACTCTGTGGCCGGCCTGCCGTCTCCTGAAATATTAGCCGGCGTTTGAAATCTAGGCGCAACCTTTGAAACGAGCTCATCCGCCTGTCGGCGTATCCGAGCTGGCACCTCTCCTTCCCCCGTGTCTTTGATCATGAGGCCATCTCCGACACCTGTGGACATGGCACTCTCTATCCCCTGATCCAGCCTGACGGGAGGAGACGACACCACCATATTACCTTTCACCCTTTCCACGGAGGCTTGGTCATCAAAGCTTCGGTTAAAAAGAACCCTTAAGATCAACCCTGAGACTATAGACATATTGTTTCCCGACAACACGCTTTAATCTATGACAAAATAAGATTCACAGGTTCAGAGGACTTAAAATATATATATATACAGTGGGTATAAAAATATATATGCTGTTACTGTCTGTTATTTGTAATTAATTAACAAAAAGCTTACTTTAATTTTTTTTTATTTGAGTATTTTGTGCTGATTAGTGGCAAGAAATCCCAATTAAATCAATTTTGACTCCATGAAGTAAGAAAATAAAATGTGGAAAGAAGCCAAAGGGGGCGAGCACTTTTTATACGCACTGCACATGATTCATTGAGAACACTGCACAGAGTAGCCTGTGACAAACTACACCAAGGGAGCAGAGTGACTAATGTTCATGGAATGATATCTGCTTCTTAGCTCGGAAGCAGCAAAAATGTATTTTTAAAAGCATATCTTTAATAACAACATGCATTTTTAATGAGTGTTTGTAGTGATCCTTTTTATTTTTTATTTTTTATTTTTTTACTGTCAGAGAGGGGCCCTGGCGTCAGACGCAGACACAGACAGGAATGCTGAGGAGGAATTTGCTGTACGAGCTGGTTAATGTGTTTTCTATTTCTCACTTTCTCCAACAAGCTGAGGGATACATTATTCATAGCTCAAAGTGAGCAGCAACTTGTCTATGGTAAACTATTTCCCCCTTCCTCCCTCTCGTTTTTAAATATTTTATCCCTGAAAAAGGTCTGACACAGCAGCGAATTGATCACTGTCATCGCACGCACAGAGGCTGCAGCCTCGCTTTTTTCCCCCCCGATTGACATGCTTGTGCTGCTCGTGATGGGACACAGCACAGGGCTCGCCTTGACATAACGACTTAATCATTCTCGTTTACAAACACGCAATGGAACAGTGAGAGGGTGGATTCGGTTTAGGCTGGGTGTAAGCATTGTTCCAGGCGGGTGTAGGAGGACCTTCTTAAGAGCAGATACATACAGTCTTATTTGGTATTGATAAACTAAGTGGGCCCTCTCAATTGTGGTTAGGTGGACGTTTGAATAGCTTCGCGAGCCAGGCTCTTAAAAAAATACATCATTTACGGATGGAACGCCTGGCTATAGAAGCACTGTGTTTGGTGATAAGCCCGCCCACATCGCAGGAAGGAGCCCTATTGATCCCTCCCTGTCAGCGATTGAACATGACGAATTACGATCGGGTGAACGTGGAAGAACTTTCGGGAAGCGAGAAACAGGAGGAGGCACTCACCGAGCGCTCGAACAGCCGGCCAATGAAAAGCAGTTTGGAATTCCTGCAGCGGAAATCGAACGCCATCACCCTTTTTTTTTTTTTTTTTTTTTCACAACTAATATTATGAGACGGCGAGCCGAGGGCTGAGGATGGGCCCGGGGGCGAGCGGCAATGGGGCGGGGCAGAGTGGGCATGGCTCACCTGATGTAGTAGTCGTTCCTGATGAGAAGCAGGTGCTGCAGGATGGAGAGGAAGTAGTTCTCTGACCCCGTGTCCCTCACCATGTTGGAGAGCAGATGGTACACCTCGTTCATGTCAGTGCACAGCAGGTTAAGGGAAATTTTTGTGTTAAAAAAACTGAATACAAATGTAAAAAGAACACACAGACAAAAAAAAAAAGAAAAGCTTTGTGCCTGTTGTGCCAAGGTGCTTGCATTTTGTGTCGCTATCAAGTCGTCTTTGCACGTCAACAAGCAGCTATCTCTGCTTTGTCAAAGAGCCCAGGATCGCTCCAATAAATAATACAAAGCAACCTGTAAACCCCATGAAAGCAGTCAAGGAGACAAGCAGAAATGTCAGAGTTCTGCTGCTTATAGTTACAGTACACAGAGGGAGGGGGGAAGAAAGCGCACACGCTCTTAATCTTGTCATGAAAAAGTGTTCCCTATCAGGGCACAACTCTGTGAGGCACATCACAGCGGCCGACAGCACTCACCTCACAATTTCCATCCTTTAACTTGGAGCCCAGATGTTCAGGTAGAGAATGCCTGCCCCCCCCCACCCCCACCCCCCACCATAAATATATAAGTGTGATGAGGCCTGGCTTCTTCTTTGAAAATTGAATTCATTATATTGCCTGGTCTTCCCACTGAATGCTCTGAAAAAGATGCAAATTGAGGAATTACCATGAATATGCTCAAAAAAGAAAACCTGCGTCCTTATTTCGCCCATATGCGTGTGGCTAAATTATGCACAACCGTATCCATTTTTTACCATTTCAACAGTCATATTCTCCGGAGTTCCATTTACGCTATGTATGCATAGTGACAAATTTGTGCTCGTTCAGTGGCGCTCGTCTCTTTTTTATGACTTTGCCGACAATGTGCTTCAAACTCAGAGGGGTAGTGTGCGCGCGCGCGTGTGTGTGTGTGGGGACGTTTTTTTTTAATGAATCCATTTATGTGTACAAAACACGTTGAATTGGATTAGACATTCTGAATCATAAATTAGTTTCAAAATTAGTTTCAAAGCACAAAATATTTGCTAAAAACAAACGAGAAGTAAAAGTTCCCTGTCTACTGGGCTCCACGGTTGTTGTTTCTTTCCCCCGATACATGCTGACCCTCGAAAAAAAGGGCAGCCAGACACGTGCGTGCTCGCGCTCTTTTAGTGCTCCTCCAGCGTTCTTCCACTGCTTTTCTGCCGTTGTGCCGTTTGATGTATTGTCTGATTTAACGGCGCTCACTGCGCATTTTAAACTAACTCGGAGTAATCCCTCAATATTCCTTTTGCCTTTTCCCCCCTCAATCAAGTATTCAGACAGGCCCCGTCATGCATAACCAAAAGTTGTAATGATTTTAACGGCTTTTTCTCCCCCCTTCTGGGAGCTAATTTCTTAAGAAGAGTAAACACGGCGAAGGAGGAAAGGGGGGAAGAAGAGAGAGAACTCGTAATAAACACGGTCCCTCAAGTCTACCTGTCTAGATGCCTCCTTTCAAGGAGCTGGAAATTAATCAAATACGTTTGAATATTTAAACACGGAATCATGAAAAATGTATTCGTCAACAGAAGAAAAAAAAATCACTGAAAACCAGTCCCCAGATTGTGCCGTCACTTGTCCTAAGAAAAAAAAAACATGTGTTCTTAAACTTGCAAACGGTATTGATTATGTGTCCAACAAAGTCTCTCTCCAGGGAGCAGGGGCTATGCCTTTTCATGTCTAAAATAGATGTTTTATCAGAAGTAAATCATTGTCTGTTTTTGTTCTTTCTTTAAAAAAAAAAAATCCTTATCCGTTTTTTTTATTTATTTTGCAATTATTTCCACTTCCACAAGATGGATTGGTGGCTATTTGTGTTGGAAATTATCATAAATTGTCACTCGCTGCCGTCAACTCCAACAACATGAAACGCTCAACAACAAAAAAACAGCAGTTCTGCCTCTCTTTTTTTACCATTACAGATTTCATTAAAAAAATAAAAAAAAAGTACTACAAAATCGTTTTAAAACTTCTATATAGCCATTTCGACCAAATATTGATATAGGACGCTGTCAAACTATTTATTTGAAACCCCACCGAAACGAGTCAGGACTCTGCAGAAAGAATAGCCCGGTGGTTTTATTCAAATTGTTTGGCTGGCTGATCACAAAAATCACATGGATTTCTGCCTCGTTAGAAAAACGCCATCAAATGAAGAGCCTTCGTTATAAGTCGGCACACACGCAGCAGAGGGAGGTATAACGTGCTGGGCGTTAAGCACGGGCTGATGAAAAATTGATTGCCATCATAATATGTAGTGTGCGTTTTGACAGCGTCTGCTGAAAGATTTACAAGCTGACTGCGGGGCGATGCGCGGAGCAGGCGCCGTTCATTCCCACTTTTCTCTGGTCAGTCCACGGGGGAATAGAAGCATCGGATTCGCTGCCGCCGCCAGTCCGACGGCCTAATGCAAATCAATGTTCTCGTAAGCCCTCCCGCCCACTGCCAAACTACACCCTCGGGCCTAAAATGGGTGACGGGGGAAAAAGTTTACAGCAATGTTTCCAGGGAAAATGAGATGCATTGACGCTTGTTGTTTCGTCTTTCTCATTCCGTATCAATGAATGGTTTGAGAGTAATTTCTCGGAAAAGGGGTTTCTTTTTCTCTATCTGCAGTATGAAAACTGAAAATTTAAAATATAAAAGGATATAACAATATATATATATATACATATATATATATTGAAAATTGTGTAAAATATATAGTTCATGCTTCCAGTAGAATTTGAGTTATAAAAAACCCCGAAATGGACAAAATAAATGAGATAACCAATCTGTGACCTCATGTTGCACCTTTTCTAACATTGCTACTAGCCATGAAGGTGACCGCAATTTCTGTGTTAGCCAATGAGAATGTAGGTATTCTGGCAGCCCTGTGAATGGTGACAGGTATAAAGGTTAAGCTCCGCCTCAGAACACAGCACAGTGATGTCATATCCTGTGTCAAAGTTCACTATTTCTCCACTGTGGTGTTTGTGGGAAAACACTGTACATTCTGTTTCTTCTTTCTCAGTGCTCTCCGCTATTGTAGGGCTGATTGAGCAATCCACAGAACATGGATCTGGATATGACTGTCTGCTGCTGACTGGTTGCTTACAGACAGAAAGGTAGATTATGTATTGGTCTTGAAGGAAATGTTCTTTGCACGTTCAAGATACAATTAGATGCAGCATGAGTTTATGTTCTTTGTTCTTAATAGAAGAGTACACGTAAAGTTGGTTCTGTTATTTCAATTAATTCCAGGCCTTTAAACAAATCAAGTAATGCATGCAAGTATTCATTTATGTCAATGTAATAGAGTAATAGAATAACAAGTTATTCAATGGGGCCTCTGACAATTCATCGAACAACTAATTAAGTTTAGCTGAAAAAGCCACCATGAATTTGTCCAAATAAAAACAAAATGCAAAGGCATTAACACAAATATTTTTTAAAACAAGTGTACCTTATCTACATTAGCCAAAAAAACACATCTTCATCTCTTTTGCAAATGAGAATGCAAAGAATAGCGGATTAAAAGCAGACCTGCCAATGACTGATCTGCATTCAATTTACAGCCCAAACAAGCCCAATTAAGTGAGAACTCAAATTAAATGAACACAAGCACTCCTAGTCTGTCCCCGGAAAGCGCCGTAATAGTCAACGTATCGATTCGGATACTGAATGTTAAAGCCAAAGGCTCGCACCCTGAATACTATGACATTTAAAGTCAAGTTGACATTTACTTCAGCCATAGAAGATCTAGCAAGATTTTTCCCTCACAAGATGAAAATGAGCAACAGCCCTCCCACCTCCCACGCGATACATTCTACACCGCACAAACTAATTTATTGTGATCTCACAGTTTCCGTCATTAACGCTGAGCTCTTTCTAACAATGCCGCCTTCCCCCTTATTAACTTCAGCCGTGTCGGTAATTAAATGAGTTCTCCTGTATCGAATTGTACAAGTACGAGACGGAAATACGAGCCGTCAAAAAGCGTTACTTCCTCGTGCGGCTGGTGGGCTGAGTGAAGCGCATGAAGATTATTAACATTTACGCCATCAAGATGCAATTACTGTCACAGCCGCGCAACCAAATGAGGAGGTCGCTTCTGTGTGTGCGTGCGCGTGTGCGGGTGTGTGCGTGCATGCGTATGTGTGTGTGTGTGAGTGTGTGCATGTATGTGCGTGCGTGTGTGTGTGCGTGCGTGCATGCGCATGCGTGGGTAGTACGGGGGGCGTCCGTATCCTTCGATCTGCAGGACACACACACGGAAATGCTCTGAGAAAAGAAGAAACCCAAAGGGAAATGTTAAACCCGGTAACAGGTTTTTTTTGTATTGTTGTTTTTATTTCTACCCTGCCTCCTGTACAACTAATGTTGTGAAGTTGAGGCCATGAATAAACATGAAGAGGAGGCAAGCCGGAGCGGTGCTGAGGTGAGGAGTGGAGCAGTGAGGGGGTAGGGTCAATCAATCACACAGCCGTGCCACCGCCCATTAATATTCAGCAGCGGACTGGAGTCACCTCGCCAAGCACCCTGGCCCGGTCCGCCTAGGAGAGGAGACGCGCCCACACATCTTAATATTCATGAGCCGCCTCCTCTCTACAGTCTTTCAGGAGCGGGGGGGGGCAGCCGACTGAGGGCGGAGGGCCAGAGGGGGGGGGGGGACTAGGTATTCTGGATGAGAGAGAGCAAGGGACAGAGAGAGAAAGAGGTGGGGGAGGGAGGACAAGTACAACAGGTAGCGATCAATGCCAAACTGTCCTTGGAAACCAACGCGGCACGTCTAGTTTGGGAATCTGCTCAAGCTATCGCTAATCAAGGTGTTTTTGTTTCTTTATTTATTAATTTATCACCCCCTCCCCAGGACAACAGAAACTGTCGCTCTGTAGGACAAGGGTACTAAAAGACTGCCTGCCCTACGGGATTTGTATATCAGCGTCTGAGGCAAACAGTGTCTGCTTAAGATGTCAGGCAAGTTTTACACGCCGGCAAAGCTCAAAGCAGCACGTCAAACAACGTAAAGGCCCAACCAGGTAAGGGTGAAAATAGTTTTGGTCCAATTATTGTCTACATCATTCGGCGAGAGCCGAAACATCCACTTTTCAATGGGCTAGATCCTGAGAAACAAAAACCTGTCAAATTAAACTGAGGCTGGAGGGCAGAAATACTGATTTGACACAACCTGTCAATGGACAAAAGGTGGTGAAAAGACGACACAAAAACAAAATCACAATTTACATGTGAATCACAATCCTACAGCACAGCCCTGTGAGCGGAGAGGGAGAACACGCATTTGACCAATAGCAACATTGTAATTCTGTTTTTAAAAAGAATCAAGGGGCAACAGTTGTTTGACGGAAGTCTACTTGTTCGGAGAAGAAATGTCATAGCCTAAGACGAAAGTGGGCTGAAAATCCATTCTGCGTATATAAAAAGAGAGATTTCTGCACGTAAGATTTATGACACACAAATTAATCAACGACAAAGTCTTTATATAAAACGGGTTTTGACAGAGAAGTCTTCTGTGGCTACGTGTCGGGCGGCCTGCGCTGTTCTGGATGTTTAGCCCTGTAATGAGCTGAGGCGAGGACAGTCAGGGTGGCGTGCCGAGAGAAAGCCTTCGGCTCGCACACGCACGCCGCCGCTCCTACGAACACGCCACGAGGCCGGCGGTCTGAGCCCCGCCACGCTAAACCCCCCCCCAGCGCAAAAGGATATTCCATCTCCGCTCGGATGTCGTCGAGGCGGTGGGACAGCTCGATGGAGTCCTCGTCCTTGTTCTCGTTGAACACCTTCAGCTGGATGTCCAGCTCCTCGGTCTCCTTCAGCTCCTGCGTTGCGTAGAGAGCATCGGAAAGATGAACAAAAGGAAAAAGAAAAATGCACCAGTTTGCCCCCCCCTCCCCGAACCCCTGCACGCTCCCCTCTGGGCGAATCAGAGGGCTGGACTTGAGGTGCGCTGGAAACCCCTTCGGTTCCCCGGTTTCAAAAAGCTCTGGCCCATTTTCTCAGTCGTAAAAAAAAATGTATCAGTGCCTTCAGCACCTGGTCACCTTCGTTGGTTTAACTTAATAAATGATTCAATGAAGCAATTACGGCCTCAGACAGAACAAAGAGCAGGAGCGTCCGTGACACTCTGGGACTGGGTTTGTCTCCCCCTAGAGGGCAGGATGCTGTCAGCGCACAGACAAAACACACTCTCTCTCTCTCTCTCTCTCTCTCTCTCTCTCTCTCTCTCTCCCTCCGTCCGTCCGTCTGAGCAAAGAATCACACGGCTCCCCGCACCTGCTCCCCTTCGGCGCGGGGCTGAAGCGGGCGCACTTTACCACTTTAATATGAATCATTGCCAATGGAGTTTACAGATGGCGCACGGCCAAATGTAACCCAATTTCTGCGGCTATCAATCACCACGCCCGCCACTTCAGGCGCGCCATCTGTCTCGGGAAACGCCAGTTCGGAGATGAAGATGGCATGCAATGCCAATGTAGTGGAGGGGTGACGCTAGGCACTGTCTGAGGCAACTGCTCAGATAAGTTTTATATATATATATATATATAATTTTTTAATTTTTTTACTATTTTGTGCTCTGTTCAGTCATTTTCAGCATCCCTGCCACTGTCTTGAGGGGTAAAAATAATACAAAAATAAAAATAACACCCACAATTCACAAAGGAATCACAAACCAATCAGAAACCAAGAAAAGGTTCTAATGACGATGCAGGGGTGAGAAAATACTAAGTAGCAATATAAATGACAATGGATGTAGTTTGTGAAATTTTAGCAGCATTACTCTAACAAAACATAAAGCTAAAAACATCAACAATAAAAACCTAACATACAGAACAGGGGGCATCAGAGCTGGTCTAGAGAGCACTGGAACAGGGGGCACCAGAGCTGGCCTTCTGAGGCTCGAGCCCATGCCCATGAGACAGGAGCCAGCGTGACTGGCTACGTGTGCCGTGTCCTGTCGGGCAGCGGTGCGGGGAAGCAGGAGCTCTGGGCTTTAGCTCCAACACCAGGGGGACATTGGTTCCAACATTCACGACTAACGTTAAATGAACTGGGCTTGTACGAGGCACAGCCGTTGCACCTTCGAGCAAAGGTACTTAAACTTTTGCTTCAGTAAATATCCAGCTGTGTGAATGGATTTTATGTAAAGAAATCCAACTCCGGAAGGCGCCCCTGAAGAGTGTCTGCTAAATGCGTGTAATGTAATTTAATTTCAGGAACAAGATTTCCGTGAGCTCCACTTGATTCGGTGGTGTCGCGGGAAAGCCTCGCATGTCCATTTGTTTGTCTTTTAATTTTACACGTGTTCGAACGTGCGGCTCTATGCACCGCGTATAACTCAACTCAACTCAGTTCAGTTAACTCAAATTAAATAGGCTCAAAAAACCCTCGTGACTACGTCTCAACGCTGTGTAGGTAAATACGGGAAAAAGAAAACATTTTTGTCGTCCCTGGGCACTTTTTTTTGCTTTTTTCGCTTGTTTGTTTTTGCGCATGCATGGTTTTCCTGCAACACCGGCACGTCGATGCGCCCTGCAGCAGAGCGCAGAGCTGCAGCCACTCCCTGCGGGAGGACAGCCCTCACCCACTCACTCACCGGGAGAATCTTTTTCAGCCCGCATCGCAGGAACTCGTTGCGCAGGTGTATCCTGAAGTCCAGGTCGTCCGGGGAGGTGACCAAGGCGTTGATGAGCTGCATGCAAGCCACCTGTGGAATCCGAGAGGAGGGGAGTTAGAGCGCTGACTGGCAACCCTCCAAAATAAAAAGAGTACAAATTAAAATAACTCCTACGAAGGAGAGGCATGCCATAACCCCCTCCCCCCAGCGGGGCACGGAGCAATGCAGGAGCAGAGCAAACAGTTCTGCAACATATTTAACATTTTCCTTTTCCTGTATTTTTGTTGTTCTTGTTGTTGCTGCCTTTTGGCCTTCGAAGCTGCTTGCGGCATTCTGCGTCATTATTAATCACTGTGCGAACTGATTTGGTATTTGGTTTTTGGTGGACAACGTAATGCATCTTAACTTGTGGTGTAATGGATGAATGCAATAAGGGCATGTGGCAACTTTAAAATACACTCCCTGAAGTAGAGCTACTTGCACTGCTTGCATTTCTGTGATGCAACGAAGTGAGCAAGGGGCGCTGGCCTCCACTCCCGCACGGGTTGCAGAGGACTGAGGAACTGCGCCCGAATATCATCTCATCGGAGTGTATTCTGTGCCACCCACACACCCACACATACACCTACACCTACACCCACACATACACAAGTTTAAAAGTCTACACAGAACAGAGGGAGGGAAGAAGGAGGGAAAGGACAAAAGGGGAAAAGGAGAGGAAGACCTTGATAGTGGGAAGAAGGGAAGGAGCCATGGTGGTTGGTTAGTTTCTTTTTTTTTGGGGGGGTGTTATTGAGCAGCTTTGCCTTTTGAATAGATTTATTGGATTAAGGAGAGGCCAGGGGATGGAGAGGAGAAACGCTGATGGGTCTTAACGGGCGGTAAGGCGGCTCTGGGGATGCTAATTGCGAGGGGGAAGGTCCCGTGAATGGCGGGTCGATGGAAGCTGAAGGATGTCTGTGATCGACTCGTGAAAAGTAGCCGTTATTAATCTAGGCGGCCCCGTTTATGTTGGCCGGCGTGTTTTATTAAGAAGCCGTGGGGGATGCTGTCTTTCTTCGCTTTCTTTTTTTTTTAATGGATGTGTTTCTTTGTTTTCGTTTCTCCCCGGGAGCCCGATTGGACATTCTGAAGCCAAAGCCGATCCCAAACAAACGCACTCCGAGCACATATGGAAACAGGTGCCCAGGACACCAAAAACAGGGCCGGCCCTGGAGGTGGATCTGACAGGTTCCGGCCAGAGGGGTATTGAGGTGGGAATTGGGGGGGGGGGGGGGGCTTGGTTTGTTTCTACTTGCCGTTTGTCAGAAAAAGACCAGAGAGAAAAGATTTGTATTAATCTACCTGAGCAACGGAAGAGAGTGTTGGGTTAACAGGTTGGATGTGAATTCATGGGCCCTCTCTGTACAGATATATGAACGGGGGCTGCTGGGACAGAGGCTAGCTTAAAAGAGTATTCCGGCATTTTTCCTATAGTTGATTTTCGACTTAAGATGGTGTCGGATCGGGTCAGCATTTTTTTATTTTTTATATTCCCATTATTTGATAAGATAGAGCCAGTTTCTTCCTCCAGCGCTCGCCACCATAGCCAAAACGCATGAGAGCGGAGAGGGCCCCGCTCAGAGTGCTCCAAAAACCATGAAAACCCCCAAACAAACTCCAGCACAACCTGCCTTTAAATTAATGTCATTGCTCATTGTTTTCAACAATTATTCTAGTAAATGTTGAATATTATCACAGAGGCAGGGAAAGGTGTCTGTGCAGTAATGTTAAAAACATTTGTTGCTGTCATTTATTGTCTGAATTATGATGATGTTCGATAACTACTCGCTAACCTGTTACCGTGCACTAACTAACTAGCTAGCTGGTGCTAGCTAAATTAGCATCCATTCGCTACTAACATTAGCTCAGTTAATCGAGTGAGTCAAAGTGAAAACGTGAACACACTCATGTGAAAATTAAATGAAATGCACAGTATTAACATGGCCTGCACCATACGCCATGTTAGTTCAGTGTGCCTTCCAGTTTAGGCTCATCCTTAAGAAGTGATGAGATATCATATAAGCGAGAGGCGCCATTGTATTTGGATCGTGTGTCTCCGGCCGTCTGCTGCTACGTACTTTACTATGTTGATGGCGCTGCGCTGTCACGGCGTATTATGTCAAAAACACTCCTTTAAGCCTCCCGCGTGGTCTAGTGGTTTCAACGTCCGACGCTGGCCACAGTATGCGCCAGAGTGCCCAGGGAAGGGGGAGGGGAGCCGACGCAGTTCGCTGCGCACAGGAGTGGTTCTGGGGTACCGGAATTACAGTCAATGGCACGACGAGTGCTGTCTCGGAGGAGGCAGCGCTTTGCCCTTGTCACTGCCAGTCACAGGACTACGGCAGCGAACTACGAGGGAAGGGGGATTGAACTAAGCACAGCGGGTAATTGGCTACCAAATTGGGAAAACGGGGTAAAATCTGAAAAATATTTTTTTTTTTATACTCCTTTAAGGCGAACTCCAGTATTCTTCCTAGCACACTGCAAAAGAGGGCAGGAGTCTTTGAGGAAGCCGGTGATGCCTGGACCACTGTGAAGTGCCAATCCCACCAGACGACCCTTTACCCGACAGCCTTAACGATCAGAGACTAACAGGAGAGATGGCTGTCACAGTGTAATGCTGCCACGCCTCATTATGCTCGGTCGAAGGCAATGGGAGAGGGTTCAGGGGGGGCCTTGTTTGTTTGTTTCAGGGTGAAAACTGTTTATCGTGGGGAAAGGGGGATGCATAAACTGAGATGCACAGCCATGGGAGGTTCCCGGCAACGTAATTACAATTTTTATTTTTTATTTTTTTAAGACAGACACAGCTGGGATGGTTCAGATGCCACGGACTCTGTGAAGAGGCAAAGCATGAACCACAGCTAAACAGATTTTAATCAAATTAACAGGTTAGACTCCACGGCCCCGTCTAGGTTTGAAGTCTTTCATTTCTTTGAACTTGCATCAGCAAGATACTTTCATTTACTTCACAATTAGCAGCAGTGCTTTTCATTACACTCTCTCTCTCTCTATCTTTCTTTCTCCCTCTTTCATTCGCTCTTGTTCTCTCAAAAGATCTGAATGGTGTGCTGTCAAAGGAGTGGGTGATTTACCTTGCTTCTCATAAATAACTACAAGAAAATCTTTGTTCACTCTAAAAAAGCGAAAGGGGAAAAAAACTAAAAACATTTTGAATGTGCAATGAAGTCTTTTGTTCGGCCTGCTCGCAGGTAATGGAAGACATTGTCAGCTGCAGACAGCCACGGAAGAATCTCCAGAAAGAAAAGTCCAAAAGCGAGAGAGAAAGAACATTTTGCCGGATGACTGCACCTTACTTTCAGCCCTAAGAGCGTTGAGGAGGAAAATAAAGCGTGTGCCATTTGGACGCTGGTAACAAATTGAGAAAATGCCTTTGCTCTGCTGGTTGCTCTATTGTGTACACTCCTCAAAAGGAGTAAAATGGGCACGGTGTCACTCTCCTGCTCTGAAGTGGAGGTGATCTAGAGAGAAAGGGCTGATAAAGACTAAGCCAACACGGGCCTCAGAGTGTGTCTCAATAGCCTGGAGCAAGAGTTTAGGGCCTGGGCCTGACAAGTGGAGAGAGAGAGGGAGAGAGGGAGGAATGGGGGAGGGAGGGAGAGAGGGAGGAATGGGGGAGAGAGGGAGGGAGGGAGAGAGGGAGGAATGGGGGAGAGGGAGGGAGGAATGGGAGGGAGAGGGAGGGAGGAGAGGGGGGGAGGGAGGGGAGGGAGAGAGGGAGGAATGGGGGAGGGAGGGAGGGAGAGAGGGAGGAATGGGGGAGAGAGGGAGGGAGGAATGGGGAGAGGGAGGGATGGGGGAGGGAGGGAGGGAGGGAGGGAGGAAGAGGGAGAGAGGGAGGGAGGGAGAGAGGGAGGAATGGGGGAGGGAGAGAGAGGGAGAGAGAGAAATAGAAACAGAGAGGGAGGGATGGAGAGAAAGGGAGGGAGGGAGAGAGAAACAGAGAGGGAGGGATGGAGAGGGAGGGAGAGAGAGAGAGAGAGAGAGAGGGAGGGAGGGAGAGAAAGGGAAATAGAGAGGGGGAGGGAGGGAAGGAGGGAGGGAGAGAGAGAGAGAAATGTAGAGAGAGAAGCAGGGAGGGAGACAGAGAAGCAGCAAGAAAGAGATAGAGAGAAACAGAGAGATAGAGAGAGAGAGAAACAGAGAGAGGGAGGGAGGGAGAGAGAGAGAGAGAAAGAAACAGGGAGAGGGTGTGTGTAAATGCGTGTTTGAGTCGATAAGGGCGGAGGTGCAGAGGACCTGAAGCCGACAGTGCTGTCAGTTTCACCCTGGGCCGCGTGTCAAACACAACCTCAAAGGAGCGGGGGCTCCTCGGGAGCGAGTGACGGCCGGCGGAGGGAGGCTTTGTCCACGGCGCGTTGCCATGGCGAGTGAAGTCCGTTTTTATTTATCCCTGCTTGAGTCCACTCATCCCTCCGCGAGACCATACGCAGCACTGACACCGCAGGTAAGCTGCCACGGGGAAGTGAACCTTATGAATAGCACAAAAATAAGCATAAACAAAAAAACGTCTGCATGATTAATGGTGTGTGGCGGTGTGGTCGTGAGACTGGATTTGTAATCCGAAGAGTGGCCCGCTGCTGTCACACCCTGCAGCAAAGTTCCCAACCTGATTTGCTTCAGGGAAATATCAGAGCTATGCAAATAAGTCAGCTCTGGATAAACGTGCCTGCTGGACAAAAACAAGTCATGTAACGGAATGCATGGGCTTTAGTGACGTTCAAACTGATGAGCATGACCTGGTCAGGCAGGCAACTGTTGCGACGGCCCTCGCAGAAACTTGTGCGTCTCTTGTGTGCATGACTTCGGTACAGCTGTGAAGAACATGCAAATGAGTTTGCATGACTGTTGAATCCCGACTCTGTGTCCTGTAACTGGCGTAACTGAATGGGCAGGGAGTGTGGAGTTTACAGAGACGGGAATGACACCCAAAATGTGTTGGTATCCACTCCCCAGGCAAGAGCAGTATCATTGCAGGCAGGCAGTGTGGTATAATGGTTAGGGAACTGGGCTTGTAACGTTAAGGTTGCAGGTTCAATCCCCAGGTGGGACACTGCCGTTGTACCCTTGAGCAAGGTACTTAACCTGAATTGCTTCAGTAAATATCCAGCTGTATAAATGGATTGTAAAGAAATGTAAAAACTGTAAGTCGCTCCGGATAAGAGCGTCTGCTAAATGCCTGTAATGTAATGTAATGTAATGTAATTGCACCCTTGGAAAAATCCCTTCAATAAATACCCAACCACGTGCTGTAAAATGGCAGCGTGTAAAATGTCCGCCATTTCTCGTAACTCTTGAGGCGTCGCTGTACAAGAACCCGGGCCTTTGGTGCTCACCTGCAGCTGTTGAGCCTCGTGGTTCTCCAGGCCCTCCACTATGAAGGCGAACCTCTCCTTATTATTCCTCTCTGCCGCAATCGTCATGGCAGCCAGGATCTTATCGAGGCTGAAAGGAAAACAAGCCAACGCCAGAAAGTCAACAAACATCTTTATCAGCCTTCAGACAGGACGTTTACTAACAATCTCCCCCACCGCGTATCTTTCGCGAAACCTTCGGAGGAGACATTAACACGTCCTGCCATCGCAAGCCTTTTGTTTGCCGCACGGCACACGGCAAGCCTTTCCCCATTTTAACTTCTCTTTAGTACTCGGCACTGCACATTCGCTCCGCAGACCGTCTGCGGCTGATATGACCCATTGTTGAACCTCCTTCTGTTATGAACTCAATTGAGGATGGCAGGGATGGGGGGGACAATCTCACGACTTGACGCAAAGTAGGCAGGCAAACGGGACAAAACATCATTTTGTCAGGAATGCACATTCGTATCGGCTGATTTGAGGCACGCCCCGCGTCTCGGACACAGAGGGGCCGAGGGTGCAAATCAGAGGGCGTGAGATTCAGCACATTTTTCACTCACCTACGTCGACAAAACAAGAAACTGGCAAAAAAACAAATCTTATCTCCGTCGCGTGATAATCGACAAACTTCACCATCGGGTGAGAGAGGCCTGATTATGGACTGGCCATTACCGCCTGCACACGGGGGGATGGACACCCACACAACACACACACCCACACCCACACATCACACATCACACAACACACACGCACGCACGCACGCACGCACGCGACGCACGCACGCACACGCACACACACACACACACACACACACACACACACACACACACACACACACACACACAACACGCATGCACGCACACACGCACCCACACACACACACACACACAACAAAGCTGAAGCAGAGCACTCCAGCAGCCTATCTGTACTTTCATTTCTTTTTTTGCGTGTGTCTATCCACACGTTTGTGAGCTGTGTCACATTTTCGTCTCTAAGGAGGGAGGACAGCTCCTGATCAGGCCTTGTCTGTGATCTTTATCTGTTCCTCCACAACCCCCCTCCTCCCCACCCGCGGGTACCGTCTGGTAAAAAAAAAAAAATTCAACAGTAGTTTTTTTTAAAAATGTGCCTCCAAACTTGCTGGTGAGAGAGAGGGGCCTGGTTCACCCACACACGCTCTCATACACACACACTCACTGCTGGTGAGAGAGAGGGGCCTGGTTCACCCAGATCGCTTTAGTAAGGCAGCTCACCAGTGACCAGTGTAGCGTCCTCGCCGTGTGTATCAAAGACATCGCAAGCCGAGGTAAGACCACGACCACGCTCCGTACGCACAAAACGCAAACGACGCAGGTCCATCCCGTCCCTTTAAGATGGCTTCCTTCAAGGGACTATGCATGTCAAGCTAAAACGTAAGTAGGTTCAATAATTGGGCCGTTTACGTGAGTTAAGTGGGCTCCTGCAGTCTTGTCTTTCATGCTTGTTGAATCTCCGCTCCAAAAAGCAACACCTGCCTACCTGCCCGAGCGCCTCTCTGACGTTGTCATGTATAATGGCTTCAGAGCCGGACCAGTGTTCCTGCATCTGTTCTGAGCGGAGTTTTCCACAAAGTGAAAAGTCAGTGCTTCCTGGCTCTGACGCTCCGGGACATAGTGTGTGGCGTACCCCCGTGTGCCCGCCCGGCATTTTGGGCTTTGACCACGAGACTGAAACGGAAGGACCTTTTCACTTACCCATTCAACAGTGACATGCAATAAAGCCGGGTTCAGTCATGTATGCATTTCACAAGTGGCTCCCAAACTCGGTTCTGGGGGCCCGCTGTGTGTGCTAGTTGTCAACCCAACCTCAAACGCAATCTCTGAATTCTAACACGCTATGAATCGCTCCTAATTGGACACTTCCACTGTCTAGTGAAGGATGATTTCCCTTCTCAAGGCCATATTATGTCAGAAATAGCTATGCGTCCCACGCTCACATTCGCTTTTAATCACTCGGCTCAACTAATGCCTTCATTTTCTATAATGTGCGATATGACAAATGATTCCTTTAGAAAGAGGTAACATTTTTTAATTGATTCAATTACAGTCTGACAGGTGAATTCAGTGGGGTGCCAACTGCCTAAAGTGTGGACACCTGGTCATTGAAACTAAACCATTTGTGTAAAGTGAAGAGTTCAATGACAGAGCAAATGGCAACGAGCCAAACCTGCATTGTGTTCCAATAACGTGTTAAGGAAAAAATTGATGGCAGAACTCGAGACATGTTTTGAACAACCTCAATTGATAAAACATTTTGAAAAAGTGTTTCCAAAACTCAGTCCTGGGTAGTGACTGGAGAATGAGGTGTCATGACACCAAACACGGTCACAATATTCCACCAGCAACTCGCTGAGTTGATCCAATAACTGTGTTTTGTGGTGAAGAGCAAATTCTTTTGATTGGTTCAAAAACATCAGCCATCGACAGCTAACTGGTGCTCCACCCATTTTTGGTCTCATGACACCTCATTCTCCCTCATACTACCCAGGACCGAGTTTGAGGAAACAAACTGCATTTCACAACGCCGGGCCCCAGTGTGCGATCCCCTAAGCACTGTGACAGACCAATGGCCACAGGTTCACAGCTGGAGGGTCAGAGCAGCGCTCTCACTTCTGCCTGACACAGGGATCGGGCTTTGAGTTTTCCGATTGTTTGTTTTCTTCAGTCGTTGAGCGCTGCCTCATTAGAGTGCCGCCTTTGCTGCCATTGTTATTCTAGACTGGTGCCGCAGCAGACACAATAATAAAAAAAAAAACCTCCCCTGGATTCAATTTATAATGTGTCAGCCAGGCTATGTGCCCGTGGCCAACAACCCAGAGCACTTAAATACATTACACAGCCCAGGCAGCTAAATAAGAACATGTTAACCAATAGATTCCGACACGTCTCCAAGCCAACTCTCAAATGCGTTGTGAGCGCACAGTGTGTTTGAATAAGCGTCGCGTCGGGTCTCTGACAGGTCGTCTGCACATATATTTCATTAACTTGTTCGAGAGCCCCAGGACCTGCGCTACAGCGGTGGAGAGGCTGGGTGATGTGCACAGGTTGCTCTGGAGACAGGCTGGACCAAGCCAGAGGTGGGGGGTGGGCGGGGGTGATGGACGGGCGAGTGCACGGTCGATGGAACTTACATGTTCTCCTCTCCGATAATGCAGACGGCAGACAGGATCTTGACAATCTCTGTCATCATACTGGTCTGTTTAGGGTCAATAGCTCGGGCCAGGAGCAGAAGGCTTCGGTCGTCCCCAGAATCCTTTGCAGTCCATACTGAAAGGCCCAGAAGAAAGGAAGGAAGGAAGGAAGAAAGGGGGAAAAAAAGCACTGTCAGATCCATTCTTTACAATGACTCAGCTGTGTATACATCAATGGGTTTCTTTCGTTTTCAATTTCTTTCCTTGTATACCATGATACTATATAAAGCGCCTCTGGTACACAAGTGCTCGGGGGAAGAGAACCAACAACAAGTCTCCATGCTGGATATAAATTAGCCCTAAATCTTCTAAGGGAGGGCCAATAGACGGAAACGGAGAAGATGACAGATTCATGCAATTCAGGGCACGGCTGCGGGGACAAACACACATTTGACTGTGCTTACAAAATCCCTCAGACACACTTAACATGACCTGGTTGCATGTGGGGATTTTTTTGTTTTTTTGGTAAGGGGAAACAGCAATTTGATTCTTATAAGAAACTAGGGACTGTGAGCTATTTAGGAAACCTGGGGTGAAAAATGATAGCAAGATTTCCCAAAAAAAAGGAAGAAAAAAAACAGATGAATTAATAGTCTGCAGAGGCAGAGAGCTACAAGTATAGAATTACAGGTAATGCAGTACCTCCTGACTGATCGTTCACTGTCCCATAACGCCAATATGGCGGAATCTATTGGTAAAAACAGTTCAGAAACTGCTTGCCCAGAGGGAACTTTCCAGTGACCAGTGAGACACCACTCCAGTCCCCCCACCCTCCCCCCACCCCTGTATGTGTCCGGAGCTCGTTGTTAAAAGGGGCAAGATATGGATTTTTGATCGATCTGTGTTAATGCACCATGCTAATTCATGTGAAATGAATTTGAAGCCTCTGGCATGGATTTATTCACACGCGGTGCTGGGGAGGGAGGACGAGGGCGGGGGGGTTAAAAGTAGTCACAGCCGCTTCACTGGAAGCCAAGCAGGAGTCGATGGCACCGAAACGCATAAACAGCGTGAGATGTTGTACAACGGAGAAGTCGTCACTGCTGAGGTGAGAGATACAAGACGACTGGAAGAATTTGGGTGGTCGATGGAGACGCTGTGAAGTCCTGCAATACGCTACGGAAGTAAGTGCCTCTACGTCACTTTTGACATCGCTGGAGACACAGACACAAACTGTCAGAATGTTTCTTTGTTTCGCCCTACTGTGTGTACCCACTGTGACAACAGGGAAAACTCTACTCACCACTACTATTCACGAATCGCTATTAGCCAAAGCTACCACATACCAACTAGCTAGCTAGATTATTTTTATTTTGCCAAGTTAATTTCACCTGTGTAGAAATTACATTAAAAGTACTAATGTGGCGTGCATTGAATGCCAATTCACCACGCTGTATTAGTTTAGGCTCATCCTTAAAAAGAGATGCTGTTTAATCTAATGAGAGGTGGCATTGGATTTGTATTACACCACTAGGTTGATGACGCTGAACTTTCACACCCTCACATCGCCCCCTCCATATACAAACCTTATTGTTCATGAAGGCCTTGAGACACTGAATGAGCTTGTGCTGGTTCCTTTTATCAATGTTTTCTTGCCTAGAGGAAGAGACAAAGTGTAGCGAGTAAGAGAAGTGGTTCAGTGTTGAGGCTTCAATGTGTATTGCTGTTGGTTTTATTAAGTACCACACGTAATGCTTTGGCAACATCTCATGCCAATAAAGCAATCAGAACTGAAAGGTAAAAAAAAAAAATTGAGTCAGACAGACGACAGCTGCAGATGTTTATTAAAGAGCATTCTCTTTCAGCTGTTAGTCTACTCATTTTTAAGAGGGGGGGGGATCTTACTGTTTTTTCTCCAGCAGTTTCTCCAGGGTTTCCAAGAGCATTCCCAGCCCTTCATGGCCAAAGTTATTCACCCAGCTGCAGACAGGAGGAAACAAACGGAGGCAATCGTTAATGTGCTTTGAAAGCATTCAGTTACCGAATTCACACAACATAACAGGTAAAAAAAAAAAAAAAAAACACAAAACAAAACAATTTCATTGAAAAACATAAAAATGTGACCCTTTATTTTGGAAGTGATCCGCGCGCTAGTATCTGCATGGGAGCCGCGGTGTACGCCTCGTGTTTGTTTTCTTCGACAGAATGAGACAGCAGTATTGAATCTCAGAAAATGGTCATTGTGTTTCTTGCCTTTGACAGAAAATGATATTGACTAATGGCTCCCCTATGAAAGACATGATAAATACCGTCGGGGAAAAAGAGGGATTATTTGTCTCTCTGCGCTTTGTTTGCCGTTTGGAGAATTTCTTTTCGAAAACAAACACAGACTTGTAAAACAAACTTGTGGAAAGCGACCTAATTGTTATCATTTGGAAGTATATGGATGACTATAATCACACCATTCCCTGGTGCGGTTGAATAGGGACAACTCCATACAAAAACGCTGATTTACTTTGATGTGGCTGTATGATTCTTCTCCCCCCGTCTGTTCTGAAATGAAAAACAATGTCTGCATTGCATAGTCGAAACAGAGTTAAGATATACTATTTCAGTGAGAGCAAATGACTGGCTTATTTTATGTCCACTGCCAGGAGTAACTGTCTCCAGAATGAAAACCGTCTAATTACGCTGCCAAGCACAGTCTCATTTTATTTTTCCCACAATTATTCTTTCTGTAATTGTAACAAAATCCCAAATACCTTTTTGTAGTCTCACAAAACTGCGAGACTATGGACGGCTAAAAGCCGCATCCACAAACCGGTGCTGTAGAGTCGAGCACCGCAAATCGCAGTTCTTAATTATTTGATTAACCCGTTTCGAAATGGGAACAATGATTTGGGTACTTTTCAAAGGTTGAATAAAGGTTGAGCATCACTTCATTTACCTCCAGCCTGTCTTGCGGAGCAACCACAAGAACTGAAGGTAAGAAAAGAACACAAAAAGATCTCTAATGAGCTTTATCACCTCTAGCTGTTTGCATTTCCCTCTCGAGGGCCAGACATTACTGCTGACCTGACCCCGTCACTTAACTCACTTAAGAAATATCAACGCGACAGCGCTATTAACTTTTAAGGACGCTTCTTCTGCAAATTGTTATATCAATAAAAGCGTCTGCGTAAAGGAACACAGCTTCTCCGATCCGGTCAAGTTTCAGCCCCCTAAAGACCTGCACTGCCTGAGAAAGGATTCGCCAAAATATCGGACTGTGTGCTGGTCCATCTCCGTGTGACTAACGTCATCAATGAACACTACGGTGCATATCATTGTTTTCCCAACACTCCCCCACCCCGTTTTTGTGTGCGCCCCCCTCGACTTTGTTACATTTTGCTCATTTCATGCCGTTTAACCAAACCATGTCCCCCATAATCCTGTTAAAAACCGCGGTGCTTCCAAAAGACGCATGCGTATCCACTGCGGCAGTCTGAGACGTGGCATCATCATCGCTACATTTGATGCATATTCCAATATTCTGGGCACAGCATGTACTAGCTGGCCTAGGTTAATTTCTGCCTGCAGCTAAAGTATCTTTAGAAATTGTATCCGTTACACATCCGTCAGGAGCGGTGGGAACCGCTCATCTCAAGGCCTAGAAATGTCAATAGGAATTACAACAGGAGGGGCGCAGCGACGGCCGCCATGGGGGCAGAGACTCGCCAAAATCGCTGCCAGGTACATGTGTGGCCCGCTGAGGTTTCTTGCAGCGAATCTCACAGACCGCATACGGGGCCGCTCCCCAACACTTCAAACAGCCACGCGCACGCTGCAGACTGGGGCGAATCCACCACCATCACCACCACGGGAGACGTGGAAACACACGCTGCTGCTGCAGTCAATTCATTCGCAATCGCATTAAAAAAAAAAGTTTCAAGTTTCAATGCCGCCGACTGTTTTCCGCGAGTCAACAAGAGGTTAGCCGGTGGGCAGTAGCGTGCACGGGATACGAAACGAGAGAGGGGGGAATTAGGGTTTGTACGTTGTGCGTTCGTACGTTAAATATAGATGAGGTGAAATTAGGAGAGACGGACCATATCCAGGATCGGGCTTCACTTTGGATTTGGCTGATAATCACTTTCGTAAACAATTTTTTTTGAAGGGATTCATCTTCGGCCTCGTATTTAAGATTAAGGGAGCTGAAGATCTCTTCTCAGACGCGTGCAGGACCCATGTGTTGCGAAGAGAAATTATCGACATAACAGACATTCAGCCCTGTGCTGTTGTGAAACCTGTCAAATTCATACCGCAAGAAAGTCTCCCACAGAGTAATATCAGAAAGGTGCGATGGAATATGACACACGATTGATGCATGATTGATTGCACTTTACATGTAAAACTAGGTAAAACTTTTATTTATTAGAAGGCAACTTCTGAGACATCTAATTCGACTTAATGCCTCTTTCAGCTTGGGTTGCCACATTTCAAATTCAAAAATACCACCTACTGCAACAATTTTACATGTGTGTTTACATCTTTAAAAGAACGGTACATTACGTTGTACATCCGTTTTAAACACATTACAAAGGGCTCAGTTAAAATATGACATTTGACGCGCACGCACTCAAAACATAAAATAAGCGCGTATTATGAAACATTTCATGTATAAAAAGTGGATCCGTTAAAACGTGACACGGCTGTAAAGTAAAATGCCAGCCAGATACTAAACCTGACATCAGCATATCCTCACAACAGATTGCAAACGCGCATTTTTACAGCGCTAGGCTGCCGGGGCCCAAGCACGTAGCGAGAAATACCGCAGATACTTGTACCTGGAAATAATGTATTTTCAAGTCTTTGGTTGGCTTCTGTAACTGTGACCGAACCTTTTGTGCTGAAATTGGTATTCTAGCCAAGACCTCAAAAAACGAGAAGGCATCCCATGTATCCCCAATAATTGGCAAAGCTCCAATCTGAATTGTGTTGTTTCCTCCCGCAACTGCGCTGTACCCTGTTTGATATGTAGTGGGGTTACAGTGACGTTCCAAAGAATCTGGAATCTGTAATGCATCTCCCCGCTCCTCCTTGGGAAGAACAGCAAGGCGATAACAAAACTGTTGTCGGCCTGTAAATAACAACGGGCGCATCAGCGAGAATAACTTAAGAGACCCCCTCCAAAAAAACCCGAAGGCTCACGAGGAACCATCCACATTGCTTCTCAACTCAACCCTGAGAAAGCCTCCCAAAAACAACTCCAATACGACAGCCCCCCCCACACCCTCAACAAGTCCATGCGCAAAAGCCAAAGGTTTAAGAGCCATAATGCAGAGCAATCAATACCGTATCGCAAGACATAATTGGCTATAAACCGCATTGTATGTGGAGACAGCCCGAGTGATCAGCGAATGGCAGATGAGATTTGGGATAAGTGATCAGTCTGGGGAAGGACGGAGACGACCTTGATCACATCTAGATAGTGTCAGCAGCATCACTTGTTCTCAGCGCCACACTGTCAATAAAACAAAATGCATGGAGCAATTTGTTGCATCACCCTTCCATAACTCAATGATTTATTCCTCCGTTTGACAACGATTTTACACAACAGCAGCATGTATATTAAAGTCATTTGTATTGACAATCAGTGTCACGGAAGACCCTCGATTAGGCCTGATGTGTGGTAGCCCACGGCGACGCGCGGAGGTGAAATAAGGTATTCTCTGACCCGCTATGAATTTCATAGGAAATTACAAAACCGGCAAAGCCCTCTGCTCCATCACTCAATATTCATTACCAGGCAACCAAACCCAATTTGCAACTTATTACCATTTGCTGTACAGTGTACTGTAATGATCTGCTTTGTTAATAAAACAAAACAGCATAATGTTGAAAATGTATAACTGTCTGTTTACTAGGCGCTTATGGTTTAATGTTTCCCATTCTCCTTCCCCACTGTTTCAGCATCTCAATTGCATGCAAACATAGTTATGTTGAGGGGGAAAAAATAAAAAAAAAGTCTTAAATAAAAAAAAAACGATCTAGTTTTACTTGATCTGATGCAACACTTTTGTGTATGAAATTCGAACAGCAATACCGAAGCGGTAAATGATAGAAGGGAGGGGGTGAAGAAGGGAACGAAGGCAATATTTTTGTTGGGAGTGTAATTCACTAAATCTGTAGCCGTGGTTTATCTTCCCTCCCTCCATTGGGGCAGCCTCGTGAGAGAATGCCTGTGTGATGGAGCCAATATTTGTGCAGAGGCGCTGTGATTCATACACACTGTTCCTGTGTACCGTGGAGATTGTATTAATGGCTGCGTGTAAAAAAAAAAAAAAATACCTACATCTCCAAGAGAGGTAAGGAGGATGTACAAAAACCAATCCGACGCGCTCATAGATCATGCGCACGGTTTACGTGGCTCTATGTAAATCGAGGCCGGGGCGATGAGCTGTGTGGTAAGACAACATAATCGGTCTTCTTAAGACCCTGGCAGTTTGACTCTCCTACCTTGTGGAGGGGGGGGGGGAAGAGAAATCAAAATGTGGGGCTACTTCCCAGGCAATCCTGACAACCGGCGCCTTGCCCAGGTAGTTAAGGAGCCTTCCCTCGCGTGCCGTCACTCGCTCCCATCACTCCAGGCGTGACAATCTCACCAGCGCTGGGGGGATCGGGCAGATTCATTCCGCCGTGCCTAAAGCTGATGGATGTGGACGTTAGGACCGGCGTTCAGGGGCCCGCGATGGCTGCGCGCTTTAGCATGTCCGTCCGTCGCTCTGTGACGGGCGGGATGGGAGGGGCGACGAGCCTTTCCCTTCGGTCGGAGCGGACGGCGTCACAACTCCTTATCGGCCTTCCTCCACTCAACGCGCGCCGCGCGTCCCGAGGATTTCATTAACTTAGGGGAGAGGGGGGAAGGTGGGGTGGGGTGCGCTTGTTCATGAAATATTGATAGGTATAATCTCGCAGTTAAGTGCCACCAAATTGTGTTACTTTCCGCAATCATGTATATTCCGCAGGCAAAATGAAAAATTCATACTCTTGGTCTGGGGAGGATTTTTTATTTTTTTAATGTTCTGACTGCTGGTTCTATATGATTTAGCCTTGTGCTGCAAAAAAAGAAAGAAAGAAAAAAGCAGTAGTTGCAGGGTCCCGGTCCAGAACACAGTGGCTCATCCGGAGGATAAAACGCCCCCCATTACAGACCATATCACCAAGCGCTACGAGCAATCTCTCCTTTCATCGTTTTAAGTGGCATTACGACACCGACATTCCTCAGATGCCTTCTCCGTGCCTGTTCGTTAACGGCGCGCGGCCGGCCAGTGTCCTTGGGTGCCCACGTTAATGGCTCGCTGCCTATTCCCGGGCCTGTGAGATTCCAGGGTGTAGCGGGAGGCGGTGACCTTGGCGTTTCCAAGAAGTTCGAGAAGATTCGGCGGGAGCCTTAAGCTGTGATTCATCTTTCCACCCCCCCACCAGATCCCGATGTCTAGGAATCGCTGCGGCAGAACCGTTTTTTTTTTCTCGTTTTTTTCCCTCTCCTCCTTTCTCTGAGAGTATCTTTTTGTGGCACATTGATTTCAGCCACCAGCTCGATGGCGTTCAATTGTGTTTTGTTATTTCGCTGTAACAGGCTCTGGAGTGTTTTGTCATGGAGAGCACTATATTGCATGAGGGCAATATCTATCATATTGTATTACAGCCACAGACTGTCCTTTTCTGCAGCTCCCGACCCTATTCGGAGCTGAAACATTCCACTCGAGGCCTTGTATTCTTAGCAACAAATCGCTCTTGACATCACAACCTGAAAGCCGCAGTCAGACAGCTCCATCTCATGGCTCCCTGCGCAGTGGCTCCATACACTCCATACATACCAATCAGATCAATGATTTCATATCCCAAAGAATAATAATAATATCCAGAGCGATATCTACAGTCGACACAGTGGCCTGTTTAATCTCATCTGACAGTTAGGACTAAAGACAGGATTTAAGCACTTTATGATATAATAGTTCATAGAATGTCTTACATAGAATGTCTTACAGAGTGCCATATATTACAATGCGCTGTGCCATTAATTATTATCATTAACTATCCTTAATACACACTTCATTACTCATTTTATTTATAGTGCAAGTCATGGTTCAGACGCTACATAGGAGAAGCTTTTCCAATAAGAAATATCTCTAGGAAGTCTGCACTTCCTCACTGAAAAAGTGCTTTATCTTCTCCCGAGTTTCGCTCCTGTGATAAAACAAGCCCATAAAAAACAAACAAAACACACAAAAAAAGCCTACCACACCACCACACCAAGAAGAAAGCCACATGTAAAATCCCACGGCGAGCAAACATCGACACCGCTAAGCTGTGAAACGTTCCCTCGCGCTGAGACCACGGGACATTTTCCACATCATTTAAATCATGTCGCGGGATGCGCGGGGCCCGGCCGACAGTGTCCTATGGTTTTAACCTTTGGGATGATGAGAGCGGCCCCTGTGTCGCGCTGATTCAGGAGGGCCGCGGAGCGGCACACATGCCCAGACGTGGCGTAACCCTTCCCGTGATCCATGTTTATGTTCCACTGTCCCCGCGGGCTCTGTGCACATATATAAAACACGGATCTGCAAAAGGTCAGGGGAAGAGCGATGACCGGGCCCGGACTGGTGAGATAATCTAATGAGTAACTGCGACTGAGAGAGACGTGTTCTCTCTCTCTCTCTCTCTCCTTGCTCCCTCGCTCCTGCTGTAGTACACAGCCAAGCGGAAAGAACCACGTGCGTGCACACGAGGAGCTAACAGGGTGGGCGGTGTCTCTTAGTGAACACGCTTTTGGCCCCGTAACAAGAACTGTTCTTCGCTGGTGGGTCCCGGCTCATCTGCCAGGGGTGCAGAATTCAGCCGCTGCCTCCCAGAGAATCACTCTAATTAAGTCATAAATTTTGGCATCCCTTGCACAACCCCCCTCACTTTTGATGACATGGCAATATTATATAGATCCCCCCACCCACACCGGCCCACCCCTTCACCCCATCCCATCACATGATGCTCATTCATAAGCTGGAGAAGTGGGAGAAGGGAATTATCCTGGCTGGATGGGAAAATGGCAAAGAATCTGCAGCGTGACGCAAACGCACCGATTTCAGCAGCGGGGGAGAGAGAGTGGACAGTGGACTACTGAGGGGGGCCGGCAGACGCACCTCTGTAGATACTGGAACGCCGGGCGGAGGCTAATCACGGCGTCCCTCACTGAGGACGATATTCGTGGTGTCAGCGCCCCACCAAGCATCGCGCGGGGCGTGGTGCCATCCGTCCGTCTGTCTGTACGTCCGCGCGGCTGTTCAAACGACTGCCTTTCCCTTCTAACGGTATCTGGGTCCCAGATGGATTCCTGACACAGCCGTGGCGACGGCACATCAAACCGCCACAAATGAATGTTCCACTTTAGTCGGGGCTGCGCGCACACGTGCGGTGGAATGGGGAGGGGGTTGGGTGGGGGGTTGTTGACGACAATAAAATCGCCGAAAGCGACACGACATCTGTGAGCGACATCGGCCCTAAAACCAACAGAGACGGGGAAACGGGGGTCCGTTCCGTGCAGTCCCCGGACATTTCCAAATGACCCCCTGCTGAGAGAAAAACACTGCTGAAATTTCTAATTATCTCCAAAACAGCACGATCTCCCCGCACCCCGCCGCTAGCGCTCTCCGAATTAATTGGACGGAAAATGGCCTCCGCAGAATCGGGGGAAAATCATTCGGAAATTGCCAAAGTGGTGATTGATCAGCCCCATTAATTGAATGGAAACATAAAGCCGTACGTGTGTAATACGTCTGAACGGCGATGTGAGAGCGTCCCGCGGCGCGTGCTGTGGTATCTCCGCGGGTCCCCTGCGGTTCCCCCTCTTCTCATCTGGATACAGAGGAATTGAGTCGCAGCGCCGGCTTCCTTGTTCTAATAACCGTAATGAGTCATTTTCTCGCAGTCGTGTGGAAATTGAATCATGCGACGCTCCTCGCCCCGGCGTATTTAACTTGGTACACGAGAGTGTAAATATAGCGTACGATACAGCTTCTCTTAGTTTCACGCGTTCCTCCGTCCTGGGGACGCACTGTGATGCGATTCTTCTCATTCACGTCGTCAATCGGTTGGTTTGTTTGTGTTTTTTGGTTTTTGAAAAAATCCAGGTCTGGAATTGACAGCCAGCAGGCTGGCAGGTGAGAATGTGCTCGTGTGAGAAAGGTGTCACGACCCTTTTCCCTTAAAAATAAATAAACCTGAGGTGTTTGCCTCAAAGAACCTTCATTAGCTAAATGCATTTACTTCACCCAAAAAAAGTAAATGAGTTTATGTAACCCGAACAACACTCGATTATGAAATTGAACAGTGACACAAATGAACGTAAACTGAAGAAATGCCCTCACCTTCTAACGCCGCGGCGACACGCTCGTTGCGCGTAATTGTCACAGGGCGCGTTGAGTCAAGATCGGCGTTCAATTAAGAGCAAATTAAAGGTAATTACTTGCGCTGAGCTGAAGCGCGAGCCAGCTGACACGGTGAGGCCCGGCGACCGGGATTGCGAAACCGCTGGTCTGCACAGCAGGCCTGCCCTGCGACGGGCCGCGGAACGACCGTCACAGGTGAACCGACCGCTTATGGACCTCCCTCCGTTCTGTGGTCAGTCCAAGCCCCCAACGCTCTCCTCTGCCACTGCTGCTGCTGCTCCCAACAACTTAATTAACCAAGTTGAGTGTAAATTCACTGGTTATTTAAAACAATTCATTATTCACCGTTACCCATAGGTTGCCTGTCACTCAGGTGGCCAGCGGTTAAACCTCCAATTAACCAAGGTCCCCCTGGACACGAAACCAATGTGAGTATTTATGGAGAGTCCTGTCTTTTAAATGATCGCTGTTAAGGCACTGTCTGCTAAATCACCTAAGTGTAACAGTAATTAGTATAAAAAAATAGTCAATTAAAAATGACCAGTGTTGCTAAAACCAAGTGCAAACAGTATGAGACTCACATATACTATGCTTTCAGATTAGAAATAAATGATACGATCGTTAACATGATTCTTTTCATTCCTTCTATTCGTATCAAAGGACGGACAGCAGGAGCATTTCACTGACAGTGGGCCTGTCATTCCACAGAGAGGGAGAGACGGGGGGCCGTGCAGAGATCCCAGCGCATTCTGCGACTGCAACGTTTCAAAAGTGATAAGAGAAAGTAGGTCACTTTCTCCAGGCTGTTAACTAAGGGTTTCTGTGCAGTTCATAATTTGTACAAGTCTGAAAAATCCCACAGGTGTCAAGAGCCATAAGGCACCATGTATAAAATTGTGATTGACTTTGGCCTCTGTTACCATGCACAGAATACCAAGGTGATATTTCAAGTTTGGAGGGCAAAATTTATCCACCTCACATTCCAAATGGATTGCTGAACTTGCAGCCATATATAAAAGAAAAAATAATTAGAAAATGCCATTTTCCTCCTTATATCTTTCTTTATATATACAGTATATATATACAGTATATATATATATATATATACACACACACACATATACATGTATGTATGGAATAATGTCAACTTATGGTCAGAAGTAACAACATCGGATGGTGAAAATATATTAGGAAAAGGTTGACAAAACAATTAATTAGAGGGAAAGTATCGGAATGGACAAGGGCCCAGGGGACATTGTATTTAACGCTGCAGACTAGCCATTTACGCCCGTACCTGAGCAATACCATTTCCTACTAAATCAATACTGAATTGAAATCAGATATCTGAATTATGTATGCCTGGCTGCAGGGCTGCCAAAGACATTGCTGGCTTTGAGGTTAACAGATGGTGGCATAAAATGAAACGGGTGTCCCGCTTTTAAAATATACCCGCGCACGGAGGACGTTTGAGTCTTCGCGCTTCTTTACTGCCGAGAAATAAAACGCTGCAGTGGAGTCGGTGGCATGCATGCCCAGCAGCCCGGTTAACTCGCTCGCTGCCGGAGAGAAACACGCTCGAGGCACCACGGGCTGGGGCGCGTCCGCGGAAGGCCGATTTCAGGTGTGCCGTTTACCAGTGGGTCACACTCTCGTGCCGTGTTCTCCTTGTGACCGATAAAGAACGTTAGCCGTGCGTATCGTGAATTTCCGCATCCTCGTAAAAAAAGTTTTGAAGCCCAAGGAAAAAAAATTCATAAATGGATGAATGCGAGCTCACACAAATAAATTCAATTTTTATATATATATATATATATAATAAAAAAAAGCCCTGGGCCTTTTTCTGTCATTTAAAAAGCAAAGAAAAAGAGAAAGAAGAGAAAAAGAATCCCTCCTGGAAATGGCAGCGATGTAAGTCTCCAAACAGGCGCATGATTTAATCACTTTCCCAACTTCCTCCTTGACAAGTGTAGGGTGCAGGGGAGCCGGGCCCAAGCCTGGCTGTGGCAGGTGGTGGCGGGGGCACGGGGACTGTAGGGGTGGGCCTCACACACGGTTTGCAATAACGTTTGGGGTCCGGAGAGTCAAGTCTGCAACGCCGACCACGAAAAAATGACCCCTACTGCGAGCCTCAAACCCACGTTTCGGTCTGTCGCCACAGCAACGGAGACAATTTATTTCCCAGACAGACCAGGTGAAGTTTTTTCATAACGTTCTCTCAGCCACCCCCCTCAAAATACTCCTGGGAGGGAGCCAAAGTTGTATCGTCATGGTTAAGTCCGAACAAGGAGCTTCAATAACAACCCTGAGAGGATGACCCATGAGGTCAGAGCTGGTTCCTCTCATGTCCTTCACTCTGTCCTTCCGGCTGGGGGAAAAGGACTTTGACTCCACAGCAAGGCCCGTCACAATCTAAGCCTCATTTGACAATGCCTGTCAACTCTTCCTTTTAAAAAAATCATTGCATCATACAATTCACGAGTGTACGGGTCTGTAATTACCGTCACGATCGGAAATATTCATTAAAATACATCACAATTAATTGAACTTTACAAGCTATTTTTCAAATCGATCGATGTCTCGGACCCTTATCCTTTGCAGAACTGCCATTGTGTTTTGATAGTGCTCCCCCCTCCCCGAGTGGCACTGGCCAGACCCGCCCAGCGAATACACCCAGCATTATTGCATG
Source organism: Aldrovandia affinis (assembly GCA_029706075.1). NCBI lineage: Eukaryota > Metazoa > Chordata > Actinopteri > Notacanthiformes > Halosauridae > Aldrovandia > Aldrovandia affinis. Next base: position 496,189 of record JAINUG010000324.1, read on the forward strand.
ATTGACAGCGCCCGCCTCGGATTTCAGCATTAGAAATGGCCCCGTTGAAAATGGCACAGCTCGGCCATAAAGCATCTTCCGGCCCACTCGGTCCCTGGCACCTCGGTGTCTCCCGCTGATGGCTGCGATCCTCCCAGAAGCATCCATCAGCGCGGTGTTGACTCCTCATTACGTTAATACACTCCCCATAACCAAGCCCGTTCAGACTGCGGAAGCCCATTCGATGCACTCCAAATGCAATAAGGGCCCTACGCCTGCCACCAGATTAGAATACTCCCCACTGCAGTAATGAAATCAGGCGGTGGCTTGACTGAGAGAAAACGCTCCGTTTGATGAATCCTCACTCGGTATAGCGTTACAGTGTTATGCTTTTTACTGTATTCATTTATCTGTGATTAATGGGGACTGCCCCCCCCCACCCCCACCCCCCGACCCCAGTTTGCGCATGAGGAAAGAGGGCACCGGTGCGACGCCGCAGACGCCCAATCGCTCGTTCTAAAGCAACATAAAGTCGACGCCACGGGCCGAGAAGCATTTATGACAATCTGTATAATCACACGATCGCTCAGCGCTCAGCAGGAGAGTGATTTCTGACTGTTAGTAATGTGCCCACTCATAGCTGGGGCGAGCAGGAACTCCGCCACTGGACCTTGCCTTAATGTGTCAGCTTTTTACTTTATTTAACAGCTGTTCACTGAGCTGTTTGCACAGCGTGATATACTATATATTATTTACAACTGCAGAAAGCACTGATACACTTACACATCTCCGTCTACTTGCAAAAATAATAGTTTTTTTTTGGGGGGGTTGTCCAATTCAAATTCAGGGCACCGGTACTTGATGACAGTGAATATTTTTGCCTGTGGTTCAAATCTTGATTCAATACATCGAAATTGATCCTGACGAGTGTTTACTTGACTTGCACTGCTCGGAGATTCCTGCCCTGATTCAACGGTATTGCATTAAAGGCACAAAAGCTCTCCTCCACAGGTACTGCATAAGCCCTGCGCATGTTCTCTTCTCACACCGCTGAGTTATTTCCCTCTCGGTTTCCAGCCTCGCAGGGAAAGAAAAATGCAGGGAGAGAGAGAGAGAGGAAGAAAGAGAAAGGGGAGAAAAACCAAGGGAGGTAAAGAAAGGACGAGAGAGAGAGACAGGGAAAGGGGAGAGAGAGAGAGAAAGGGAAAGGGGAGAGAGAGAGAGAGAAAGGGAAAGAGGGAGAGAGAGAGAGAAACGGAAAGAGGGAGAGAGAGATAGGAAGCAAGAGAGAGAGGGAAAGAGGGAGAGAGAGATAGGGAGCAAGGGAGAGAGAGGGAAAGAGGGCGAGAGAGAGATGGAAAGAGGGAGAGAGAGAGAGAGGGATAGAGAGAGAGAAAGAGAGACAAGGAAAGATGGGGAGAAAGAGAGAGAGGGGAGAGAGAGAGAGGGAGAGAGAGGGAGAGAGAGTACTGTGCAGGGACCCAGCAGACAGCAGTGCTGCACAGCTCAGATTAATGACGTTAGTGTCATCCCTCTCACGGGAGGGTCTGTAACATTCAGCCTCCCTCCCGCTGAAACAATACTTCACCACTGAGGTCACTCTCTGTCAGCCCCCCCCCGCCCCAGCAGCACAGGGGAATACACAAAAACCAGGGACTTACATCCCACCACCATATTGATACACTACCCCTTCCCCATCTGCGTCCAGATAAGATTGCACGTGTCCGTTTGGGCACGTCTCAAGGTCGTTGGACATCGAGCTGCTTTAGATTAAGGAGGGAGATGGGTACCTAAATGGGGAGGGGGAGGGGAGGGGGGTAAACATTCTAAAGACCATGCGCATGCAGCGTTTAATCATTTCTGACACATATGGCACCTTTTACGGTTAGCTGAATTTAGCCGTTGGGATTTCCAGCAAAGAGGGCTGAGAAAAATGTATACAAACACAGAGGCTGACCCCGACTGGAAAAACAAAACAAAAACGGCTCCTGGCAAGAGATTTAAATTCTTTAACGGCGTTGGTTTAAAAGCAAGGAGCCCGCACTCTTGATGCGATCGGATGCTTAATCGCGTCAACGATTCCTTCTTCCCAGATCTGTTCGGTTGAGATTCTGGTCCGATGAGTCTGATTGCTAAACGGCTCCCTGCCAAGCAAAATCAATGTCATAACTTCAAAGGTGCTAAGGAGCCCCATTACCAGACACGTGCGGTGGAGAACAGAGACGATGGCGAGACCGATGCACAGACTGACCCAGAGCTGGGATTCAAACCTTCTCCACAGCCCTGAGTCTGCACAAAGATGTCTCGAGACCCAGATCAAATGTACAGAGCAACCATGACAAAAAAAATCTAATAAACCACCTGCAGAAAACCATACCACCCGTTCTATGAGGATTTTTCCACATAATGAAAAGTTGGTGCAAGCAAGTTCAATTTTGTATCGTTCCGTCTGGGGGAATCCGAGAGCTTGCAAATTCAATATGGAAGGCATCGCTGGGATTTGGGAAGAACGAAAATGTAATGCTGGGGGCTTAGAACGGGGAACTCATGAGCGGAGGCCTCTTCAATACGCAGAACTACGATCTGTCGTGTCAAAGCTGACGCGCTCTTTCTTCTTCTTAGAGAGAGGGGAAAAAAAAGTATTGATGCAGAATGAGGAGGAGTAGCTCAGAGTCAGTGGGCCCTCACCCAGACACTTCAGAGCGCGTAAATCTCACGGGACGAGCCCGACTCAAGGAGCACAGCCAGCAGAATAATTGTACACAGCAAAGCCAAATTTTTTCGGTTCGTGTGAGGGAGTGCAAAAAAAAAAAAAAAAAAAAAAAAAAAGAGAATGTGGGAGATTACTTCAGGTGTTGTGATGCGTACGCTATGCCCCGTGGCCTGTGGCGGTTTCCACTGCGCGAGACGGTTAAACGGTAATACGACACTCGACTAAAACCCCCTCTTTCATCGGATGGCTCGGAGTGCTCAGATCTTCCTGGGAGCCCAACGCGCCCTTTCTAATACTCTAATGGACGCCTCGCCTCCGTAGTCTGCGGCTCAAAAGTTACTGAAACAAGACCCCACTCCGCAAAACGCTTTGACATTCCTAAATGAAGGAGCACCTGTCCAAACGGAAGAGTTGTGGAGAGGGAGGGGGGAGGGGGTAGAGGAGGGGGGGGGTTGGGAAGTAAAGAGTAAGGGATGAATAATGATCCAACTGTTTTTTTGACAGAATTAAAGAAATAACTCCGGGAGCCGAAAATCGTGGGATGCATCTGTGGGCGCTCCAGGCGATGCCATCTGCGCGCGGCACACCTGTTTGGGACTGCCCGGGAGAGAGGGGGCGCCGTGCTGCCCTGCCAGCCACCTGAGCAGGGGAAACAGGTGCTCAGCCCAGCCAATTAAACTATTACACAAATACCGTCCGTCCTCCGGGAGGAAATTAGCGGTCCACGTCCAACGACAGAGCTACCGCGGCGCTGCGGAGCCTTGACGAGAGGCGAAGCGGATAAACACTTCTGCGGTGAGGCTCGCTCGCTCGCTTTTTCTGCTGATTGAAGTAAACAGGAGGACGACGTGCAACGCTCCCCCCCAAATGCTAACGCTTCAGAGAAATTAACGAGCGCTGCTAATCACCTTTTCATTTGGATAGAAACTTTTCCGCAGTCCAATTTCACAAAGCCGGCCTCTGCGAGCGCGGAAAGCCCAGAGTCCTCGGCGTCGCTGTCGCGATGCCAAACAACGAACGTTGGCCGCGTTCGGCCTGAGCACACTTTCCCCGCACGCACGCCCCTTTGTCTTTGTCACGGGGCCGGGCTCGCTGCGAAACGCGAGGTTTTAAGGCCGTTCAGAAGCAGGAGAGGTTGAGAACAGTATGTGCATTTCGCTTGTTATTAACAACGCCCTGTAATATGGCATACGGCGCCCTTTAAGAAGAAAGACCATCCATCATGGCTGAACGGTGTGATGTCTGTGATGTCAACAGGTGTACATGCAGTGCAAAGAAATCAGCAAATGATGGAATGATTTGGCTTCTAAGTAAATTCCAAATGGGGAAAAATCCTGGAAAGGCAACATGCTTTTTCGATTAAACTGGGAGTGTCTGGCGGGGCTTCGCAACGATTTGTCTCCCCAGAGTGAACTGCAAAAAATGCAAATATCAACCATTTGTCTCACAAAGTTCCCAAATAAATTGTACCGGTGCCATTTAATCTCATTTCGGCAGCCATTCTAATCATCCCCCACTTTTTTTTCTTTTTTCTTCTTACGAAGAGCCTTACCCTTTTGATTTATAAGGAAAGGGACCCTATTTTAAAAGGCATGATTTAAAGAGACAAACACACAAACCCGCTCTGTTGCCCTAAGAGAGCGATGATGCCTTGCCTAGGACTGTATGGATCACAGTTTGGATCTTCTGTACCATTCAGCCAATGAGATTACAGCATCCACCTGCGTTGTCATGTACGTTATTATTATAATTATTTCTTTATTGAATTAACATTTGTCTTCCACACCAGGGGAAAAAATTATACCGCAAAGGCATTACATCGCTGTCTTTTTACACTTACAACTACAGGAGACTATCTGGGAGTAAAGGTCACATTAACATAAGAGTGATTAGAACTCCTGATCCGTGGCCATTCATTTTATATTTCATATATTCTTATTAATTGCTATCACATTTAACATCACATTTGAAGCGAAAAAAGTGATTTAGGCTCATTTTCCGTAATGAATGAACTATCAAACGAGTAAACAGCACCGAGGCAGGTCCCGTGACCCGCTCCTCGCTGATCCGGTGGATCTCAAAAAATAAATAAATAAGCAAGCAAGTGGCGTCTCGTAGCTTAATTAATGCTATACAGTGAACTCCAGAGATTACCTCCGGGCTGGGTATCCGCCTGCAACTCGCATCATTACACAGCCTCTTGCTTCCGTTCATATTTTTCCCGGTTAAAAGAAAAAGAGAGAGAAAAAAAGCAAGCGCAAAGTTTTGTGTGTTGTTGTCTTTCTTCGTTTTTTTTTTCTTTTTTTTTTTTAAACACGGCTCAGCCACTAAAGGAGGCGGTTCTAAAGAATTCTAATTCGTCGTTTTTAGAGAGCCGAACACATCTGTTCTTTCCCTAGGCAGGTGCTGCGATCTTCCCGGTGAAAAGGCCAACAAACGGAGTCTATTCGTTTGTGGATCGGTGAGGACGCGTGGATAACGATGCCCATGTCCCTCGGCTCAACCAACTGGTCCTCTGGGGGGGGGCAGGCCCTCTCTTAGCAATGAGGTCAACTTAAAAGGATATCTGCCATTCATCTGATGACCACTTTATATGCAGTGTTCATTGATTCACATTAAGAAACATCTCTCTCCGACAGCGCGCTGGTAAATAATTGAGAGGGTCTGCTGTCACCGAGGGTTCCTCTGCGCTGCTGGGACCAAATTAAAGTTGAAGATCCCATCTACAAGAAAGGAGCGGACATCTTTTGCGAGAGGAGGTAAAAATGGCCCCCGAATGCAGCTCAGCCTAATTATGATTGAGCGAAGGGGCTATCAAAGTGAGCCGGGAACGAGAGCAGAACTGAGGGAGATTCAACATTATTTTGAGTAGTACATTAGCCGTGATCAAACTGGATTAAAGTAAAAAGGAGCGTGGGGGGGAATGGCCGGAGACTGTTTTAGTGATTTTGCGATCACGAGGGTGGGGGGGGGAATCAAAGAAGCAGCGGTGGTTGCGCGGGCAGGGTGACCATTAAGGCCTGGAAGAGCGGATTGCCTTCTGATGTGTGAACCTCGGCAGCCTATCTATTCGGGCCTAATGGACAGGAGTGGTGGGGGCCTCCTGTAGGTGAGCCCAAAAGGGCTCCGGCAGCGCTCCCTTCACCAGCCCCGCCTGACCAGGGCACCCACACACACCCGCTGGCGCCTTCCTGCAGGGCTGCACATATTTCCTGGTGGGTGGATGGATGGGTGGGTGGGTGGAGTTCCCCGGAGCAGGGTTTAGGAGAGGGAGACTGCTGATGGGTCAGGTGGGGGTGGGGTTTAGGGGTTGGGGGATTGCTGATTGGCAGGTGAGGGTGGGATCTAGGGGAGGAGGATGGTTGACAGACAGGTGGGGGTCGGGGTCAGGGCCGAGAAGGGGGGAGGGGGAAGGCCAACGGACAGGTGGGGGGCTGGGTTTACAGGAAGGGGACAGCTAATGGGCATTGTGGCTCTCTGTGGCTCAGTAAGTAGAGCACAGCGTTGGCAACGCTTAGGTTGTGGGTTCAATTCCCACTGGGACCACATATTCCAAAAAATGTACGCATTCACTACTGTAAGTCGCTTTGGATAAAAGTGTCTGCGAAATGGCATATTTGGGGGCGGTGGAGGCACTGACCTGACCGGGTTGCTGGTGAGGGACACGCGCAGGGACTCCAGGCAGTTGAGCAGCTTGTCATCGGCGATCCCGGAGCGCAGCTCATGGACGTACTCCTGCGACGACAGCGTGGACTCGTGCTTGCTGTTCCTCAGCCCCCCCTGCGAGAGAGACACACCCGCCACCCCAGTCAGCTGTGTCCGCAAAGACCCTCACACTGCCGGCCCCACGCGCCTCCCTCTCAACCCTCACGACAGCAGCATGTCACCCCAAAACGCAGGCAAACACGCACACCTCGGGCTCCAAAGAGAGGGGGCGCGTGTGTCCGCCGGTGACACCGAGCAAGGCGTCTCCTCCCGTCTTTAGCGGATCGGTGACGCATTCCCACATCTTCATAACCCCGCTATCCTCCGTTAATACCACAACCGCCAGCGACACCACGCCTTCTTCAGCCAGCACATTTGCCTCAAACTGTGGAAGTTATTTTATCGTGGGGGGGGGTGGGGTGGGGGTGGGAAGGGGGAGGGGGTCAGGGACACGTGCCTCCCGGATATCACGCCTCTCAGGATTGCGGATCAGGTGGAGCGTATCCGAGTGCGTTTGAAGTCCTGCAGGTGAGAATGAGAGTGATTGCTGTTGCCGCTGGCGACACGGTTCTTTTCCCCGTCATTACCCCGGCCCAGTTCCCTGAGCGCGCTCAGTGGCGCGCTCACTGGCTGGATCCGATACCCTGCTTGCGCACATCGCTCCACATAAATAATACATACAATCAAATTTTTTTTAAACCCCGCAGCGACCAAAAAAAACAAAAAATAAAATAAAAAATAACTAAACCCCCAACATCTCTTTTCATTGGACTGAAGTGCAGTCTGTAAAAACAGACATATTTTTCAGTTTCCCCCTTTCATACGAGGGGAAAAAGAGAAATTAAATCTTGTGCCGTGTCTCAGAGGTGCTGCTTTCTACCGGAGCCAAGCTCCTGCTCGATTGTGTCCTAATGCGAGGTGCAGGTGACGGGAATGAGGACAGATTAGTGCGCTCCACGCCTACGCTTTCATTAAGTGGATCAGCCCAGGCAGTGGGAGGCCACAACGGCCCCCCCCCCCCACAGAGATATCAGGCTCCCGACAAGAGCGAGCATCCGCACTGAGCGCCAGCCTATCAGCAGCCTCCTGTTTAGGGCCTCAGCCAACGGCTGCAGAGCGCCTCACAGATCAACGTCCGGGGCCCTTCCTCGCTGCCAGTCATAGGCCGGCACCCTCTTAACAGCTAATGGGCAAATCTTGTGTAAGAAGCCTCTATTTGTGTAAGAAGCCTATATAATGCTGATGTTTCTCATCAAACTCAACTCAACACCACAGTTTTTGGTCAAAAAAGGGGTTTGCAGGAGAAAGACAGGTTGGTTATTCTTGGTTTTCGGTAAACTCCATACTGATACACACACACACACGCACGCACACACACACACACCCCCACCTTCACCATCTCTCGGCAAACAAGCCCACATCACTTTAGCCGTGAATCTCCCTGTCTGTTGAAATCAATTTCTGTTAGCTGCCAAGTTGCCCGCATCATACTCCCACTCCACCGGTAACGAATGTTATAGCTACAGAAGCGTAGACAAAGGGTGAGGGTGTGGGGGGAAGGGGGAATAGTGAAGTCTGTCAATCCACTTCACCCGTTCCACCGAGTCCCCTCTGGTGAGAAGCCTGACTCACGAATGACAGCGTTTAATACCTATTCTTGTATTTCAGACCTCTGTTTTATTCTCTTTATTATTGCCTTACGACCGCGGTAGTGCAGTGGTTTCGAAATCCACTTTCACAAGTGCTCGTTTTTTTTTTTTTTTTTTTTGCATCCCTGAGAAAAACAACCTGCCAAACAAAGTTCAGAAAATAACAGGTAAAGCTTGGCCTGGTTGTCAAAGTAACCCAGTTACAAGGAGAAGTGGAATAAGGGAGGCAGAGGAAACACGGGGAACGGGGGCGGGGGGGGGTACTGCAGAGCGGAAGCCGTATCAGAAATTCCTTGACTGCGATGGATTCGCTTTAATGTGATCATTTCGTGAGCTTGCCTCCGCACCCACCTACTATGCTAATCGGGGAGTTTTGAGGGTGATCAGCCAGCCTTCGCAGCGAGGAGAGAAGTTGGCCTGTTTTTCCTGCCTGTTTTTCCAGGGAAATAAAAAACAAAATGAAGGGGGAGAAGAGAAGAAACAAAATGAGGATTAAATCCGAAGCGACAACACAACATGAGAAGGAAAACGTGTGAAGAGTCTGGCGAAATCCAAATCTCAAAAACCAAAGGCCACATTCACAAGCCTGCCAATGTTCCACTATTAATTGGAATGTTTAAACATTCCTTACATGAGCGCTTACAGGCAGCCAATTCTGAATAAAATATTCTGAATATGGCAGTATTCTAAATGTCATGATTCCATATAAGGGCTAGAATACCCCATTAATATTCACAAGAACATGCGCCATGTAAACATCTTATTTTCCTAAACCGCTCACATTCACGCGTGGTGCGCATGCCCGTACATTGCAAATAAGTCGATACAAAAACCACACACAATTATTCCTTATGCAAATATCTGACACGGGTGATGGATTTAAAAGTCAACGTTTTCTGGAAAGATATCGGCGAATAAAGGAAACGCTTCATAGAGTACAAGCGGGAACAGTGAAAATATGGGTTTGGCTCTGTCCATCAGCGTGTGTTTTAACTGTCGCTGATGTTGGAGTGAGAATGCAACAGACAACTGTCTCTCTCTATCCGCTCATATGGCCATCCACTAATTATGAATATGTAGCATATGCATAATTTTTAATTGCATTCAACAAGTCAATTTGCCTCCCGCATTTCAGTGAAAAGAACGGTCTCTCCGCCTACTCCAATTCAAAGCAGCGCGCCACAGTCTGCTCCACCCAAAGAGGTGGGGATTCATTTCCAGGCCTGGCACAAGAAAGTAGAGTTGCCGCTGTGGAATGTGATACCAGGCACCGGGCTCCTCAAAAGAGCGGGAAAGAAGGGATGTTGAATGGGCTGGCAGTGCAGTGGTTAGGGAGCTGGGCTTGTAACTCAGAGGTTGCAGGTTTCCATTCCCAGGTGGGGCACTGCTGTTGTACCCTTGAGCAAGGTACTTAACCTGAATTGCTTCAGTAAAATATCCAGCTGTATAAATGGATTGTATGTAAAGAAATGTAAACTGTGTAAGTCGCTCGGGATAAGAGCGTCTGCTAAATGCCTAAAAATGTAAAAATGTAAATGTAAGGGGAATCAACCGCCCCTGGCCCCTGGCCCCTGGCCCCCACCCCCCCGAGCCTAACAGCCCTAACGGTGGGAGACTCACTAAAATCATTACTTTGAAGCCGGGGTGGGCTTTCTGTTCAGCACAGGATGAGAAAAGTGGACAATTTAACCTGGATGGGCAGCTGTCCATAAGGTGCAGGTTATTGGATCCGAATGACGATTGGCCGTTACAATTAACGTTTTACAAACTCTATAAGTGAAGTTTAAAGAGATAGTGACGGATGAATAAAGCTCTATTTTAAAGCACTCTATTTTAAAGAGAAATATTACTGAGAGCGAAAGACTATTATTAATTGCCTTCTTTTTCTCAAAATTTGGGACTTGATTCTCACCCATTAATTTTACGTTTTTTTTTTCAAGAATAACTGGCTGTCTCCTGTCTTCTGGTATTTCCCCTGTATTAATTAGTTTCTCTACCCAATAGAAACTGGCGATCACTCAATTCATGCCTTTCCTGCTGATGAGGCAATCTCTGATGGATCTGCAGAAGGCCAGTTCAACTGGCCTCTCCTCTTGCCTGGTCAACTGAACATATTGGATTTCTCCAAGCCCCTCCTGACCTCTCTGTAGTCCATCACAGAGGGCCTCACACTGGGGTCTGTGGACCCCTTGGGTCACAAATGGTCAAATAAAAAAATAAACAAATGGTAACACTTCCTATGGTGAACACCATTGTCATAATGCTTTATAAGCCTTATAATGTTTGACATTGACGCTAATAAAACTGCTCATAAACATCTATAAATATATTTATATAGCATTATGAGAAAGTTGCGTAATGACTTATGAAGCAACATGTTATAATGCCCTATAGGAAATTGAGAGGAAATGAATGCTAAATGCCCTTCAAATGAAAGAATATAACTTATACATGCCTCATGAGCTTAGCACCCAACGTTACCTTATCATAACCCAAATATGATACTTTACTTCATAAGGCATTAAGCAGCTTTCTCGTAATGCTATATAACTATAGTTATAGATGTTTATAAACAGTTGTTAGCGTCTATGTCAAGTATTATAAGCCATTATGCATAGCTCATAAGGCATTATAAATATGCTTATAATGCATTATGACGAGGGCATTCATAGGAAGCGTTACCATATATATATATATATATATATATATATATATATATATATACATATATATATATATATAAATATATATATATACATATATATATATAAATATTTTTTTCCATCAATTTATTTCTCACTCGATTAAATATTAATTTACTGTACATGCAGCTGGGTAAAATTATGAGCAAGCTTTCTGTCACTCCTATCCATCCCCTCAGTTGTTTTCCATCGATATGTGCGAATTGTCATGTGTGTACCATTTTGTGTACCGTAGCTGGGCTACCTGATAGTCATTCTGTGTGATAGTCATAACAGAGATAGTCCTTCTGGCCAACTTTCTGTCATCTGAAAAGTCAAACCTTGCCAGCTGTTTGAGGATCAGTCGTGGATACTGAAGTCGGCATAGCTGGCAGACATTTTTCAGCATTTTTCGAAAAGGGCTCAATAAGAGCATGCGAAGGGTGCAATGTTTTCTGCGTGACACTAATGTGCAAGACAAAGCAGGTGCTTTCACACAGAAAACTTCCTTGTGGGAAACCAAACCAAAGGAGGGAGTGAAAGAAACGTTTCCAATCCATCCCCGTCGCCAAGATTGCCTCATCTCCAGCGCCGACAGCATGTAGACCTGTCGCATCTCCAGGGCTACATCACAGATCATTTCCCCCGACCTGGACAAGTCCCACCTTAGCAGGAGCGAAATATCTCGATCCGACCACGCAAGAGGAAATCGTCGAGCTGTCGAATGAAGGATCATTGAAAATGATTTCTTGTCCTTCCACTGTCTGGATCTCTGTGAAAAGTGCCTGTCTGAGAAGGCTTTCGAAGCGCCTTCTACCTTTTGCCAAAACCCATCTGTGTGTGGCAGGATTTTCTGCACTCAAAGCGCTCTAGACGAAGCACAGGGATGCGCCTGGACTGCGACAGTGACATGCGTCTGGCTCTCACTCAGTAAAAATAAAACCTCACATCGACAAACATGTGCAAGAGCCACCAAGCCCCCACGGTGACCGGGGTTCGATTCCCCGTCGCGCCAGAGTCGGCTCTGGCCCGGAGTGCCACCGGGAGCGGCGATTGGCCGTCCGCCCCAGGGAGGGGGGAGGGAAGCCGACAGGATGTTCGCTGCGCACAGGAGTGGCTCTGGAGTACCGGGTTACGGTCGATGGCCTGGCGAGAGCCGTCTCGGAGGAGACGATATTTCGCCTTCGTCACTACCAGTCACAGGGCTACGGCAGCAAACTCACATTACTAGGGGGGGGATTGACTTAAATAGCGGGTGTAACTGGCTACCAAATTGGGAGAAAATGGGATAAAATCAGAAACAAATTCTTTTAAAAAAACATATATGTCTTTGGTTAGTTTCTTCCCTTAGCTCACATCCTTTCGTACACTCTACCCTTTCCTTGGTAAAGTACAGAAAGCATGTCTTTATTTAGTTCCTCCAGGTGGCTCACTGTTGCTTCAAAGCCCATGTTTTTGTTCTCCGAGCTCATTTGTGTCTTCACACTCCACTCTCTTCCTTCAATCCCCCCCCCCCCCACCCCCTTGCTCGATTGGGACGCCATCTTTTCATGCGCCCATTTCAGAAAAACTTTCTCCACTTGTTCTGACACGCTGGAAACAAAATGTCTGCCAACAAGAGACCCGTCTTTTATTACCTTCCCCTGAACAACACTGCACTCCCTCTGATCCCACATTTTTCGTCCATTGGCCCTTCATTTATAACTGTCATGCAAGGCACTTTTCTCCCCACTCTTTTCCAATTAGTCTGACAGAGGAAAAACACAAAATGAACAACCTTCAATGGACAGGTACGATCTCTATCAAGCCACCATTATTCTGGAAATAATACCTGCTCCGCTCCCCGTTTCTATATCTGACATCTTAAATAATAAATTGTGGAGAGAAAATTGCACTTGGTCTTTATCTTCTGTGCAGTTCCCGTGAGGCAGACCACAGAAGACCAGAGGGGGGTCCGGTTTCACTATTAACTGACCTTTGGCTCTGGAAACCAGAGACACGGGCGATAATATGCTGCTTAATGACCCCTGGTCAGATCAATCCTGGGGGACGAGAGCAACATTACGCCGCACTGAGCTAATCGCGGGGATAGCGATATCCGCCGTCGTGTTCTCGTAACTAATTCTCCACCGCAGGTGCTGAGAAACGTGGACAGACGGCCGGCTGGGAGTCAGAAATCACTCCCGGAAAAAAGGAGAACACGACAAACGGGCGGCGGGCGACGAGGGCGCCTCGGCCCGGAACGGCCGACCCACCCGCGCTCCAAAAAGACTCTTACCGAGTCGTTATCAGTCGATAACCGTATTTCCTGCCAAAGAAAAAACTGCTAGCGCCACCGCCAGCAATTACTTAAGCAAGGCTTTGGGTCTGTCTTAGAGAAAGGCAGCAGAGGCGGTTTTGTTTAGGTTTCTTTTCTCTCTCTGCGTGTGTGTGTGTGTGTGTGTGTGTGTGTGTGTGGTTTTATTTCAAGCGTGGCTTTTGGTCTCCTCCGCTGCCTGAAACCGAGGGGAGGGGGTGAATAACCCGGGCAGCACCTCCGCACGTCAAACACACCTGTAATGAGACAATAACAAGCAGGTGGCTCCCACACAGCCGGGCCCGGCTCCCGTCGAGCAGCGGCGATGGATGCATTATTCAGGCCCTTTGTCTGCTCCCCGGAAGCCGCGCGCCACACACACCGCCACCGCCGCCGCCGCTGCGCCCACGGGCCCCGGCTCCGCCGCACCGCCGCCAGCCTCTCTGATGCGCGGAGGAAGGGGATAATTACGCAGCGATGGAGGCGGCCGATAGCCCCGCGCGCACTGTCAGCGTAATTCATCCCGGCGCGAGGTCGGAGTGCTGGAACGATCCTCCTAAATGACGGGTCCTCCGAGCGCGCGGTGTCATCTTAATCCGCCCAATCGGATAACTCGGTTGCAGATACCAATACGTCTCCCCCCTCCAGCCAGCCTTCTTTTGCATGTGACCTTTGCAGCAAAACGAATGATTGCAATAAGTAATAATCAATGTGATGATTATCATTAGCGTCGCCTCCCCTGACGCAACAGTTATACTCGTGTTACGGTATCGTATCAAATACACGGCGCTCTCATTAAATAAATCAAGAACAACACCCAAAAAGTGGGGTAATTAAGAAAGCTAAATGAGACCACGCAAGCAAAAAAAAAAAAAAAAAAAAAAAAAAAAACCTGAATCAAGAACCAAACACATGCAGCAAAATGACTTTGAAATAATGCGCTTTGTATTCTTATATAATAATGACAGGAATCACATTAACGTTCATCTCCCTAAATAAATGCCAAATGGAATGGTTGAAAGGGGGGTGGTGGTGGTGGGCATAAAAAGATGAGGAATAATGAAATTTTTAATTAGCTCTTCTCTGTATGTGATTAATGAAAATTACCAGAGCGCCCTACTGATCTTTTGAAAAATAACACAGATACAATCTTGGCAATTAGTGCACATCAAGCAGTATCAAAGCCAAGTGGCTGAAATCTTTTATTCCCTAATTTCCTGCTCATTAGAGGTTGAGTGACAGTCTTGCAGAGGGGAGCGAAATCATACACACAAAGCGTGCACACAGACCACACACATGCGAACGCGCGCACACACACACACACACACACACACACACACGCACACACACGGACGCACTACACATACACACGCACATATCTGCTATAGTACAAAGTTTGGAGCACACATCCCCGGGTCTGAAAGGTCAGCTGGAACACGGATCAGTTGAGATGCGTGCTGCCTGGACAATGAGATCCAAGCGGAAACTCAAAGGACACCCCCTGCTGCCAGCAGATAAGACGCTTCACAGACAGTGTCCGGGGAGCTCTCTCCTTCCTGTTACTCTGGTTATTTTCCACCAGGGAAAGAAGACAACGCTCTCTCTCTCTCTCTCTCTCTCTCTCTCTCTCTCTCTCTCTCTCTCTCTCTCTCTCTCTCTCTCTCTCTCTCTCTCTCTCTCTCTCTCCCTCTCTCCTCTCTCTCTCTCTCTCTCTCTCTCTCTCTCTCTCTCTCTCTCTCTTTCTCTCCCCCCCCCCTGTTCTAAAAGAGTTGTGTCCCAGAGGAGGAGAGCTGTCAGGTCTGGGAGGGCGGAGAATGCTCACACTCAGACAGATGCAGAGGCGGTGACAATACTGCTGCTGATTCTAATTACATCAGCTGTGCGTTCACACTTCCAGGAGTGACTGTGAGAGCCGGGAACATCTGGGCTGAGCCCGGTCCCGTCAAACCTGTGCTGTGCCCATCTCTACTCTGTATCACAACACTGTGCCCATCTCTACTGCAACATGACACTGTGCCCATCTCTACTCTGTATCACAACACTGTTCCCATCTCTACTCTGTATCACAGCACTGTGCCCATCTCTACTGCATCACATCACTGTGCCCATCTCTACTCTGTGTCACAACACTGTGCCCATCTCTACTGCAACACAACACTGTGCCCATCTCTACTCTGTATCACAACACTGTGCCCATCCCTACTGTAATCACTGTGCCCATCTCTACTGTATCACTGTGCCCATCTCTACTGCATCACAACACTGTGCCCATCTCTACTCTGCATCACAACACTGTGCCCATCTCTACTGCAACACAACACTGTGCCCATCTCTACTGCAACACAACACTGTGCCCATCTCTACTGCATCACAACACTGTGCCCATCTCTACTGCATCACAACACTGTGCCCATCTGCCCATCTCTACTGCATCACAACACTGTGCCCATCTCTATCATCACAACACTGTGCCCACTCTGCCCATCTCTACTGCATCACAACACTGTGTCCATCTCTACTGTATATCAACACTGTGCCCATCTCTACTCACTGTGACCATCTCTACTGCATCACAACACTGTGCCCATCTCTACTGCATCACAACACTGTGCCCATCTCTACTCTATCACAGCACTGTGCCCATCTCTACTGCATCACAACACTGTGCCCATCTCTACTGCAACACAACACTGTGCCCATCTCTACTCTATCACAACACTGTGCCCATCTCTACTGCAACACAACACTGTGCCCATCTCTACTGCAACACAACACTGTGCCCATCTCTACTCTATCACAACACTGTGCCCATCTCTACTCTGTATCACAACACTGTGCCCATCCCTACTGCATCACAACACTGTGCCCATCTCTACTGCATCACAACACTGTGCCCATCTCTACTGTAATCACTGTGCCCATCTCTACTGCATCACAACACTGTGCCTATCTCTACTGTAATCACTGTGCCCATCTCTACTGCATCACAACACTGTGCCCATCTCTACTCTGTCACAGCACTGTGTCCGTCTACTGTCCAGAATCTTCCAAAGAAGAGACACTGGACTGAACCTCACTACAAGGATGGGTCAGTCAAAAACAAAATCCAGACACAGGCGAAAAATCCAGGAAGACAGGAAAGAAAGAAAGAAAAAGTCCCTTTTTGTATTTTGGGGAAAGATCAGTTCCTGGGTGGCCTTCAGAAGACTCCAAACAAAGCTGAGGTTGGGCGTGGATTAAACAGGTCCCCGGAAGGCGGGAGTGACAGCCTGCATCCGGGCTGAGATGATTACGGTCTTAAAAGATTTCCCTTTTCATTCCAACACAAAATACAAGCCACAATGCCTTGTAAAAAATATCTAATAACCCCACAAAAAATCCTACTTTTAATAAGCTGCAATGTGCTGAAATGAAAACGTTTACACACTGAAAGGTACCGTTTGCGCCCGCACGTAAATCTGATGTTCTACAACCGGACCGCTCCGGTACAGTAACATACCGAACGGGGAGGGGAAACGGAAGGTCGTGGAGGAATCACGTTTTCGACACTTACAGTTTTAATTTATTCATAACCAGCTCTTCAAAAGCCGAAAGAATATAGTGCGTTTACACAAATGTGTTTTGAGGCATTTCAAGACCGAAGTACAGAGATTATTAAGGAGAAAAAGGTCTAGCGCGCTGCCAAAATTCAGTCATTTCTGTTGCAAAATATTCATCCGTCCCCTTTATGTACAGATCAAATGTTCCTGGAGATTATTATGACTTAAAATTGGAACGCACTTTATATATGCATTTACTACCCTGCATATAATTGCAACCACCCCAAAATCCATACTGCTTAGCAACCAGTCCTTCAATCTTGCTTCTTGCTGGGTAAAGTCACAGATCTGCTTTGAGAAAGCCAAACACAGCTTGCTTTGGGCAAATACATGCCCATTTAGTGGGAACGGAAATGGCAGATGCACCGCGAGTCTGCTTTAGCGAGCGATCGTCTGATAATCTTTACGTTTGCACACAGCGGACCTCTTTTCCACGGCATCTTTCTCAGTGTCCCCAGACACATTTGCAACAGCTGCTACCGACTGAAAGCCAGTGGAAACTGTAATGGCCGCTTTCATACAGAACT
The DNA here is from genome assembly GCA_029706075.1 of Aldrovandia affinis. Taxonomy (NCBI): domain Eukaryota; kingdom Metazoa; phylum Chordata; class Actinopteri; order Notacanthiformes; family Halosauridae; genus Aldrovandia; species Aldrovandia affinis. Next base: position 513,338 of record JAINUG010000324.1, read on the forward strand.
TCATTAAGGCACACTTTCGAAAACTATTTGAGGGGCTCATTACGGCAGAGGCTGATATTAAGATGATTTTTTTTTAAAGAGAACAAAGTGTGCTTTAAAGCATGCGTTTCCAAACTTCAACTGCCTGACAGCATAGCCCACTGACATCAAGCCAGAACCAAGGCATTGGCAAATTTGACTTTGCAGAGAAGACAAAGTGACTTTAAGCGTCGACTCCGACTCCCCCCGGCCCGGATCTCACCGCTGCATATGGCAGGATTCAAGATGCCGCTCCCCTAGTGACGTCGACCTTGATCGCGAGTGCTCCCGCGCTGCTTTGGGGAGACCCCCCATCAAACGGCAAGGCCAAGTGTCTGTACGTCCTGGAGGGGCCTGGGCCTTCGGGGGGGAGATGATTCTGCCAGCTCATCTCTCCTCCCCAAATCTCTTTAACCCGCGGCTGACCCCAGAGAAAACGGACAATCGGGGGAGGACGCGCCCTGGCGGAGTCAGGAGGGGGGCTCGGTCTGATTAATAACGAGCTGCACGTCTCCCGCCAGACATTGGCCAGGGCCGAGGGGGGGGGGGGGCTCGTCGGCTAAGCCCGGTCTGGCTCCCTGCCTCCGTACCCAGTCCCCGAGCAGCTCCGCGCACCACGGCTCGCTCGCGCGCGCATCGAGTGGAATTACCGAGGTCAAACAAGGTGCCCGCGGAACGTGAGGAGAAGCGCCGATCCGCGTCGTCGCCTCCTCGCCGTCGAAACGGACTTAAGATCCCTCGGTCGGAGTGACCTTTCAGGCACGTTTATGAAGGTCTCGCTGAGCCTCGACTCCGGTTAAGGACTTTGCCAAAGTTAAACCGGTGGGAATGATGCGTTCTCGAAATCTCCATGAATGCAGGGGGGGGTGTGTGTGTGTGTGTGTGTAGGGGGTGGTGGTAATCGAGGAAGAACTTAGCAATCCAAAACGGATTCAGAAGAGGGCTCCTGATGCTTCTGATCCAGATATATGAAAGTATCAATAAAACATTATTTCAGTCAAGGAAATCTAAACCCCTCTCACAGCAACTCTGAAATTCATGAAAAGATAAGAGGACAAAACCAACCTGCTCCAAACAACTTGAGGCTGTTTACTGATAAATAAAATAAAATGCCGGAGATGAAGAGTGCCTCGATAGGCATGGAAAATGAATATATTAATAAAATATTTGCATATCAAAGACTTATTTTCAAATAATATCTGTGTAGTACACATTGAGAGGTCTTAAGAAGATGTGCACCGGAAAGATTTAACGCGCTTGAAACTGTGCCACAGTTTTTAGATTTTTCTTAAAAAATATATATTTACACATTTTAACAATGCAAATGAATGCATACACTGCAAAAATGCTTTCAATTGAGTAACCGAGTCATGTACAAGCCACAAGGGCCAAAATCAAATATGTACTTCATGTACTGCTATGGGATTGGTACCGACATTGATACAACACAGTTTTTTGACTTTTTGATAAGGGTAAGCTTACCCAAAAATCTCATTTTCTTATTTTTTTACCCCCATCAACCAATAATATATATGTGAGAAAAATAATCAACAGAAACACAAAGAACTTTATGAGATATTGTATCAGCGAGCCACTGATTTAAAGAAGAAACGCATCATCAGCACATTCCAGTCAGCAAACGGAGACATGGATTTGAATGGGTGTTACAATGCAATACAATACAATCATTTAGCAGGCGCCTTTATCCAAAGCGACTTTCAGAAAGTGCATTCAGTTCGGGTAGATAAACAATCACTCGATGCTCGAACGTCGAAGCACATCGTTCGTCAAGTAAGCCACATAAACAACACAAGTGCTAATTACAAGGAAATTAACTGCAACAAGCTTCTTTTTTTCCCTTCTTTTTTAAACATAGGGATGGGTGGGTTAAGGTCCGAGGTGCAGTCTAAAGAGGTGAGCTTTCAGCCTGCGGTGGAAGATGGGCGGCGATTCGGCCATGCTGACGTCAGTGGGGGGTTCATTCCACCATAGTGGTGCCAGGACAGAGAAGAGTCGTGACCCGGATGAGCGGCCATTGGCCACTGGGCATGAGGGAGTAACCAATCGCCCAGAGCCAGCAGAGGGCAGTGGTCGGGCTGGGGCGTAGGGTCTGACCATGGCCGAGAGGTAGGGAGGGGCTGTTCCATTCACAGCCCGGTCGGTCAGCACCAGTGTCTTAAATCTGACGCGCGCGGCTACGGGGAGCCAGTGAAGGGTGCGGAGGAGCGGGGCGGAGTGGGAAAACCTGGGGGGGAGGCCGCAGCATTGAGGATGAGTTGCAGGGGTCTGATGGCACAGGGGCCAGGAGGGAGTTGCCACAGTCCAGCCGCGAGATGACCAGGGCCTGGACCAGCACCTGGAAGGGCGAACCCTCCTGATGTTGTATGGCATGAACCTACAGGAGCCAGGAGTCATCGCCACCATGTTCTGAGAAAATGGACACTGCAGTGTTCTACTCTGACTGCGATGCATGTTTTTTTGCATTGTTGCCGGGAATAAATAAATAAATGCATTACAGTTTCCACAAGCTAAGCAGTAGAGTTACATAGAAAAAATATTGCTTGAATAATTCTGATATATGCAACAAAATATGTATATAACATATATAGCAGAATATCTATATGCCATCATTCCCACTGAATAGTCTACATTTTAACCATATTAAAAACCCTCAGCAGATAAAAGTAGCACTTGAACTGCATCATTTTCCTTTGTAAAAAAAAAAAAAAAGAATAAATGAATATAAGAGTCAACTGGACCCAAACACACAAACTAAAGCAAACTATCCAAATGATGCACCAGATTCAAGGTTGAGCAGAACTAAGGCTTTATTCACAGTGCCAAACACAAAAGAACAATAATGAGAATGTGGACATGTGAATCCTGAATATAGCCACTAATACGGACTGAATGACACACACACACACACACACACACACACACACACACACACAAACAAACAAACACAAACAACAAACACATACATACATAATGTATATATACATACAGAACTGGAGGAAAAACCACTGATACAACTTTGAAATGTTGGTAGGGGAAAAAAAATACTGTATATCTTGGCCAAAATAATATTTGGCTTTGCTTTTGACAATTGATAGGATGCTTCCAGACGAGCTGGAGTCCGAGCCGCTGCCCTTCTCCACTCACAGTGCCGACTCTAACAGTGAACTTCAAGGGCTGGAGGAAGAGGCTGACGTTCTCTTTCATTTCGCTCCTTCCACGAGAGCCCAAAAAGTCCAGGTGTACATTTGTAATTTTTTTCTTGTTTTAAACAAGCCTCAAACTGATGACACGGGTATTTTTACACCAATTATTTATCTTTCTCTATCCCCGGCACGGCCCTTGAAAGGATTTGACTTGAAGGGTGCAGACATGCTGGAAACAACTCCCTGTTTCTGCGAGCCCTCCCTGCTGCTTTAGGTCAGGACCTGGGCCTCGCCTGTCTAAATGAACAGGAAGTCTGAAGCTGAGAGCGCACGCAAAAACACAATCTCACTCTCACACGCGCGCACACACACACGCGCATGGACACATTCACACGTACACAAATATACACATCTTGTCGCTCTGGATAAGAGCGTCTGCTAAATTATTAAAATGTAAAAATGTAAACAGACCACACAAGCACGCACGCACAAACACTCGGACAGTTCGTACACGTACACAAACACACGCACAAACACACACACACACAAACAAATGCGCGCGCACACACACACACGTAGGCGCAGTCCACCACATAAAAAAACAAACCCCCGACAACCGAGGTGTGTGTTCCGAGAGCGGAGCAGCCTCATTTCAGAATCCCGAACCGTCTCTCCACCCTGTCCAGTCTAATAACGGGGCTCGGACATCCTGTGCATCCGCAACAAACCTTTTCACTTAAGAGCCAATTAGCGTTAAACAAGAGGGACAGCTGTCAGCCGGCCGACAGCGACAACATTCCTCTCCGTGTCGCGGCGCCCGGCGAGTCGCGGCGCCCCTGTGAATACGCAAAGAGGGCTGAGAAACCACGAGAATGTGTCACACAGAGAGCCTTCCCCTCTGAGTGTGCAGGCTCTCTCTCTCTGCCTGCTGAACCCCAACGCAGGTAATCTGGATCAGGATCCAAACAAGCGGCGGGCTACGCGGGAGGAACGGGGGATTTGAAGACGCGGGTCCTCTCAGTTCATTCGCTCCTGCTGCCGCCTCAGAAGGGCCACGCCCCGCTCACAGGGAGGCCCTGTGCGCGCGTGTCCCACCGCGCCCCCTCACCCCGATCCGGACACAAAAATGATCAACCGAGACTTCCAGCATTGCCACGGAGACGGCGTGCACAATGTACAATTTCCTACTTGTAGATTGATATCGATTGTCAGGAGAGAAACCCGATACACTGCAGAATCAATTAAGGGAACGCGTGGATCATCCCCTTTACAGAAGGAGTTTCATTTTTATCCATTTCGGGGTTTTCTGGGAAGAGGGACAAGGCAAATTAAACGTGTTGTCTACTTTTAAAGTTTTATTTTGGCCTGTGTATCTTGTACCAAACAAGCAATTTCCAGTTAATGAGACTCTGGCTCATCTCTTCAAAGGGTTATGCAATAACATTTCAATTTAAGTGCATCGCGCAAGGAATGCGCAATGCACACGCTGGTATTTGAACCCCTAACCTCCTGGTCGTAGCTGACTGAGCGTGGCCAGGGAAGCAAGGGGCCAATGTTGCGCAATGCAACAGTGCACACATGCAAATGAACTAAGAGATTGGTTATTGAGGCATTCTGAAGGGCAAAAAACAATTAAATATGACAAATTATTTTTGTGGTTAAATAAGGGAAGAAATTTTTTTTTTCCATTTTAACAGGTTTAACACACATTTACTCAGTCGGGTAGTTCATGGCTCTCTGTAATAGCCCGAGGATCATTTTTCTCCCTGTACTGCAATTAGCAAAATTTTTGCATATGTACTAACGCTGCGGTAATTATTTAAGGTGTAGCCAACATTGTCCAATTTCTGTCTTCTGCTTGTGGTCAAGTAGCTGCATTGCCGTTTCATACTATCGTATTGGCTTTACTTTCACAGCCATCGATGAAACGATCACTAGGCTCAGCACCACTGTCACTACCGGAGAAAAGCTTCAAGGAGGAAGCGCTGGCGTGAGAAGAGGCTACCTGTGAATGTCTCTCAACTGTCACGGATTAGATCACGAGGGACTGTTAACAATACATACAATACTTATATAACAATACAGCGCATACAAACCCAAAGTGCCTTTATGTTTCCTGACCTTCTTCTGCAGTGGAATTGAGAGGCTATTGAGCAGCGTGACATTACAAAGGCATCTCTTACTGTGACACTACAACGGCTGTGTGAGCGCTACTCAATATGTATTATACGAGTGAGTTCGGAAAGCGATACCGAGTTTCGTCAGCTGAACGCAGCTCGAGCCTCACACTGCAGGTGAACAGACGGCAGCCATTTTGCATCATAGGGCTTGGACGGAGCGGGGAGACGGCCACGTCGACTGGACACCTCCAATCCTCGCACGCTGATCGAGGCGAAACCTTCCGTGGCTTTTTCCAAGGCGGATGGGGCGCCGTTTTGACTCCAGCGATCCCCGGAGCGGGCCTCTCTAGTCCACGCTGTCATCATCTCTTCGCAGCGATGCGGCTTCCTGTTCTCTCTCGCGGACACATTTGCGCGGTGAGTCAATTCAGGGAGGACCCGGCGTTTGTTGGCTTGATGCGTTCTCCAAAGTACGGTGTTCCATATTAAGCGCGTGGATGAAGGGGGAGCCCGGTTAAACTTCAAACAGGAGCGAGGCGAGAGCGGTGCCGTGCGCACGGCTGAAATCTGCGTGTGCTGTATATTAATTTGACACGCTTACACGGGATCACACCGGGCTCGACAGCCTGAGATCTTTTAAACTAACATGCGGCCCCTACGCCATTAATTGCACTGAGAGGGCCTAACAAGCGCTCTCTCTCTCTCTCTCTCTCTCCCCAGAACAAGGAGAGCAGAGAAGACTCTGGAGGAAGCCAGGCTCAAACTGCCTTTGCACTAAGCACCTGAAGTTCACATAGACTCCCGGTAAAGTAATATGAAAGGGAATGAATTAAAACTTTTGACTGAATAAGAAGTTGTTTGGGTATGTGTATTCGACTCTGAATAAGAAGTTGTTTGGGTATGTGTATACGTTGCTCTGTGCTCTCCGCCGATGCGATCGTCCACCTGTGCCATGGAAACATGTGGTAAGATGGCGGGGCCCAGGAGGGCTGAAAGGCCTGCTCTCGTCATCAAACGTCCTTACCCTCCCCTGTACTCTCACGCAAAACAGTTATTTAAAGACTGTGTTGAAATCGCGCACTGATGAGATCTGAGGCACCAGCGTGCGCGCGTTAACCCCACCGAACAGCCGCCACAATGCGCAGTGCGTCGGGAGCGGAGCGTGTGCAGGGCTCGGGGGTTGGGGGGGGGCAGATATGAAGCATCCCCGCTTTCTTAGATTAGACACGATCAACACCAGGTGCTTATTAGGTCGCCCTGAATAGATCCGCTCCCCTGTTGACGTGTGGGCGCCCCGTGATTAATGACAGCGGGGCCCCCAGAGGGCCCCCGGCGATAGCAGGTGAGGCTCTGGCCCGTGTACGCGGCTGCTCTCTGTTTACCTCCTGTCACTCGGGGGGGCTGTGCTCAGTGAGCCGTGGGGGCCCCCCCGCTCCGCCGGCTGGATCCGGGCCCTGCCTGCACATCCGATACCCTTTTACCGAGACGCCTCGCCACGGCTCGACTCCATTAGCGTCAGACACGCCGCCGAATAAGCGCGCGCATCGGCTATTACTGAAAAGATCGGTTTTGTTTTGTGTGGGTTTTTTTTTTTCCGTAGGCCAAGCTTAGGCCTTTTTTCTTTTTTTTATTACTACACCAGGGCTTGTTTGTACCTTTCTTTCTTTCTTTCCACTTTTAATTTCTCTTTTTTCCGCCCCCCCCTCTGCAAACTAAACACAATCCCGACAACGGCAATGTGATTCTCTTGAAACGTGTGCCAGTGAACAAAAAAGGATCTGCGGTGTATGAAACAATGAGGGGGAGGGGAGGGGGCGGAGAGGCCTCGCGTTCGAGAAGCTCTAATCAGCTGTTATTGGACGTATTCAGCCAGAGATCTTTGGAAACAAAAGCTGTTTCTTCTAATATCCGCACCATTAAACCAGTTCCATCTCGAGGGCTGTGTCCATTCAATAGCACTAGAAATACCTATTCATCACAAGACCCTGAGCCCGTTCCCACCTAATAAGAGATGTAGAGATCTTTAACTGCCCATAAATGAACGCTCCAACTTCAGAAAGCCTGCATCAGCAGCCTCCCCTCGCAGGTTTGGCATCACCACTTCCACAAAGCAAGATTAATTAGCCTGTTGAATGGAGACTTGTCTCCAACGTGGCAACTTGCCGCGCTGCAGCCTGCCCGCTGTTGCCGGGATGCGCGTGATGCAGTGGGACCTCCCGTGGATTCGTGATGGAAGAAGCTCTATGGGGGGGGGGGGGCTGGTGAAATCCGCAAGTAGGGCAGAAAGCAAATTAGATCAAAATATCTGCCCTGTTTTGAACTGACTTCTTTTCGATATTTCTTTTTTCTTTTTCTGAAGTATTTGTTTTCTTTTCCCTCCACTTATTACCTCAATGGGAAGACGTGGCAATGGGAGAGGTGCTGAGGTATTTTGTGGGAGGTGGGAGGAGTGAGGGAGAAAGGCGCTCCCTAAAGGAGCCCTGGACGTGCGAACCCTGGACGTGCGAGCCACGCTCCTCCGCCGCTCACACTGCGGACTGAAAAGCGACAGAAACGTCGATATTAGGGAACATCCGGCAAACTTCAAACTTCAGTCCTCCGAGCACAGCATCGATTTACTTTTCTGTTTCTCCATTTGCTAAAGCGTTCCACCAATTTGTAAAAAGTATAAAACTTGAAAAGCAAAAAATGCCTAACACGAATCTCTTCAAAATAGGACTACAGCCTTTGCAGTTTGTCATTTTAAATTAAATCTCTTCAAAAGTTTGCTTCTCCCTCACAGCAAATGTTGTTTACAAGCTTCCTCAGTAATGCATGTTAACAGGTGATGAGAACAAATAGAATTTCAGGAGACGCGGAGAACAATCTCGGCTTGTCGTTCACACGCAGTCAAAGGGGACTACAGGGTGCACACTGGTCCCATTACGGGTACCTAAAATAGGTAGAATAAAACTGTCGATCACAGAGAGGGGCAGAGGCCCGGTGGGGGGGGGGGGTGTCTCCAGGCGGTCCAGCCCTCCTGCGGAGAGGACTCCGGGCGGTGGCAGGAAGGAGAGACAGCGACGGGGCGGGCCTTCTCCAGGCGCCGGTCGAACCCAGATCCTGTGCCCCGTCTCCAGGAGTGACAGGTGTGACCTTTCATGCGGCCGCCGTCAGGGTTAGACTCCCCGGAGGATTAGGTATACCCGCCTTAGCTGCCGCGCGCAGTGCCCAGGACGAGGTAATGCAATGCACCGAAGCCAATATCCACCGGAGCAGCCTGAGAGATTCAGCGCATAATGGAGGCATTCATCAAGAGGCGACCGTCCGCCCGGCTCCACCGCCCTCATCCTGACAGAAGTCGCCACGGAGACAACTCACTAACTCACTCCCGCATTTAGGTTCTGTTGCCATAATCGTGGTAGAGTGGGGCTTCTTATGTTCCTGGCCTGTTTGGGAGGGCAGGGCTGACACCGAGTAGGGCCCAGTTGGCCTTCTGTGGGACACCATCGCTGCGCGCACCAACGGCAGCCATCCGAGAGATAGTCGCCAGGGCTCTGGGGACTGAGCAGGTGCTTCCCGTGCCAAATGACACCGAGCAATTGCCGACTCGCTTTAACCCCTGTGGTGACCCGCCAGAGCCCCGGGCGCTGATCGGTGAAGAGGCCTGTCAACCCGTCCCGTTCGTTTCACCAGGTTGATCCAGGTCTCGTTTGGGGGGGGTAGCAGCGGTGCTAGACAAACGCAGCGTGGGGAATTTGCCATCCCTGCTCTACTGTATTCCAGACCAGAAAGGGAGGGTGGGGGAGCGGGGGAGAGGGACTGTCGAGGACATAAAAACAGGAAAGTTGTGTAGTTTAGGATTTTTTTTGTTATTGCGTGCAGCACTGAAGCATGGCGCACAGCAGGCTCCCGGTGAAAGAGGACAGAGAAGCTCAAACACAGAGAGCCTATAAAACAGAACACTTCACAGGTCTGTAAGCAAGGTGTACCTTTCAAACAGACTTCATTGTAAAATGAATTCAAGCCCTTCTCCTGGACTACTTTTAATTGCCGCAGCTGAAGCGGAATCACAACACCAGCAACGCGGTCGTGGCGTCTCGCACAGCCCTGTTCCTATTGATGGAAATGCCTCAAAGCCACTGGGGGAAGAAAAAGAAAAAAAACTACTAAAAACTTAAAAACATTAACACTAGTCCTGAAACCCGGTTAGAACTGAGAAATTTAGAGCAGGGCCGCGATTAATCTAGAACTATCAATAGAGGCGAGCTAATTACGAGCGGAGACAGGTGGAATAACTCAAAGGCCTTCTCCAGAGGAATACGCAGTGTGACAGAAAAGTGAAACATTCTATGACTCAATTAGCATAAGAGTCTGCGCGCATGCCGCATCGGTGCATTAGCTCCATCCCCGACGGCCACAGATTTAAGGAAGATGCCGCGGAAACGCACTGGTGCGCTTGTTGCTCCCAATTTCTGGGAAGTGGGAGAAACCAATTTCTCCCAATTGTTGTCCCCTTCTAAGAAAGCTTGACGAACGCACCACATGCTATGCTAACTCTGCGTGGTCCAATCACAAGACCTCACCAGTGTGTGAGCTGTCCGTGTCACTGGCCAGCTCAATGGGTCCAGGCGGGTGATGCAGACTACTGTCCCAAAACCTTGACCTTCGCTGGGAAAACAGAGAAGTGACCAGGGCCTTGTTTTTCTCCTCTCAGAGAAAGAGTGTGAGGAGAAACACAACGGGGCCCATAGACACCCTGATACCACCATGGACTGAACGCGCCACACACCCCTACCAACACGGGAGCTCCCGGCATGTTACAGAACTGACGCTTCTGCTCTGAGCTCCAGCTTCCTCAAATCAAGCCTCGCCCACAGCTAACCATCGTCTCAGAGTCATGGCTTCACCACAGCAAACCACAACAAAAGCATCAACCTCAAAGAGCGGCGCAGGAAAGCAATGCTAAAACACACCGGTCATGACCATAACGGGAGAGAGCCCAGACGGATCGGGGAATTCAGATTTAATGAGAGACAAAAGGGGCATGGTTACACCTCGCTTTGCGGAGCCACTTTCCAGCGGCGGTGTGCAGCCCGTGGCTGGCTGCTCGGGGGCCGCCCGATCCCGTGCTGCGGACCGCCATGCGCGTGGGGGGTAAAACGCTCCCCCTGAAGGGGATTTAGCGATGCAAAGGCAGCTCAGACGGTGCGTTCGCCCGCCTGCGTGTGGTTTTCAGGGGGATAAGCCGAGCCGTGCCTCCAGGAAGTTAATTTAAACGCCGCCTCGGCGGCGGGCTGAATGGAGGGCTCCGCCGCGATCCGGAGCCCAGATGTTTGGCGGTTTCAGAAACAATGCGCAGACAAACGACACGGAGATAAGGAGCAGGCAAGGACGGCTCTTTGTTAACGCAAATTATAGCTGGCATCCCTTTCCCTCCCACTCTGCACCTTACTGTGGATGATCACACACACACACACACACACACACACACAGAACACACACACACACAAGCAGAACACACACACACACACAAGCAGAACACATACACACACAAGCAGAACACACACACACACACACACACACACAACACACACACACACACACACACACACAAGCAGAACACACACACACAAACGCATGAACAAAGACACACAGACACAAGCAGAACACACACATTAACAAAGACACACACACACAAGCAGAACACACGTTGCACACACACTAACAAATGTGCACACACACACAAGCATAACACACACACACACACACACACACAAACAAAGATGCGCACACACAAGCCAAATACACACACACACACACACACACACAAACAAACAAAGATGCGCACACACAAGCCGAATACACACACACGCACACACACATTAACAGACACATACACATTGTCCGCACACACTGAAAAACCCATTTCCAGCACTCTCCAGCAAGGCTCTGGGAAAGAACAGATGTTTCTGCGTTTCTCCAGCAGGTGAGCCCTTTTCACTCCTCTGCAACAGGAACACACAGGCACCAACTTCACAAACAAGCCCTGAAATATTCAGGCTCAAATCAATTATTAACCCCCGACAGGCCTCTGCACAGATTCACAAGCATCACACGAACAGCGCACACACGTGTGTGCGTCTCCTCTCCTCTCCCCTTCCCCCGTGCGCATTCGCACACCGCAGACGTCGACTCATCCGCAGCGCTTGGGAGGCAGGTCATGTAGCCCGAGCCAATGAACCCCTCGCACATTACACTTAATCACGCCGTGACGCTGAGGCAAAACTCAATATTTTATCAAAACTACTCAACATTCGATTTGATTCAGGGCCTCGTAACTCAGCGGCTGGTTCTGCCCCCGCGCGGCGGGAAGAGGGCGAAGTGCTCCAGGTGAGGAACGATGAGCAGCCGAAGATCGCTCAAAGTTCCGCCGACGGTCGACTTTAAAAGATTTATAATTTGGGTCGAAAATTAGGTCTCTAAATTTGCTTCCTGTCAGGGATGGGATTTTATAGGACGTGCGCGCGCGCTGCTCGCGGCGCTGCTCAGAGACTGACAGGGGTGAAGGGAAACGAGGGAGCCGCCTGATGCCAACCATAAAATTCTATCAGCCAGAGGACTTTACTGCTTTGGGCCGACGCCCAGCAGCACAGAGGGTATTAAAAAAAAACACACAGATGGGAAAGGAAGAGGATTTACAGGGGGCACTTCTTGCCTTTTGCCCCCAATATTTGCAAAGAGGAAAGCGGATGGTAAAATTACATTACTCGGCTCGATCGATAACCACAAATATTAAAAAAAGGCCCCCGTGTCCTTCTCTCCCTTCCTGCAGGGCCGCGTGGGGAGCCATCCACTCAGGCGTGACGTCCCCCCCCCCACCCCCACCTGGGGGTCTCCACGGCCAACAGTCACCCAGCAACGACCGCTCTCCGCCCCACCCGCCAGTCACCCCCACCTCACACTCACTGCTCCTCACTAATCAAACCAATCAATCGAATATAAAACACCCAGAGGCATGACAGACCCAGGCAAGCCAATGACCTCCCCCGCTCCCACCCACCTCCCGCTCCCACCCACCCACCCACTCGTCTCAGGCCCCATTCCCCATTCATGCGTTGTGTCGTTTACATCAAAAACAGCTTCCCGCCATGTCTTTTCCCTTCCTTCATTATCAGTGAGGTTAACAAGTCGGCGCCGTTGATATTTATCGTTCCAACAGACAGCGGCGACTGAGAAGGCGTGTCCGCACCCGCGCTCCAAAAGCAGCTAGGTGCGAGCGCCCCAGTGATGCGGACTGGGTGCACTGCCTGCAGAGGGGGACAGATGGGGAGGGCTCCTGTTTACTGCCCCCTTTATTCATTACAGGGAGATGAGGGGAAGCAGAGCTCTCACTCCCCACCAGAGACTAATCATCTCCATTTCTATGCAGCGCGTTTCCTCCGTCTCTCCTTGTGTTCTTAAGCAACCTCTCGCTCTCCTCGTCTTTCCGTCCTTCTCCCTCTCTCTCTCTCTCTCTCGCTCGCTCCCTTTCCGTTCCTCCCCCTCTCTCGCTCTCTCTCTCTCTCTCCCAGTCTCTATCTCTGTCTCTTGATGTCTCTCTCTTTCTCCTCGTCTCTCTTGCTCCATTTGCCTTCTCTCTTCTCTCTCTCTCTCTCTCTCTCTCTCTCTCTCTCTCTCTCTCTCTCTCTCTCTCTCTCTCTCTCTCTCTCTCTCTCTCTCTCTCTCTCTCTCTCTCTCTCTCTCTCTCTCTCTCTCTCTCTCTCTCTCTCTCTCTCTCTCTCTCTCTCTCTCTCTCTCTCTCTCTCTCTCTCTCTCTCTCTCTCTCCCAGTCTCTATCCTGGTCTCTCTGTATCTCTCTCTCTCTCTCTCTCTCTCTCTCTCTCTCATCCTCTCAGCCCACTGTAGATACTCCTCCACCAATCATAAAGAGTGTGTGTGGCCTCATCTTGTACACAGGGCTTATCTGCTGTTTGTAACACGCTTACGGTATTCATAGGTTTCACTAACAGCACTTAAAGGGGAGCCCCCCAGTCAAAAATGATGATCTGCAATGTATATTGCATGTGTTTTTTTAAATGGTATGTTAAGTAATGCAGATTTGAGCACTGCGCACTGTTTGACTCGTTTCCCAGTAGGCCGATCCGTGCAGAAGGCGGGACTAAGGGCCAGGGATCTGGTGAAGCCAATCGTTTCCGCACAGTTTGCTGATCTCCTAAAAAAACGCTGTGGAGAGGAAGCTTTCGCGAGCGTAACAACGTGTGATTTGCGCACGATGACGATGTCATTATTTTGCAATCGCGTGAGAGGCAAGGTTCACTCTTCCGGAAAGTCATCCTTCACAGGAAGGATTCACGAGAATCGTCCCTAATTTGATTTTAGTTGCCTCGCCGTTCGCTCGGCTAATAAATAATAAAATCGTCAACACGAACACAATTTCTCATTTTCGAGCTCTCCTTTTAAGTGCCAATCACGTTCGGCTCATTTTGGAAACCGAACGCTGATCGTAATTGCCTTATTTTACATTAAATTACACTAGACTTGCATTTGTTTGGCAGCTCCCCTTCAGTTGCGACTTTAATAAATCGCGCTCGATATTTTTAACCCTTTATCGAGCGGGACATCGTACTGGAGCAATTCAGGTCATGCATCTGGCAAAAGGGTGCACACACAAGGCTGGCCCACGCTGCTTTTTCCCCTACACACTCCAGAGACGACTGCATACGTTAAAAACACATACATAACGCGCGACTGAAGAGCTGCTACCACAAGAAAGTTGTTTATACGCTGGTAAATATTCAGGACTGTACACACCGCTCTGTGCCCACACAGGCCCGTCCTTATTTAAATCTCCCACACACACGCACGCACACATACAGGCGAGGCTGACTAAATACGTTATATCTCCCGGCTTGAGCGAATGTTTGACCCTCTGTAAAATCAAGGCCTTCACTGTTTTCTGTTGAAAAAAAAACAAGAACACAACAGAAGAGTCTGCGCGAGATGATCGTACTCAAACAGAACAGGTACCCAGAGCTGGTAGCTTGTTTAAATTTTATACAGCATCAGGTTAAAAATACACTGCATTCAAAATCAGTCCATAAATAGACACACAGGATGCTGTGTACAAAAGGTATGGGCTTTTAAAAGCATGCATGCGGGGGGGGGAAAAAATGAATAAAACACTAACTTCCCCTTGTTTCCCGTTTTAGACCCCAGAAAATGACATTCTCTTAGATTTCCTCACTGGATGCTGTTATTGTGCCATGGTCTCTGCGCGCAATGAAGTGTTGCACAGTGATTAACATGCAGAAAAGGTAAGAGTCTATTTGCTATGCGCCAGCGATGGGAAAGATGTGTCCCCTGTGGACACAAATTCCCCCGAGTGAATCGCATGAACACAAAAGGCGCGGTGTTGGGAGAAACGCCACCCATTCGGAGGAGCGGCGGTATCGCAGCCGGGGCGAGGCGAGCGCCGTGTTACGCCCAGCGAGGAGGCGCGCGAGCCTCGCACACCGTGCCGGGTGATGGGAAACCGGTGAGTGGGCGTGCATAATGAGATTTATTGCACTGCAAATACATTCAATTGACTGTTCAATGAAACGCGGTGTGAGCGATGGGGCCGCACGCGCAGACACCGAAGCGCACAGCCTTTCCTCCAACAGAGGGTCGCGCGCAACGAGACTCCTTCGTTAAAAACGATACAGCGCCTCTTAAAAATACCCCCCCAAAAAAAGTTGACCGCTCTCACTGCTTCATAAACCTTCGTGTCGAATAGGGGAAACGCGGACCTCTTTAGCTTGAGTCCTCGTTGGCAGCGTCGGGGAGATTCGGTGATGGTTTTCCGGGAACGGGCCTGTGTGCGCGCGTGCTAACGCAGATCTCCCACGGAGCGGGCCCTGTGCCCACGCAGCGGCAGGCGTGGCTCCCAGGTGGGCCTGGGGAAGAGCCAGCGTTCCCTAATGAAGCCCGCCGCACGGGAGCCGTCAGCCTGGCCTAATTGACAACTATCCTTCGGAGCTTCCGGGGGAAAGTTACAATCTGAATACGAGATGCGCTTTTACAAGCAAAAAAAACACACCAAAAAAGGCCAAAACTAATACCGCCGCTCTTAAACAAGCTCCTGGAACGCTGGCTTGGCACCGTCTCGGAAGGGGAGGCTTGGAGGCGCCTTAATTAGGTGGGCCCTGACCTTCGATGTATAAACACAAAACTGTTGTCGACGAAAGAAAATTAAAAATAGATTATTTACACTGGCAGCATTAGCACAATCTCAAATGAATGCATCATGCCTGGAAAGAGAAGAGAAGTCGTCAGATGTACGTGACGGGGGAAGGGGGCTGGATCGGGCAGCAGCAGAAGTTGTCAGCAGCAGGGTCTTTACCCCGTGTGGTGTGGGTAAAACATCCATTCAGCCCTCTCCGGGAGGTGTTCTCTGGTACCTCGCCTCTCGCACCGAGGCCCAGGCTGAGTACTGCCCCTCTGTACCACAGGGCTTACCAATCTATGCCAACACACACACAGAGAGGAAAGCTGATGCCTGTTAGTTCAAGTCACCACCAATGTCAGTTGACACCAAGCTAACTGTGTGTGTGGGTGCGTGTGTGTGTGTGTGTGTGCGTTTGTGCGTTTTCAAAATATGTCTAAACGATATCCAGGTTTGGGAATGAGCACACCCACATGCATTAAAGTTTATTGCAGCTCATCGCCCTCCCTCCCTCCCACAGTGCTATCAAATCCACAACTCAATCGATATAAATCGCTGTCTCCCCTCTGCAACTGCACATCCGTTATTAAATGGGGCTCCGTTCTCCCGATAACGCCCAGATGTCGCCCTTTTTTCTGGAGATGCTCACACGTTCCTCAACGCTAGGCCATGCGCTAGAAATTACCCGACACCTTCACTCGTCCATAAAAAAAAAAAAAAAATTAAAAAAAAGAGGATCAATTTGTATCTCTGCTGACAAGCAGTTTACGTAAAATCCCATTAGTATGATCCAGGAAATGTTTAAGTGTGTTTGTTCCATTCAGTGCTCTCCTGTCATGTACACCTGTCAAGAGAGGCAAGGCCGTCACCAGCGCCGCTCTTACAGCTGTCAGCGCGAGGACACGCGTCAGTTTGGCGCTGGAGCCTTTTAATCCCCCATCAGATATACCGTAGTTTATACAGCGCTCAAAAAAACATATACGTCTGAAAGGGCTCCGTCAACGTAATCGCCCCGGCAACAGAAAGCGATCGCCCGCCTCTCTCCGGGTTCTACGGAAGTCACTGACTGCCCTCTGCAGGCGAGACGGCGGAACTGCAGGCACGGGAGGCCCCGGTGACCAACAGGACACGGAATGAGGTCGCTCCTGGCGACTCGCGTCGGCGTGTTCCCGCACCCCCGCTCCTCGCTCGAGCCCGCGGCGCGCCGGATCGGCTTTCAGAACACACACAGAGGCGTACAGACGACTGGATTAAAACCCAACGCTCCACAAAGGTCAGAGCGGCAACGCCAAAATGTCAGAGCCGTCACAGGAGACCTCGCTCGAAAGGGCCTGGCCAACAGCCACCTCATACCTGTTGGATCGTGGGCCCGGCTTGGGAGGTGGTTACCTGGTTACGCGGTGGCGGCCCCGTTACGTGCGGACGGGTATTATGATATAATTGGCACACTGATTTGAATCCTCCAGGAACCCTGCCGCTTCCTTACACTTTCAGACTGCCACCTCACCATTAACACAACGTGCAGATGTCAGAAGTAACTGAATTTCTGTGGGCGGGGAAGGAAAATTTTGAAGTGAAGCAGAAAGTTGTTCTAAAGCATCGGATCAGTCCAAATAGTTGGAATGTAGTGTAAATCCAGAAAAATGCGAAAATGAGGAAGAGTTTGCACTAATTACTCTCGTTAATTGCTGTGGTGATTTCTGCACGGCGCATTAAAAAACCCTATGGGTTACGCCTTCGTATAGGCCGTTGCCGCAGCAACAAAGCAACTCATGTTTATAAGCCTCGGGTTCCCTCATCAATCAAAGTCGAAAATTTCCCCACCGCAAGTCATTCACATAACAACTCACACGCTGGGCGCTGACACAAATGGAGCCTCCTGTACTATTACTGCCCAGAAATATCATTACCGCCACTCTGATGGTGTTTACAGCAAATCAGGAGAATAAAAGAATTGGGTCCCTTCCATCAAAGTTAAATGACAGTGAATTGGAGTGCTTGGAACTGTGAGAGAAATATGCAAAAAAAAAAAAAAAAAAAACACCCAAAAAAACCCACCCAAAAAAACATCAATGGAAAATTAGAGAGGTGCCAGTGGCGTCGCGAGATATGACAACATTCTTGTCACGTTAAATTTCCTGGAATTATTCCCATTATTTACTGTTCTCGACACATCGCGAGGGAAAGTGTGAGGCAGGGAACATCAACACCTTCCAGATTGCATTACCCGTGTGACTGACAGCAGTATATTGGACGGTCGAGCCTGTCGCTGCCTCTTGATTTGCGCAGCCCCGGCCCATGCATACTGAGGACATCATCCAGTCAGGAAATACGGAGAGGGAAGAACGAAGTTTTTACTGCAGGTTATTATTATGTTTTTGGCGATACCAGGTAGACAGATACTTCCGCTGCTAATCTTGCTAAGATTTGTACGATTAGCAATCGAGCCAGAGAGATATGCCACCATCCCGCCTATAACG
Source organism: Aldrovandia affinis (assembly GCA_029706075.1). Lineage (NCBI taxonomy): Eukaryota > Metazoa > Chordata > Actinopteri > Notacanthiformes > Halosauridae > Aldrovandia > Aldrovandia affinis. The sequence continues at coordinate 531,306 of JAINUG010000324.1, forward strand.
CCAGGCTGGCTATTCTTAACATCGCGTACATAACAACATGTTGTTTACCGTCACACTGGGGTGGCAACCGCTTCCGGAAATGTGTCAGGGTTTTATCGTCAGCGTCACATTTACACGGGCGCGAGTCGGGTCCGAAGAACTGCACAAAAACCTCGAATGTTCCGTCTATTCAATTCGAGATCAGCGTTCCGGTACAGTTTTGGTTAACAGAGCGATGTCTTTGCTCTCTAAATGGTTTCAAGTCCATAATTTTTTTTATCTTTTTATAAATAAAGACATGGTAATTGGTATGAAAAACAGTAACTATTTCTCCATCCGAAACCAAACCTGCCACAACAAATGACACAACAGACACACTCCAGAGAGAACGGCGAGAGAGCGATATGCTAAGAAGGTTGTCAAAACATCTCAAACGTGTCCTTAACAAGCGCTCGCTGATTGGACCCGCGCAGCGACTTGTGGCGCGGTCGGCAGCATCTGATTAGAAAAGACCCCCCCATGTCGTCACGAGTGTATGATTATGGCATTAGGGCCGGCTCCTCTGACATCGGCGTTCGCAATCAAGAAATTGGCGGAGGCGATCGATGCCGACGCCCTGTCTGAAGGGAAACCCGGAATCAATTAAGCAACAGCAGCAGCATTCAGACACATTACTGTTAATCTTCTAATGCATCGCCGCAAAGTCACCCCAGAAGTTCTTTAGAGGAGCGATCGATGTCCCCCACACCCTTCACTCGGGGTGCGCTACGCGTCTCAACGCTGCCGACACTACAAGGGGGGTTCACTTAGCCTGCATGAAACTTAATTTTCTGTTCCTTTCTTTCTTTATTTTTGAAGGCGGGTCGTGTTCCAGCACTCCTTAAACATAAACATAAACACTGTTTAAATTGCACAGCGGACCCTTCAGGAGGGAACCGCGCGATGAACACCGAGGCCTCGGGTTTCATAGTTCATTTATTTTTCTCAACAGGGAGAGAAAGCGAAACCCTTATTTGTCTGTTGGGAGGGAGGGGGAAAGAGGGGGAGGGGTGGCGGTGGTGGTGGGGATCGATCCGAGAAAGATATTGATAAACTGAAGAACCGTTGCTTGAAAATGGGCTCTTGCGGACAACGGAGGCTTAAAAATACGATGGGGACAGAATCCTTTCACACGCGTCTTATTACTGCGTCTCTCGCCCCGTCTGTCACGCTGACAGCAGTCTGGGGGGAAATATCAGTCGGATCAGAACCGCAGAATTAAGCAGGACCTGACGCAGAACCGCTCCGGGACGAGGCCCGCAAATGGGAACCTCTGGAGAGGGATTTTCTTTCAGACGACAACAACAACAACAACAACAACAACAACAACAACAACAACAACAACAACAAAAGGCACAAGTCGGATCGAAGTCGCACAGCTACATCCTTCTGTAATGAAAATGGTTTCGCTCACACGCAGCGGCGATTACAGAGCTCCTGAAAACACTGCTGGTCGTGAGGCCGCATCAATCCTCTCTCTCACATGCAAAGGAGAATATCGCGGCAAAAACAAGGCCCAAAGGCATCCATCAGCCATCGGTGTATCTTCTGGACAAGCAGTATCGCACAATGGGTTTGTTCGTTTGCTCCAAACGTGCGGAATTGACCGTTGGGAGGGCAGGCTCTCCTGCTTGTCCGCTTGACACAAGCGTCAACAAGTCCGGCCTGGAAACCAGGCTAGTCACATGGGAAGGAGACCCAGACTCTGACCCACAATTAAAATGACGCTTATGTCCATTAAAATTAATTTCCTCTCAATATTTTTCCCTTTACACAATTTACTAAAAGAGCCGTCAGTGCTTTATCATTTTTACAATATGTTACACTTTCAAGTCCATAAAAAAGGAGATGGCAACGTGTCCACAAATTACAGGAATATATGAGAAAAGGATAATATCGTAATGCACGGCGTATATAAAAAAAAAAATAAAAAAGAGGAGATTCTGATTTATCAGTCAGAGCATTTATAGTGGAGCATGCATTTTTCATGAGTTCATTTGTTCAACGCTTCTGCGAAAAGGGGGTGGTGGGGGGGAAGGAAGGCAAGTTAATCACATGACAAGAGAGCTCACTCTCTGACATACGTTAGAGAAGAGGGGTTCAGTCAGCTAAACGTGTGCCCCCCTCCCCCGCTCTCAACTCTGTCCTGACAGCACAAAGATGACTGTGGAAAAAGGCCACCGGCGCTCCACCATTAACCGCGACGTCTAATTCCAATCCTTGTCCCCTTTGATTTAATCTACTCTCCCCCCCACACACATTAAACTCCTCACACTTTCATTATAGATCGTACAATCCCATCAGTGACAGGAGAGTACCTGTGACAGGTGAACGCGGTAATGTCCGTGTCTCCAGTATTCCCATTCTGAAGGGGTTTACTGAGGGTTGCAGAGCCGAAAATGACAAACGGGGAAGGATGTTGCTCCGGACCCAGGTCACTCCCAGTGGCGGCGACCAATTCTCCAGCTGACCGCCACCCTGGTGGGTTAAGGGACGGGGCTCGCCACACCAATCCAGATTTTCATCTCCACACCTCAGGCACAGACAAGCTATTAAACGTGCCTCGGCCACCCCCTTCTCTTTCCAGGAAACTAATTTGGGCGTGCAGCAGGGGGAGAGATGTATATAAAACAATAACGATATTATGCTTTCTTATGATTAAAAAGAAGAAGTGGAAGAAAAAGAAGAAAAGACTCCTGGAAAGTTAAAAAAACCCACACAAGTCTGCCTTTGGTGAATTTCTTATTAGAAAAGCAGACGGCGGTTTCCTCCTGTATTCAAATGAGCGAGACGTTCGTCTCAGACAGTCTGTCCAATCTAAGGCCACACGCTGCATTGAGACGGTGCCCGATACAGGATATCTAACATCAATTGTTTTGTCAGCGCGCTCGCTGTGTTAGCGGTGATTCAGAGGCGGCGGCGTCACGGAATAAGAACCCCCAAAAAAGCACAAAACCAACAACAAAACTTTGGGGTGTGTAGCGATCCGCGGGAGCGACAGACTCCATGTCTCGTGGAGTCGCGTGCGCTCGGATCTGCATGACTGCAGGCAAAGGCGACCAGCTTCCCCCCCCCCCCCCCCCCACGAGGATCTCCTTTAAAGTCCCGCCTCGCGGTGGATCCACACAGAGGCGGCGCTCGGCTATTCTGGAGGTCTGGCCCACTTAAGATCAAGATGCGCTCTCCTGTGGGAAAGACAGAGATTACACGGCTGCTCGCGATTACATGTGACAGCTCCAATAATTCCTCCGCACGCTGAATCGGAAAGAGATGGAGGATTCAACATGGGTGGGAGCCGCTGCTGCCGCCTCCAGTCCCAGCACCCCGGCTAAGGTTTCCACTTACGAGCGTCATTTGGGAGGGAGGGAGGGAGGGAGGGAGGGAGGGGGCGCGGGTTTATTCTGAGCCCGGGACGTGTTGGGGGAGATTACGCTGCCGGGACAACGAGGGAGGCTGTGGATAATGGGCAGGCGTGGTCATTAACTCTCATCTTGTAAAAAGGGGAGGTTTGGGACCCCCTCCCCTCCCCTCGAAGTCTCCGCCACCCCAATCTCAGTTGGAGCGTCCTAATTAAAAGGTAGCAGAGAAGGAGGGGCATAACACCTTCTGGCTCTGAACAGGGCTTGTGGAAAAATCGTTGACTTTCTTGGGGAATCTTTTTGATTGTTTTAATGCATGTACCTTTTTAATGTCAGCGATGCAGCCCCTATTGATTTATTGTATAAATATTTTTTTCATCTCCCAAAAATCGATGAAACAAGCCAAAAAAAAGACACATTACCAGTTCTGCTCTGATACCAAGGATTGCTTTGTCCCTAATATCCATAAAATACTATGAGCTATAGTATGGGCTATGTCTATTGCAATAATAATATAATTGAATGTGAAAATAATTCATTTCAAAATTAATTATTACTGCATTGGCTTAGACGGGAAAGAGCCTAACCCTGACCATGACTCATGAACTCCTTTAGAATATATGTCCTTTCTACAGCTAAAATGTCATTCAGCCAAATTCCTCCCTGAGGTACTTTTCATTTTTAAAATAAACAAAAATTCTGCACATGTAAAATGATGGTGAACCATGAGGTGCAATTTGCAAATACTGCAAATACAGTTTTCGTTCACAAAAACTCGACTCGCTGAGCAGGAAGGTGTTAACGAAAAGTTGTTTTTTTAGTTTTTTTAGAGAATGAAGTTGTTTGTATTTATGGGTTACTACTTTGTAAAATGGCTTGCTTCAGGGTATGTGATTTCATGGGCATAAAACATGTTGACTTTTTTCCCCCCTTAACTGAAATATGGCACCGAACGGAGTTTATTGCAAAGAAATGTCTCTTTAGTTTTGCATGAGATATTCCCATTAGCTTCTTTAAACCTGTCTTGGAGATTAAAGTCCTCTACAACGGCAATAACATCTTTTTTCTTATTATCAGCTGTGGAGCGTAACCTCATTATTTTGTTTTCCGTCTCGTCCTTAAAAGCTAATGAAACAGACAGACACGATGGAGGCTCTGTAGCCACTGGGCCTGACGTATAACAACTTCGGAAAGGCAATTGTTTTAAGTTGTTTGCACTGATCACGATAAACAGGCCAGCAAATGATGAACATCTCTGTGACTGGACTGCCGGAAGAGGGTGGGGGTGGGGAGCATGTGCCCCCTCGGCACGACGTTTGGAGAGTGTGCGTTGACGAGATGCGACATCGCTGTCAACACACACCTAAATAGCAAACAGCATAGTCTTCGGCGCCAACTGCCGGCTGTAGGTAGGCTTTTGATGAAAACTGTGAAATACACAGCAAACATGCACTCGCTCCTTCATTTTACATGTGCAGCACTCCAATGGCTGCCATTTTCAGACACGTACACATCAGAGTTCTAGCGCTGGAAGATAGCATGCTAAATATAGCAACACTGAAGCCAGTTACTTACTGTAGGTGCAGGTAGAGAGCCTGGGTACATTTTACATTCAGTGTAGCTTGTTCACAAGAGTGCGGCCCTCTGAAGAAATGTTTGGGTGACTGGTTTCTCGCCCCCAAGGGTGAAACAAATAGTGTAAATAAAATATTGATTAATTTAAGCTTTACCTGTCTTTTCGCATGCTTTGTGAAACAAATCTAAGCAGGCACAGCAGCAATGTATAATAAAAAAACAAAAAAACGTTAACCGTCACTTCTAAAACTCGTTAAATAAGTTAGCACTGTGATTGGACTCCTGCCACATTTCTCTCAAAAGAAGTGTTTGAAAACTGGGCTACACTTTCGCACGCTGACTAGTATTCTCTCCATACTCGCCGTCGAGATACTTCACTGCTTGTCACCTTTCTAGAAGAATGGTGCCGAAAAAAAAAAAAAAAAGCAGCTTGTCTAAACGAGACGTTGCCTGCCTCTTTTTCTGACTGGGAGGGAGACGTTAATGAGGTTGTTTCCATCACACTGCGATGCCAAAGAGTTTTGCTCACGCTGTCGAGACGAAAACAATTTGAGCGACCGCGGCTGCACAGTGAACGGGCTCCGGCCCTTTAACAGACGAGGGGGATTCGTGAGGTAGATCGGGAAAAGCAAAATTACCAGCACACATACATGCGTCCGGAGCGACACACGTGTAGACGTGATTAAAAAAAGCGAGGAGGGCCATCGTGTTGTCCTTACAAAATTCGTTACCTTTACCGGATTAACACAGGAGGACGGCGAGACACGTGTAGCTAAATCAGCCGAGTCATTAAGTCATCTGCTGAGTGTACCAGTCTCCCGAGGATCTAATGGTTTAAGACTATGGGGTGTCACCGCTGGGTACCGAGGGAGAAAACTAATTTGCCACTGGGACACCGTGCCACCTGATGTTTGGAAACAGTCAAAGCTCAAACGCCTCAAAGAAAGAAGAAAACAAAAAACCATTAGCAGAAGTGCAGAAGGGTTAGAGACAGAATTATGTAAATGTAATTAACACATTTTAAAAAAAAAAAAATGAATTTGATTATACTGTGACACTTTTTCATCATCATCATCGTGTAATGACTGTGTTTTTGGTCAGTGCACATTTTATGATGAGTGATTTTCTAGCCACCCACTGTTCCTCGTAGTTAAAAGGCCATTTTCCAAGTCAGGTTTGTGCTTCAATTACGCACTTGGGAGTTATTATTTTCATCTTGAAGAACATTAGCATTACTTTGGTACACTTGCTTAAACGTAGCCATAATTGGGCTAATTAAATACAACGTTGCTAGTTTTAATACAGAGCAGAGTGATGAAAGGAAACACCAATTAATTGTTTCTCATACCCAATACTGTTCAAGTTTCCAACAAGGGTGACAATGAAGATCCGTTTTGATGTTTAACAATCACATAGTGACTATAGGCAGAGGTTTTTCTGCTACATTTTGTCATGTTTACAATTGTAAAGCGAGGGGTTGGTCTGGACAATGATTGGATGGGAAAGCAGAATGCTGACAAAAGATGTTATGGGGCCAATGGGCACTGCAATAAGACATAAGGTCATAGCTGCAAAGGTATGGTGTGCACGCATGTGAAAGACGACAGGGATTACGGATAAATGGTCAGAACCAATATTAGTTCCGACTAAGAAGGAAAACATATCTTATGTGAGGGGGAAAAAGCGCTTTCATTTGTCATGATTATCTCAGGCAGTCTGACAATGAAACCTAGGTTTTTTTGTTGTTGTTTTTGTTCTCCCACAGTCATAAAATCATTAAGGTGACAGTGAGAGCAGGGTAGCTTTTGCAGCTCAACGCACTGAACGGCCAAACTCCAAATCCACTCTAATCAGCCATTTCCAAGCTTCTCAAAAGTATTTTATTCATAAGTAGTTGCTATGTATACACACTTAGGGTCCTATTATCACCATCAGAGATTAAAAAAGTAATGTATGTACCAATTGCAACCATTTTCTGAATTGTAATGAATTGACCTTGCTTTTGCCCATCTACTTGTGAACAGTTTCCCTATTTGATTGGCTTTCGGTCAGGTTCTGAATGCATTGGGGAGGTATTCATGGTTTGAATCAGCATCTCCTTTGCACACTTCTCAGTGTCGAGTATTGACGGAAACCTGGGTCCAGTCTGAGGGCCCCTGAACGCCGCCCCGCCGCTTTCTACCATGAACATGTGTGTTATGACTCCAAGGATAATTGGAAAATGCTGACCCCCCCCAATACCCTCCTTCACCTTGGGCAGGTGCAATGTTTTAAATTATTTCCAGTTGTTGAAGATGTATGGACTAAGCCACAAAGTGCTGTGCTGTGGTTTGAAAATACACCTCGACGGGCTGGTGTGACGTGGTCCCAAAGCAAACCATGGGAGTGATTTATTTTCATTCAACTGTAACAGCACTGCATGGTTTAGTCCACTTACACCAGGGCTACTTGCAACAGGATTAAATAAACACGAACATACAATGAAACAAAATTATTGTCAAGCTATGTTGTTCTTAACGTGTTACTTTTTGCTGCTGTGTTCAGTTGTGAATCAAATGTTCCATCAAACAGAATGTTGAACGGACTTGTGTATTGATTTGGAACCGTAATAAGGCCACTTTCGCTGGAACTACTTTATAGCCATGCACTATTATGTTTCCATATCAATACACAAGTTCAAAATTCAGTTTGACGGAACATTTGATTCACAACTGAAAATAATGGCAAAAATTAACAACAAGCCGTGCTATAAATCCAGAACAATGTATACCTTTGTGAAATTGTTATTGTAAGCCGACGCAGGCTGTGGGACATGAGTTAAGCCAGTATAAAATATTAATATCCCCCTATCGAGGTGTGGTCTGAGCACAGAAACCCTTCCAGCGGGGCTCCTGGCATTAGATTAAAATGACTGTTCAAACATTCAAGGTGGTTTGTATAATTTGACTGGGCACATGTTGAGCAACTGGCCGAGAAATAAAACAATGTAATATCATTCAAATAGTATAATTTCCGCCCCCAAAAAAATAAAATAAAAACACCCACCAAATTGCAAAGGGCGTCTTCATTCAAGGTATTCATATCCTGCAGTATTGTAGGGCCTGAGGCATGTGATGTTCCTCTATTTATTCTTTTTGACATAAAAAAAAGCTACCTCGCCCATGCAATTATATCCATAGTAATACTGCCTGTAAATTATTAAGTCCAAGTGCCAAGGGTCTGACCTCATCCAATCACAGCAGAGTAATCTATAATTCAACACGACCTGCCCTGGTCCCATTATTATCACGAGCAGACGCAGGAAATTCATATTGTAAGGCTCTTTCCACTCCATTTTTCAATAACAATGTCTTTTTCCATACAAATTCTGTGACAAAAAAAAAAAAATCTATTTCAACAAGAGAATGTAGTGAGAGGGAGAGGAAAAAAATGTTTGTAACAATGAGCAATCATGGACATAAAGGAAAGTGTGGTTTCAAACCGATGCGAACCCTGATGATTAGAGCGCACATTTATCAAAAGGTTGAAACTCGTTAAGGCCAGGATGATCAAGCGCGATTGTACATTCCAATCTAAATGGAAATTTCAAGGCGCTATAAGTAGATACCCATAAAACAACCTCGTATTTGATCCTCTTCCTAATTAATGTTATAACAATACATTGGGTGTTTTGTTTTGGGCTTTTTTCCCCCACTGCACGATAGGCCACGAGACGGGCCTGATCGGATGTGTGCGCGTGATATCGGAGACGGGGGAGGACCGCCACAATGCCGTGTACACAATGCCGCTTTCTGACTTCCAAAAGGGGAAAAGCATTCTAAGAATTCTCTTTATAACCCCGGAGCATCAATTCTGCATATTACAATCAATTATAGAGATCTGAATAGCACATTTTCTTTTTCAGTGGGAAACATCTGGAGGAAATGACTTCAATGAGACTGCTGTATCAAAAAACTACAAATAAAAAGCAAGCACTCATCTGCTGGGATGAAATGCAAATCTTTAAGTTGCAACCGAAGAATGGGGTTATGGGTGCAATTAGGACAACGTTTCGCAAGGTAAGCCCCTTGATTGATAGCATTACTTATTCATGTCACACTTGTGTAGGATGACATCCTATTGAACTGAGAGGAGCTTCCTCTACAGCAGGTGGGCGCTAGAGAGAAGCTCGCTACTGGACGACAGCCACACAGCGGTCAGGAGCTGATCCACAACAGGCAGCGAGGGGACATGCCCTCAGTCTTCACAGCCGGCTCTATTCAGGTTGGAGCGCATCCTTTGTAAAGAACAAACAACCCTCCTCCCTGCAGCAAGGGGCACGACCCCCGTGTTTCGTTCGGTTCTTCGGTTATTCACCGAGACATGTCCTTGTTAATTTCAGATGCTAGCGTACCACTCACACAGTTCATCATTTGACTCCAGCGCATGGCTAACGTGCAGCAGTGGAGAAGTGTTTTACTCTTTGTTCGTTTTTTTTTTCCCTCTCCCCCCGTCAGATGCTTGTTATGCCTCTCCTCTCAACTATGGGAACATTTCACCCTGAGATGCCCTCTCCCGGGGCGGAGAAGAAGCACGCGCGCGCCCGCGGTCGAAGAACAGCCCGGGCCGGACGCGGTTCGTCCACGGTCCACCTCTCAATAATTAAACATGTTGGGCCCACTGGGAAAGCAGTGCATTAGGAGGGCTTTTTGCACACCGCGCAGTGAAGATGCAGTGAGAGATTTCAGCGAGGGCCCGGGGGGGTCGACTCTGCCCCCGGCCCGGAGGCCCCGCCGTCGCACGGTGCGCCTCGGGCAAGGCCGGGCCTCGCCGCCCGCCGCTGCTGCCAACGCTACGAGGGAAAATGGCGTTTTTTTCTGTGGCACATTCCCTCTCTGAGGGGAGGGACAGCACGGAGAAACGAGAACGCTGGCTGTCCTGCGCCGGAGGCCGTGTGAAGCAGGAGCTGAGCAAGACTGAGAGCCCCCACCCCCACCCCTCTCTCTCAGACACGAGGGGGGGGGGGGACCGTGCCACATCATCCGCGAGTGCTTTTCATCACACCGTGACAGGGTGACATCTCTGTTTCCGATCACCGCCGCAGCCTCCATTGATATTCGCCGCGCCGTGCGGTAAAAGCGACGGAGTACCAGAAATAAGACATCAATGGGGTTTCTGTTTTCCCCGGTGTTTCCTTACGTCCCCACACACACGCACACACACACACACACACACACACACACACACACACACACACACACACACACACACACACACACACACACTCCGCCCACAAGGTGCCGCGTGCGCGCGCATCGCAGCCGTCCCCTCGACGAGCGGGGCTGGCGGTTTGACGGTCTGACAGCGAGGCGAGCGACTCCGCGTCACGTGACTCGGCGGGACCCGCCGCTGACCACCTGTCACCGGCGGCCGCTGTGATCGACGGGCTGTCACCGGGAAGATCTGCATACGTCAGTCTGCGAGTGCTGAGGTAAGGAATAACAATGGCGCGCAACGCAGCGCAAACACACCGAGAGTGAAGGCGCGGTGATATATGTACATATGTAACAACAGTTTTACATGCACAGTTCTGTAAAAACACATCCTGCGTCGGAGTTAATGAACGAATCGAGGCTGACTTGACGCGCGCACGCACAGGACTGAGAGTTATGGAATTATAAAAAATATCACAGATATGGGATGTGATTTCACGGCCAGTCGTGTGAATAGACAACCGCAGCAAACACCTCTTTTTGTGCAAGTGCAAGTTAAATTCTCACGTAGATAAAAAATTTAAAAATCCTTTCTATCCATATTTCACTGAAAAACAGATTCTTCTTGTGCACAATCTGGCCCTTGTGCTCGGAGAGACCAATTGTGCGTGGCGGGGTCGGGGGCTGTGCGTGTCAGTGAGGAGAGGCGTTCTGCAGCGGGCAATTATACAGCCCCTCGCTTCTCATGGAATGCAATCAAGCAAATAGAATCTACAGGTATCCTCTCTGGACAGCGCAGATTAATACAGCGCACGGCTGCTGGGGCTGCATCAGTGGGCCGCAGGCAGGAAGCTAGCTTGTTAAAGTTGATTTATTAGGCCTTCTTTTACGCAAGCTTCCCAGCCACTGCAAGGTCAACAGTAATAGCCCTCTGAATGTAAATAAATCTTCACCCCAGAAGCATCTCTCTCTCCCTCTCTCTCTCTTCCCCCTGTTCCCGAGGAAAGTGCACTTCGCCCTGTGAGCTCGGCTCAGGATCTCTGCAAATTGGACATTTTCTGACACTTGTACTTTTTCTTCCCCCGTATGCGTCGTTTCGTCAGACTGTCGCTTCTCCGCTCGAGAGGGGGGGGGGGGGGGCGGAGGGGGGGGGGATTCTGCCGCCACTACCGGGTGACGAGGAGAGTGAGTGGGAGCGGGCCGCGGTAGAACACAGCAGAGCTCTTGGTGCGCGCTCACCAAAGGGCAAGAGGGAAGGAGGGAAAGGCGAAAGGTTTCGATACGGCATCAAAAATCCAACGGGCTGGCCTGCAACTTTCCACACTCGAGGCCATTATCAACAAAAAACTTCAGCCATCAAATATTTTAAGATTCTTCCCGTGTTTCTGCCGTGAAATGAATGAATCTCGAGTTACAACAAAGCTTGTGGGATCCAATTTGTTCCTGTTTGGTGTGATGTAGTGCATCATACTCGGGGAAAAACAATTTCATTTTCTCAGTTTTATTTTCCTCAGGTCCGGCTCCAGTCCACAGCATTGCATGATAAGTACACAACACGCGAGCGTAAGTGATGGGGATGGAAGATGACGCGGGGAGCTGTCAACAAAAAACACCACAAAATAAATATGGGAAAATGGGAAACGTCTCGAGCGGGCGGTGAATGTTTCGTGCACAAAAACAACTTCCTGCTGACGGACACGTGCAACGTTCAGAGTGAAAGCAATTACTGCAATTTCTATTATGGGCAGAATAAACCCACCCAGACAATACGTTCTGCTTCTACTTTTATTTAAAACAGAAAACATTTTGTTTTGTGTTCTACGGCCACACACTGCATAGAGCCCGGTCGGCTCACTTATACCGGAAGGGCTGCTTTCCGGACGTTCGAGGTGGCAAGCGAGACACCGTGCTGTTCTAGGCGCCTCTCACATTCTAAGAGCACGAAATCTGTGCAGAGAGTTGATAAATCTTTCAATGCCCAACAGGTTAGCGCTGCGTTGTCAATAAAGAGGCATTGCAGTTCTTTAGTGCCGCCGTGCTCGTCGAGGGCTTGCCGCGGACGCGCTTGTCTCTTCTTGGCTCCGAGTGTTGATTCGACGAGACAAGGAGTGCTTGTGTCCACGTCTCCCCGAAGCCCTGGGGTCTGAGCGGCCTCCTTTCGACGGGGCGGTAATGGAAATCTCTTTTTAAAATTGATGACCGGCATGCTTCAACCGCCGCCACCGATCTCCGCTCCGCACTACAGCGCCACCCCCCGCCGCCGCCGCCGCCTAGGCGCGCAGCCCTCCCTGCCAACGCCGGGCTCGGGGCCGTGGGCAGACATGTTTAAAAAAAAAAAACATCTCTCGCCGAACGCTCGCGGCACGGTGCCATCTGCCCCCCCCCACACCCCACACCCCACACCCCTCCCTCCCTCTCGCAGCTCCCTGACAGGAGGGCATCCAAACTCCGACCCCTGAGGGCCGCGTGGAGACACGCCGCTGACAGCAAGACTCCTCGGCTGTCGGGGTGGGGGGGGGGGCTGGACGGCAGGCGCGCTCGGAGCACAATGACCTTGCTGCTCGCCCCCCCCCCTGCCCCGCCCCTCCGGCGGGGGATAATGAATATGCTCATTAGTCCTCCGCCATTAGCGCCGGCTCGGTCCGGAAGACTCACCCAACGCGCGCTGCGAGACGCCGGGCCCTCGGAGAGAAAGCCTGTGCAGCTCAGAGCGGGGCGGGGCAGAGGAGCTCAGCAGCACCTGCGGCAGAGGGCGTCGGAGAAGGACAGCGCTCCGCGAGAGCACCCGCGGCGAGCCGCTGCGAAGGAAACGGCTCGCCAAACAGCGCCGTGGACGAGCGTAAAAACGGCGGTAAATCTGGCTGGCAGTGTAGTGTAGTGGTTAGGGAGCTGGGCTTGTAACTCAGAGGTTGCAGGTTCAATTCCCAGGTGGGGCACTGCCGTTGTACCCTTGAGCTAAAGGTACTTAACCTGGATTGCTTCAGTAAAAATATCCAGCTGTATAAATGGATTGTATGTAAAGAAATGTAAAAAGTCGCTCTAGATAAGATGTAAATGTAAATATGACCCTCTCACCACCGCCGTAATGGACTGGAGCCCTGGCCTTATTTCAACCACATAAATCAGCGTTTTCCTGACCGTAGCCCACAGCTGAAATCTCTGCTGGACAGGAGTATCGCACAGCACAGCAAAAGAAGCAGTGAGTTATTATCCGTAAGCCAGCGTTGGTGTTAATTCAGTTAACGCGCAGTTCGACAAAACAATAACGGGACCTCCCTTACGCAAACGCTGGCCGGCCTCGCAGTCGGGAGGCACAGTACCACAGTTAATAATGAAGCTCTCAGTGAATATCCTACAGCCACGAGCGTTGTAGAAAATGTGATGCCGCCGAGACCTACCAGTCAGGTTAACATAAATCTGTCAGCTAATATGGTAAGTTTAATTTTAGGAAATTAACTTTCGCCTTCAGGACTCCTTGGAGCTGAAATGAATTAGATGTCACCCCGTAGCTGGCGGTCCAACGTGCCTCTGCCAGCGCCCCTATCTGAAAGCTCATTGTGTATGTAAATGTCCCTAATTGGAGTTGGCATGCAAGTGTAACGATGCAATTTTTGTAATGATTTCAGTTTCCCCTGGTGGAACATTTAACATAAAAAGGCAAATGTGTAGAACCACGTATTTAATAAAAATCTAGAGCAGGATCAGCCAATTACAGCTGGCAAATTGCTCGTTTTGGAATGCTGTGTGATTAAGAAGTTGAAGCGATGTTAATTTGAAATGAGAGACGGCTTTAAAAAAAAAAAAAAAAAAAATCAACCCTGTAGCAAATCTATCCATTGGTTGAATTGCACAATTTAACAGGCAAAAAAAAAAAAAAAAAGAAAAGAAAAGAAAAGACAGAACGAATGAATCTGCCATGGGGGCGATCTATGAGGAAACTCAATATGGTCTTGTTACTGTAAGTGGCTATCAGAAATCTTATCTTTGCATTAATATAATCTCCCAAATTGGAGTCTCTTTGTGCAACCGCAGATACATAAAACAGTGGACTACGGTGAGTTTTGAGCTGATGTAATTAATAAACAGCACAGGGTGGAGAGCTCATCAATAAGAGCAGCTGGGTCGGCTCCTCAGCACTGCACCAGTATGTTCCACTGAAGGTGGTCGTCGACCTTTTCTTTTCCAGGGGACCCCCAAATGGGAAAAGTGGAAGGCCAGGGACCCCCTCTTATATTTTTGCATATCTTAAGTCTGTTTTTCTGGTTTTTCAATTGTACATTTAAATATGTTGTTCCAACCACCGAATGATACTAATAATATAACTGAAAGAAATAGAGTATGATGTATTATAACCGGCTGCTATGGTAGAAAAGTACTTTAATAGTAATTTAATCGGCCTCCCGGGTGGTGTAGCGCTTGCAACGTTTGACGCTGGCTACTGCGACCGGGGTTCGATTCGCCCTGCCGTGCCAGAGTCGGCTCTGGCCGGGAGTGCCACCAGGGGGAGGCAATTGGCTGTCTGCCCCAGGGAGGGGGGGAGGGAAGCCGACATGAGTTTGCTGCGTATAAGAGTGGCTCTGGAGTACCGGAGTTACGGTCGGTGGCTTGGCGAGTTCCGTCTCGGAGGAGACGATACTTCGCCTTTGTCACACCTCCGGTCTCAGGGCTACAGCAGTGAACTCACAATATGAGGGGGGGATTGACATGAAAAAGAGAGGATATAATTGGCTACTAAATTGGGAGAAAAATTGTATAAAATCAGAAACAAATTCTTAATAATTTTTTTTGTTTTTTTAATGTAATCAATGTATTTTTTCTTGTGTAGAAAATGTATATTTTAAGCCCTACCAGGGACCCCCTGCAGCACCCCTGCGGACCACCAAGGGGGGTGCAGACCCTTGGTTGAGGAACCTTTCTCGATCATAATCAGCCTTTTTCCTAACCCCAAAGCAACTTGAGACCCCCCCGTCCTACACCCTCAGTAATGAGAGACAGCACTGAGGGGGGTGCAGGTGGGGGTGGAATGCGCCGCCTCCATGTTTAAAGGAAAGAAGGAGGGATAGAAAGGAAGGAAGGAGGAAGGGAACGCTTCTGCAAGATTTAGCGGCTGTCTGCGAAGACGAGGTCTCCCTCTTCCCGCTCTCTCCGCTACCCCCCCCCCCAGGTGCCATTCTCCAATACTCTGCCAAATAAATATTGATGCGGGGGGCCTTCGGCAACGGAGAAGGGTTCACTACCCCAATCACGGCGCCGCTTGGCAGGAGAACGGCTCTCCCCGCCGCGATTCAGACAGACTCCGCCGCCGCATTACAATCTGCCGTTAATCAGCTTCCCTCACCGGTGTGCGTGCAGGAGCCACGCGACAGTGTGCACAACATTCCCCCGCACCAAAGGGAGCGCTTTAATTTTCTGCAGCGCTTTGATAACTTACAAGTAATGGGTTTATCTCCGAAGACCGGCCGTGATTGATACACGCTTCCCAAATCGGCTTAGTTCCCTCTGACAGAATCTAATAAAGACAGGTCAGACATTTTTCGTATTCATTTTTCTGCTTAATTCTCTGACATTTGTCTAACAGGATTTCTGTGCAGCTGCTGTTAATTGTATTGTGCGCGCACCAAGTGCTTTAATCCCTCCGCTTATCGTATGGATTCCACATACCGCCACTGTGACCCCCGCCAAATCTATTACACAAAATGAATGTGTTGCACGGCAATGCAACCAATATCTCCAGCAACAACCGCTGGGCGCCGAGAGAGCTCTTCCACTACACGCTAACACGCTTCCTGGGCTCGCAAACGTGTGCCTGATTCACACATCTTCACCATGTATATTATATTTCATTAAAACAATGGATACGGGCCTCAGGTTGAAAACCTGACTGTGCTAGTCTGGCTCTGGCCGGGATTGGCTGTCCGCCCCAGGGGGGGGGGGGAGGGAGAGCCGACACGAGCTCGCCGAGGAGCGGAAGGGCGTCCCCAGAAAGTAGGTCGGTGAGTTCCATCTCGGAGGAGGCGGATCATTGCCGGTATTAGCTTGTCCCGTAGTGACGGGCGGCGGGCTCGTGGGGGAGGGCGAATTGAAAGAAATAGAGGCTATAATTGGCCACCAAATTGGGAGAAAAGAAAAAAAATATATATGACTCCAATAATGAGGCATGGGTACAAAATAGACAGGAAGGAACGCACAGCATGAGAGCGGTGAAATCAAATGGACAAGTAATTTTTTTATTAAAGGTCAGTTTCACAGAAAGTCTCCAATTTATATGTTCTCCCTTATTTCGTCCAGTATGTGTATGCGTGGACATTGAAAAGCATGGATATATAAATTGAATACATGAAAAATATATATAAATTCATATGAACTCCACATAAACCAGCATGGAGAACAAACAGCTTAGCTGTATGTTTGGGGTCTCTATGCATCTATTTAAGTACACAATTAGCAAATTAAATTTGCTAGGATAAAGGGAGAGGTGAGACCCTAGAACAAGCCCAGCTCCCTGACCATTATACTAAACTGCTGGCCTATGTAGTATAATGAGCAAAAAAGTCTCCAGCCATTTAACACAAGCTGCCATTTACTATTAACCTCTCAGAGCGTCCAGGTACTTCAGACCAGGTAAGCTAAATTAAAGATTTCTCTTTAGCGCTCTTTAATAAAGCAGAGTCAGTCATGTAAACTCTGTTTACCTAAAAGCTGTTGCGTTGTGGAGTTTCACATACCAAAGCATGAGGAGAAAGAAAAAGCTACGCTTTAACGTATTCGCGCTTCTGAATAACTTCCCTGAGAGACGGTTCAAATGGATTCACGCTGTTGCAAGAGCGCTGCTAGGTAATGAGGAGGGGGGCTCTTTTTTCTGTGTGTTGTATTACTGACACACAAGAAAAATGTATCTCTACATTAGGGTGGTTTGGTTATTTCATCTTAGTTTATTGCTAAAGTCCTATCAAAGATATTTTTCAAAAGCGCAGCTAGTGGGTACAGTCATAATGGAACACTGTAATTATAGCTGGTGAACACGCGCGTTACAAATGCATCATCTTTATGTGACTACGGTCTGCTTTTTGCTATATGTCCATCAATACAGAATGCGGGAGACTTAATAGGTAGATCATGCATAGATAATGTTAAAAGTACAACTCGTTGGATTGAGGCAGTTGTTTTCGCTCAAATATTTTGGCTGCTATTCCTACATGGCATTTTATTAGAGGCCAATTCGACTCTACGAGAGTCAAAGTCACTCCTCCAAAACGAACCGCGAACAGGAAAATAAATAAATAAGTAAATAAACATTTTGCATGAGGTAATTGTTTTGACTTGCACAGGGTATTCACCAGAGAAAGCCACTAACACTCGGGTAGACAAAAATGAATGTGCGCTTTACAAGCAAAATGACGCAACATGATGTACTCTCTGGGAAATGTTTTGTAAACTTTGCAAATGTAATGAAACTAAGCCCAGGGTAAATGCATTTAAAAAACATTTACTTAAGAAGCACAGACAGCGTGATTTTGCCACGTTGACGAAAAGTGAAATGCTCTAGTGTAGTGCTCTAGTGTGCTGTAGTATTATCGTCATAATGTGTGTGTGTATGGGGGCACGGAAAAAGTACTTTAGTGTCTGTAGCCACTGCCTCGAGCTGAAACCATGATACTTCATTTGCTCAAAATCAAACAGCCCAAAGTTCTAGTCACAGAATAACCGATGTCTGTCTTTACAAGCATGGCCTATTTATCCCCCAAAAATGTCCAGGAACGCTTCCCTCTGTGTATTGTGGGCTTCTCACGAACACCCAAGGTTGTGAATTATTTCTGGGGACATTTATGATGGAGATCTGATTTGTGATTCATGCTTCAAACGCTACCTCTCTATGGGTGTTCTTATTTGAACTTCACATCTTGTTTAGAAGAGTTAAATATTTACTGCACTAAGCTCTCGAGGCCTCTAAAAGTGAAACATGACCAAAGATGCAGGCCCTGGACTACAAATCCATGACGAACATGAAGGCAAACTTTCCCCGATAAAATAAAGTTGATAAATCAGTTTTGTGTTGGGGAAAGGCTACGGAGAAGGGGGAATCGTGAGGAGTGTCCCCCCCCCCCACCCACTCTTTACGAGGCCTCCAAAATGGCTTCGCTCCGTTTATTGTTTTATAGTAATTGCGCGCGCTCCCAAGCTTGATTCCGTGTTGCGAACGCGGGGATCTGCGGTGAAAACGAAAACTAATTCAAACGTTAGCACCCATCAAGACGTAAAACATTGGAAAGAAAAGAAGGGGGGAAAAAAGATTAAGGAAATGATTCTTTTCATCTAATTAATCCTCCCATGCCCAAAGGTTATTTAATTTGTTGAGAGATCATTAACGAGTCTCAATCCAGCAAATAAAATAATGAGGATCTTAATTTGCTCCAATTCAAAGAGTAGCATTGCAATAAACAACGGCTGGCAATATCAAGCCTTCTCACCGCAGAGTCGCTGACGAAATTAGAAAAACACAAATAACGGAGAACTGTGTGCAACTTAATGGCTCTGACAGCAGCGACGATAATTTACACATTGTGTCGACATGACGCCCCATAAACTGGGAAACAAAACATTAAGTTGTCAGGCTGAAATGATGGGTATTTTAGTGGCTGAAATACACAAAGGGGAAATTGTTTCTCGTGGTGGTGCTTGTTCTTTTCTGTTACGCCACGCCACCCCACCTAGGCAAGTGACAATATATTAAAATGAGATTAATGGGGGAAAAGGGTGACAAACTCAGAAATCGATTTTAATTATCGGTTAAGATGTGTGTGTGTGTGTAACCTGCCGGGCTCAACAGAGCCTGTGACCTACTTAGGTCTATGCAGAGTGTGTCTCTCATTCAGAGCGTCTACTTGCTAAAAACAGGGAAAGCGCGCGAGTTTGTCCCACGCTCTCGCCAATGCACGTCAATGACGCTACAGGTAACACACAGACAGAAATGGCAAGGATCGGTTTATTTTCACGTACACGGCAATGGAAGATTTCACCCCCTGTGGTTACGAATACTTTGCGTAGGCATTGTCCATTCCCAGCCCACACAAAACAACATGTTGTTAGGCAGCGCGTAGGAGAAAAGCATGTTTCCCGGCTCCAGGTGTCAAGGTAGGCTGGCCGTCAAACCGTAACCCCTGACGTCGATCAAACACGGGGGACCAAAGCGGGGCGGCAAGAAGTCTATTTCTGCTTCAAACATAATAATAATAACATGTTTATATCTGTTGCCTTACGTCTCCTGAAACCAGCACACACGGAAATGAAGCGTGTGAAAAAAGCAGTGGCGAGCTGTCAGGGTTAATTCGGGGATAACTCTGAATATTAAGCGGATATCGAGAGTCTTCGCGATGCCCACCCGACTCGTATCTCCATTTCATTTGTATTCTTTGCGCCCGCTGTGACAAGATTCATGTTTTCTAATAAAACCTCTGCTTCTCCAGTTTCCCGCTTCTTTGCTCAAAGAATGATATAACGTCAGGAGCACTTTATTGAGCGGCTCAAAAAAGATGCCATCATCGCATCCTTCACCGCAAAATATACAAGCAGAGAGAGAGGAGGAGGAGGAGGAGGAGAGAGAGAGAGAGAGAGAGAGAGAGAGAGAGAGAGAGAGAAATCACACTCCTCCGACAAAACCGGAAAAGGGGGAGAAATATCCTCTCTGAAGTGCTGCCTTTTTCCCTCTCTCTGTAAGACTTGCTCCCCTGCGCCTAATTCCTTTTCTCTTTTTTTAAACTCGGATGGCCAGAAGCTGTTCCTCTGACCAGCATATTAAAAAAGTCTCATTTAATGTTAGTATTACTGCAGGGAATATCTAATTCACTTTCTGATAATGAAGTAAAGCTTCCAAGATGGATTTTTTTTTTTTTAAGTCTCATATTAGATTTTTTTTTTCTTCTGCCTTCCCGCCTCTCCCTCGTACCCTAACCAGCCGCTGTGCTTTTTTTGTCTTCCTGCACGCGGCGATCACATCCTGGTGAGCTCTCGATTTATCCTCTCTGCCCTCTGCTTTGTGTAATATGTAATAAATGTAAAGAGCCCAGATCTTCCCCTTGTGCGGAATTACGCTCCTGCAGGAGAGACGATCAGACGAAAATCAGGCAAAATTACACTGCGGTCGGATTCTGAGGTTTTCTGAGATTCTTATGGAGGTTATGTTGAAAACAGAGCAGAGTCCGCCCTCTTAAATGCACTCATCCCCGCTCACTCCATAGGAATCAGTCTGGCATTCACTCCGCCTCCAACCCCACCTGACAGACACCTGGGTCAACTGATTACTTCAAATATTTTAACCCTTTCGACACTAGTAAAATTCCCGCAGACTACTTTCATAGAAACATTATTTCCCCCAATATTCATTTCCAGCTTTTCCCCAATTCCTTCTTTTATACGATTGTAAATTTTTGGGGCGAGTAACATGTCCCTCAGTGGTCTGCAGTTGTGTTTTCACAACATTTTAATGGGATCCAATGAGCTAACGGTATGTCTAATGCATATGTGAATGTAGCGGGTGAGCTCTGGTACGTGAGCATCCGCTACAGAAAGTGACGTGGATAAGAGTGCGATTAGTTACCGGAGTTAGAGACTTGAGTCTTTAGCTCGGCGAGCTAAATCGCTCTCGTTGCGTCGAGATCCCTCGGTTCGAAACCCGCTGTGGGCAGAAGCGGCTCCGTTGCATGACCCAGGTCTGGCACAGGGCACAGGCCTCCCTGAAAAGGGGGCGTTCTGCTGTGTGAGACTCACAAGACAGACGACAGCAAGAGGAGGAAGCTGCAGCGCTCTGTTGAGCGACAGTCAGCGATAAGTGCAAGCCACGTTAGCGTCCTGACAACACGTTAGCATTGCTGGGCGATGCCGCACTGTATAATTAGTCCAAAGTCCAAAACTGTGATTGGGGAAAAAAGCATGCGACGTCTGAAAACATTCCTATTTAATGAAATCGTATTTTTCAAAAACATCAAATTCTGTAAAATGCTGCAGTTGTATATTTCCAATAAGTCAAAAAAATTTAAAGAGATTTTTGTCTCAACAACACAGGACATAAAAGCCCAGAGGTGCGGGGGGGGGGGGGGGTATTGATGCCCAGCAACACGGTGCTGAATTGGCAGTTAGAGAGGTAGACCTGTGTTTCGGCGATGCCGGAATGTGTGCGTTCCCAGCCAGCTCAGCCCCGGCAGAGGGTGTCAGAGACGCCAGGGTAAACAAACTGGGCCGGCCGCAGGTGCTTGTAAACAGAACGTCGCCTCGCTGGTGAAAAAGCACAAGCAGCAGAAGATCCCAGCCAAAGCCAAACTGATGCCGAGCTGAATGGGGGGGGAGTCTCTGATCCCAGAACAGCAGACATAATGTACAGACAGGTAGTCCCTGGACCTGGGGCCAATGCTAAACACCACACACAATGCTACACACACACACACGCACAGATGCATTGAAATCACTTAGCCAAATGCACACAGAACCATTGGGCCAAACCACATAACAGTATAGCCTGGCCAAACACATAACAGTACCATCAGCCAACAAACACACAAACACACACACACACACACACACATATATATATATATATATATATATATACACACACACACACACACACACACACACACACACACACACACACACACACACACACACACACACAGGCACCAAACCAGACAAGTGGCCACAGGGAGAGTCCCCCTGAGCTGCAGCCAGCTCTTGTTACACGGCCTGTGGGAGCAGACCTCCGCAGAGCCTGGGTGTGTGTGTGTGTGTGTGTGTGTGTGTGTGTGTGTGTGTGTGTGTGTGTGTGTGTGTGTGCGTGCGTGCGTGCCAGCGAGTCTGGATGCGGATTCTGTTCCAGCTAGCTCGAGGGCACCGTTGAAACACAGCGGCGGTGCCTGACAGACTATATTTACATGTTAACATGAAATAACTCCTGCTAAAAACCCCACTAAGAGCAGCGGAACACAGCGATCACCAACTGGCAGCTCGCAAACGGAGCGAGGGGACTACTTTAACCCGGGGTATCGATCCAAGACGTGCAGAGGGGGGGAAGGGAAAACAGACGCGTTGCCTTAACAAACATTTCAAAAAATAAAACGCAGGGCGGGAGCTTTAAAGGTCACGCTATGGATTCCACACCAGGAGACCCTTTTAAATGTTAGCAGCACGCTGGGACAAAAGGCACGGGGATGGAAGACAACAAAAAGAGAGCTTCATCAATCCATCGTTCAGCTTGGCACGTCACTCTTATCCCTCCCCGGAAAGTCCACTGAAGGACACGCGGGTTTTCCCTCCACGCGTTTGACACGATGGGACGATGGGAACGCCGTCGTTGGGGAATTCGCCAGGACAAATGCCCCCTCTCCCCCCCCGTCGGTCTGGCGCGACCGTTACCACCCGCGAAATTCCACACCTGTACAGATGCCACAACGCTTTACGGTATAAAGAAGGTGAAACAGAATGGCGTGTTCTATTTCACCTTCTTTATACGGTAAAGCGTTGTCTCCACGCTCAATACCACTTAGCGTCTTCAAGGTGATGGAAGCGGAGCGCGATAACTGCGCAAAGTACATAAGTCGCTGATTCCCTCTGTAGAGTGTACACAAGAAAGGCATTAGGGAAGACAGGCGTGCCGAGCTCCGGTAAGAAGTGTCAAAAGATCCGCGGCTGATGATGAAACCGGCGGGGCCGACAGCGCATCTGAGGCGGAGAGCGAAGAACTTTAAAGTCAGATCGTCGCGTTGCCATGTTCCGCCGGCTTTGACGCCTCCGTTGGGCTGGCGGGCGTGTGCCAACGCCGAGGTGTGTGCGCGCGTGCACGTGTGTGTGTGTGTGTGTGTGTGTGTGTGTGTGTGTGTGTCTGTCTGTCTGTCTGTATGTGTGTATGTGTGTGTGTGTGTGTGTGTGTGTGTGTGTGTGTCTGTCTGTCTGTGTATGTGTGTATGTATGTGTGTGTGTCTCTGTATGTATGTATGTGTGTATCTGCATGTATATGTATGTGTGTCTGTATGCATGTGTGTGTGTGTGTGTGTGTGTGTCTGTATGCGTATGTATGTGTGTCTGTATGCGTGTGTGTCTGTGTGTATGTGTGTGTCTGTATGTATGTATGTATGTATGTGTGTGTGTGTGTGTGTGTGTGTGTGTGTCTGTGTGTCTGTATGTATGTATGTATGTATGTATGTGTGTGTGTGTGTCTGTATGTGTGTGTGTGTGTGTGTGTGTGTGTGTGTGTGTGTGTGTGTGTGTGTGTGTGTGTGTGTGTGTCTGTATGTACATATGTGTGTGTGTGCGCACATGGAGACAGGTAGGGGACACGGAGAAGAACAATAGAAAAACTATAAACCATCTGTCTGAGTTTGCCCACGAAATGAATTATGTACCAGCGCCTTGATCACCCGCGCTCTCCTGACGGCATGCCAGCAGAGTAATGATTAACAGTAATACGGATGTAAGGCTGCTGTTCCCCGAGCTGAATTGCCAAATCAATGGCAGCCCTCACAAAGCACAGACACTGCCGCAAAGCGATCAATCCCGCTAAGTTTCCTCAATCCAGTCCCCGGGTTCCTTAACCCAGACGAAGCCGAGCGGGGAGAACGGGAACAAAGGAGGACGGAGCGGAGGAGGGGGGGGCGAAACAAAGCCCTGCCAATAAGAGATCCCTTTCCGTCAACTTTGTTCCTTAATCACTGGGCCCTGGACAATGCGCGGTGATATCTGACGGAGCCCGAACGCCGATATCTCGCGCGAGCCCTCCGTAGCATTCCCCACACCTCCTCTCAACACCTCCATCTATCAGGGCTCGCACAAAAGGTCACCGTTAAAGACGGCGGAAACGAGGGCAGGGCGCACGCCTGCCGCTCGCTGCTCCTATTGTCTTTTAAACCACATTCTTCATGTCAGCGCGTGGACCGTCGTATAATCAAAGCCATTAACAACTTGACTACACACGTGTCTTGCCGGGATTGCGGAGGAAAAATTATGACCTACTGCATCGACGCGTTATTACCCAGTCGTACTCGCTTCTGCGAACGGAAAGTATAAATGTGTTGGGAGCACATGCACGTTTGACAGCTGAAATGGCATGCACTTTTCAGGCAATTTCACCGTAAAAGTATAAGGCCTCACAATAAGCCTTAAGATCTCATGCAGAATCCTAGATATAGAAATGGTTTCTGTAACGTGGGAGAAAAACATACACTATGCATATGGCACGAGTGCACATTTTAAGAACTGAAGAGAATTTATTTTCTGTTGAAATCGAAATGGAGTGTAAACTTAAGAGGGAGTCATTTTAACAACGTCCAGATGTAGGAAAACGAATACAGAGGTGTGGATTCAGCTCTGTGGCCATTTTTGAGGCCGTTGTTTTGTGGGCCTCGCAGGTTTTAGTAGCCATCTTGTTAAGTGTCCGTCCATCCCTGTCGACAGGCTTCAGCTCTTCAGCCAGCCTTCCTCTTTCCTTGCGCAGCTTCGTGATTTTCGACGCCGTTCCCCTCGACGATGACGACGCCGTTTCCGTGACTGGCGCGCCCGCAATTCAGGCACCGACCCTTTGACCTCTTTCCAAATCTCTTCGATCTCTCACGCTGCTTTGGGAAACTCACACAGTAAAGTGTTGATTTTGAAACGCCTTTCGCGGCGGAAACGTATCGGCAATTACCGCCGGACCCCGAGGAAGACTTCTCGTTTCTGTCGATTCCCGTAAACAGCTTCACTCTCCGCCGAGGAGTTCTTATCGCCACTCGGAGCCTCCCGCTAACAAATCCCGCCTAATAGCAATTATTCCGAGTCAATCCATCGCAAACGGCATCACTTACAATTCACTCAAGTGGAGTTACGCCGAATACAACTGTATAAAAAAAAAAAATCACTTCATAAAAAGGAAAACAAACGATGTTTTTACTTCAGGTCGGAGAGGTGGGTAATTTGTATTCTCTGCTGCGACTTAAAGAGAGTGGGATCCGGGCCATGTCCCTGGCCAGATAAGCTACTTAATACAATTTAAATATATTGTAGCTGGAGGCTCCGTGTATTTCTGAAACATTTATGCAAATGTCAGTTTAAAGATGCAGCAGCATTAATCGGTCGGCGCATTAAAATGAGTTTTTACGACTCAAAATCCGATACTGGAAAAAAAACGTGGGTGAAAGGAAGGTCAACTCTTATACCACAACACCGCCCGTGAGATGGTGCCAACCTGAAATTTTAAGTCTTCGAAAGGAATACAGGCATCAGGTGCCAACAGCGTAAAGCTGTGTTTGAGGGAGAAATAAAATAATCGAAATGTTATTTAGGTCAAATAAATCCACACAATGCCAAATGTCTTCAGGTGTGAGCAACAAAATGTCTAACCATACTTTTTTTTCCACAAGGCTTTAAACGTGACATTTTGTCAATGTTGTTGGAACAAACTGTGTAGCCACCTACACTTTTGTGTTTTTCCAAAAACAGTGGCCGATATTGTCCAATATTCCACAACCAGTGGTTCTTCTTTTTTGTAACGTTAATCACAAATGACCACATCAATGTTCTGTGTTTGACCAGAAGCCAGACAACTTTTTCCATTTCAGATATTTTCCCTGTTTTTCTCCCAATTTGGTGGCCAATTGCACCCTCTATTTCTTCAATTCACCCTCTCCCATGAGCAATGAACCGTTTCGTTCAACACAAAATTTGCCTATTCATTTTGCCTGTAGGGAAGCCTTCTGTGCTCACGGCGAGCCCGTGCCGGCTTCCCCTCCCCCCCCCCGAACGGATCTAACCCCGGCCATACTGGGCAACCTGCACTCCAGGCAAGTGCCTTTACCGGTTGCGCCACCCTGTGTATACTACTTTTGGCAGAGAGTGCTTTAGAGGAGGACTGTCTCTAAATGTACAGTACACTCAATGGGATTTAGGGTTGTATTCCTTTGTCATTATTATTAAATAACTTTTCATCCCTATTCCATCCCCTTTTATTGCTATGATTTGGGATGGCCAGTTGCAACAAACATCCCTTACTACAAGATTACCATCATCTACGAAAGATTTTACCATGTTCTTAGAGAGAGAAAAAAATACAAAATACAAAAAATACAAAAAAGCAATTAAATATCTATCTAGCAACCTCTGACATTTGTGAATGTGAAAGAAAAGTACAGGTATCACGTTGAAAGCAGCACACCCCTCCCCACGTAATAAGAAACATTAGTACTGTAGCGCCACTCAAGGCTTCATACGCTCGAAGGGTTACGCTGCAGCGCAACCTGAAAAAGATTGATTGCGGTTCACGCATTAAACCGTGGAAGAGGTTGATCTCAAACTTCAGTTGTTAGAAGAGCTCAGAGACGACAACAAAAAAGGAATCGACAAATTCCCCCCTTCACAGAAGAAGATAATCGTCTGTGCTAATCGGTAAAGAGCAAACGAACGCAGTGAGATCTCCACCCGTCGGGGTGAATTAAAGACTCCTGCGTCGACTCGGAAGGGCGGACAGGCAGGTGGACAGACGGCCGGCCGGACAGGAAGATTGACAGCAGAAGCCCCGGCGGTACAGGGGGGGGGTAGCGAGGCCCTCTGGCCCCGGGAGCGCCAGCGCGGCGCGGCGGCGGAGGTTCTATTAATAGCCGCGCGACCGGCACAGCAGACATGACAGACTTCTGTTCGGAACCCGCAGGAAGCCTCCGCACAAGACACCAACCCCGCATCAACCCCAGGACAGAACATGAGAGAGCAGGCTGTCTGCAGTGCATTCAGCTCCCATTAAAGATGTTGTTAAGGAGGCCAGCTCACCGGGGGGGGACCTCAAACAGCTCAAACAGCAGACCTGTTCATCTAGAGGCTACTGCTTGGCATCGTTAAAGAAGAAAAAAAGAAAAGAAAAGAAAAAAAAACGAGGATTTGATTTTCCAAAGGCATGAAATGCGTTTGTTTATTTTTAGAGCGTGCTGTTGGGACAGCTGTGAAATTGTCCCGTTGGGATGCCACCCTGCGCAGGAACGGCCATTAGAACGCAGGGATCAACCGTGTCCCATGAGGCCCTGCCGTCGTGGGGTCACTGCTAGTGCCCACTGCCCACGAGCCCTGCCTAGATACTGTTAGAGCGTATTCCCCTTACAACAATGATGGCTCTCAAAAACAAATGGCGGGATGTTTTTACTTCCTCGGTGTGGACAATGCTGTTGTGTGAGCGGCCGCATGGTAAAACGTTGAGTATTAATGACTTTAGAAACTGACATTTCTCTTTATTTTTCATGCACTGTCCTTGAGCATTTTTACACAGGGTTCACACCTTGGCTGTCAAGGTGAAAACAAAACTAGGCTTAAGCAGAAAAGTGTGATAAAAACTTATTGATGGATCGCTATTTTCATGAACCCTCTGCACATGATTTATGTGTTTAGAATGATATGAAAGAAATAATACACAAAAAAAAACAGATTCATTGAAGTTTCATTTTATATGTTGGGGGAAAGTCCATGTCATCCCTCAAACGGTTCAGCAAAAGTACCTTCTCCACAGGGCTTTCTCCAAAGAGTTGTGGTACTTCCAAAATAAGTCTGATTTCAAAAGTTGTCTCTCTGGGTTAGTTTATAGCCCTCTCGAAATATTGTTGCTTGTGTCTAAGGCCGAGACAAAGGAGAGGGTCGTGAATATGAGTTCTGCGACAAAAGAAAACCAGCGGGTGGAAAATCGTGTTAAATGTCTCATGAACGATGGAGACATCTCAGGATCGTTTAACTGAACCAAAGCCTTTCTCGGCTAAGGATCAAACATAAAATACGGCCTTTTACTGAATACGAGACACAACCATGGAACATTAAACATTTTTCCTTTTAATCCAAAAAAGGAAAATTAGTCTCAAAGCCATGCACACAGAAAGTCAATTGATTTCAAATGAAAAGGTAAAAAGTCATCTCATATTTGACCTTTATTACTTTTTACATATACATATGCCATTTAGCAGACGCTTTTATCCAAAGCGACTTACAGTCGTGAATGCGTACATTTTTCAGTATATGTGGTGCCAGTGGGAATTGAACCCACAACCTAAGCGTTGCCAACGCCGTGCTCTACCTACTGAGCCACAGAGTCGCCTTCTTTTCGATGAATACGATGCAAGGATACATGAAAATACATGACTAAAAGTTGTCACATTTTGTTTGCAGCAGGAATCTTAATAAACTCATCCAATCTAATTTAGCAGCAGTCAACCTGTGGCCAAATGGCAAGCTAGAACCACACCGGAGTTGACAATGGCCTTGGGCCCTAATTACCAAAAGTAAAAGAATGATTAAATTGAGTGTTATTTAATGACTTTTAGCACATTCGTTCGGAGGAAGCTGTAGGCTCGCGCTGAAGACTGACGATATGGGGTTTAATTTAGTCTAATAGAGATGTCGAGCTGCAGTTGTGGTGTCCAGGCCTGACATATACGCGCACCCACGCACGCACGCACGCACGCACGCACAAACACACATGAGCACAGACCTGAAAACTACCTGTTCTCGTTTAATCCACTCTAAAAGAGATGTCGAGCGGCAGGTGCAGCCTGACAAACACGCACGCACGCACGCACCTACCTGAAAACTCCTACCTATTCACTGGGCTTTTGGCCAACTTGCCCTGTTTAATGACGGCCATCCACAATTCATAGAAGGCCCTTTTAATATGTTCAGCATATTCCAAATGCTAATTTTACGTAAGCTTTGAAACTGCACCTTCTGGCACCATCCATAACCATCGCAAAAAAAGCTATTTCTACAGTGCAAGGTTATATTCATAACCTCTGAGGGTTTTTTTTGTTTTTTTATTTAATTGTTTATTCCTATGCTAGCATCAATGGCCCTTTTCATTTTTCATACTAATCTTACTCCTATTGAAAAATATAATTACTCTGTTTAATAACAAGACAAGGCCAGATCTTTGAAAAAAACTTTCTGTGGGTGCTGATGGCTTTTCTCTTTGTCTGGCGGCCTTTGGGGAATGGCCCATCTGAAAACAGGTGTGGAAAGCCTCAGGGTGCATCTCTTTCAGAGAGACCAGTTCTGATAAAAACAGGTTTTTAGCGCTGCATACATAATAACAGTGTTCATGTGAAAGAAAAATTTACTCTTTATAACGAGCCTGCTCCTCTGTGCGGTCCTTCAAATAAAAATATCAAAACGAGGTGGGCCATGGGCCGTGGGTGAGGAGCCCTTTTCATTTTCATACTAATCTTACTCCTATTGGAAAGAGGCCAGAGTCAATCTCCCGGTTCAGAGTCCGCTGGCAGCCCTTACCTCTGCGCTTGGCTTTTGCTGCACTTTGCTCACGGCTGACTGCACTGAACTGAGAGGAGCAGAGTGGAGCTGTCCACCACCCCGGTGCTGAAACGGGCCAGCTGTGAGGACTGAAGGCCGAAGCTTTTCAGCGCGGCTACTCCCGCGCGTCACTCCCCGTTCAAAAGCAAGCGCTGCCGCAACGGTAGCTGGGGTAAATGTGACCTGTCCAAGCTCGTGAGCTTTAGCTTGCCTCCCACACCTAAAACAGAACTCGAAAAAAGGTCCAACAGCAGCAACCGCTGTAAGAATCCCGACCACGTTTCGACGGGAATAATTTATTCACAGAGCAGCGTCAGCACCTAGTAGACAGAGCAGCCTTCACGCCCCGCCACGTAGCTTCAGGCGGCGCCCGATATCAGGCAGACCACAGCTGACACTTCAGTGGCACCTGGAATTGCAGGTGTACCTTCCACCGTGTCGGTTTATTTACCAAGACGCGAGGGGAAACGAGGGCCTCGCGTCTGCTGCGGCCAACCGCCTCACGAGCGAGCGAGCGAGGCAAGGAGAGCGCAGACGGAGGGGTACACCTGGCAGTCTCGCCTCCCTCTTTCAACGACTCCTCCGGTGGCCTTAAACATCTAATTACCTTTTGTTTTGCTGGCGGTGTCGAGCATTAATCCCCGCGCAGGTGCTGCTGCGCTCTGACGGCGGGGCGGCTGGGGGACACGCACCTGCGCGCGGCGACACAGAGCGAGGGCGGCGGAGACGAGCCAGTGTAACATTGCTGTTTTGGGTTGATATAATTACACAGAATCTGTATTCTTTTATTTGTTCTTTTCTTATTTACATGCGTTTTATTAATTTACTGTAATGGGCTACTGTATATTCACCGGGAAGATCGTAGCCCCTCCTTCTGTGACCCCATTTCCTGTGAGGTTGCCCCTTATAACTTTGGGTTTCCCCCCTCTGCCTCTTTCCGGCGATGTCAAATGTGGAAAGAGCTGGAGCTGCGGATCAACTAGCTAGCTCCCAATACCGCAAGAGACCAAAGAAAGAAGTTGTCCGCCTCCTCCTTGGACAAATCATTAAAAATACACAATGCAGAAAGACACCGGTCACACCAGTCAATAAGCAACATTTCTGCTCTCCACACCACGGGGAGACAACACTAGCACCTGCGTGCTCTCGCGGAACGGCGCATTTTCGCCAACAAAGATTCTCTTGCGCTATAGTTACAGGAAGAGAGACCTACCCTCCCTTCTGAATTACACATTATATTGAAGAAAAATGTATCTCGGTTGAGCTGCGTCTCAGTGCCTGTAGACACCTTTCATTACAGGCATTTGCATTTTTTGCAACCTTCCAGTTGATTATATGAATAGACTGAAAACTTGAATAAGCTGAACTTGTTCCACCATACCCTGTACAGTTGACCAAATCCGGGTTTTGCAAAAACAGCACTGCCCCACCACCCCCACACACACACACACACACACACACACACCCCACACACACACGTACGCACGCGCACGCACGCAGCGACAATACATGTTTAATCCTTACATTACAGATTGAACGGAGTATTTGTGTAAAAAATATAATACAAACTAACACAAAGTTCGTTTTCGTTAGCGCGGGGAAGAAGGGTGGATGAAGAAAAGACTGTTATCGTCTGCAGCTCGCGCCCGCTTTCCCCCCTCGCGCTGTAATGGCTTGCGAGTCTCCTGTGCCCGGGAAACGCGTGCGCTCTTTCAAGTGAAAACGAAGCGGGCTATTCCACAGTGTATCAATCAGTGTGGCGGAGTTTTGAAGATGCATGAAACGAGCCGAGCCGATCAGCAGTTTTTCAAATCGAGAGGGTCAGCAGAAAAAAGTGCTTGGCTCCTCTCCGCAGCGCGAGGGCTTCTGACAGACCTGTACCATCTGTTTGTTATTTAGACCGTTTTATTTTCCACTATCAAAAAAAAAAAAAAAAAAAATACATTATTTATTCATATCTCCACTGAGCTGCCGCTTGCGCGAATAAGATGAAGAAGCCTAAAATAATTATGCCGCTTTTTCATAATTACACGAGAGTGAACTCGGTGGTGGCGTTCCGGCTTTATTACAGTTTCGGAAATTTGCATTTTGCGCGTGTACACGCAAACGACACACAAGATTTGCTTTTTGACAACACAAAATAAAGAGAATAGGGGGAAAAGTTACGGAGTTGCTTTGACGCAAATGTAGATGTCTGTAACAACAACAACAACAACAACAATAACAAACAGCGATCTCTCTCAGCTGAGCAACACGGCCCCCTTTTTATATGTTAACCGTCAATCTGCAGCAGGACATTTATGGCCTCAGGAGCATTTCAAGACGGACGGACGGGGGGCTATTAATCAAATTAAGTTAATTTAGACGCATTCAGCATATTCAGGTGACCGGCCATCATTTCACGACATAAATATTCTGCATTACTCATAATTAATTTGTTTGGCAGTCACCCATGTCTGGTGACTAATAGTGCTTTAGGTTTAACGTTCAAGTGCATGCAAATATAAGTAATTCAAATTATTTTCCAAACTAGTCACCTTTGTAGTGTGTCATTAGTGTTTTGACACATTTCTGTGAAGTTGCACCTAGAGTGTCCTCCCCCACTTGAGTTCAAACGGTCACATCTGTAGTATGAGACGTTATGTGGGGATAGGATCATTCGCACTGCAGGCAACGCACTGATCCAAGCTCAGAGACGCATTATCATTATTATTTTTTTATACACCTTTGCGGCGGACTCAATATCTCATTAGAGTTGTTCTTAGAGAATTTGAACGAAAAATAGAACATTCCTTCTACAGCTTCATCATGTTTGGGGGGGGGGGGCAGTGAAAAAACAACATTTATAAAGTAATGCTAAGCATGCATACAAAATGGCTCCGTTACCAAAGTGAGGGCATTATCTCATCAGTTTTTAAATTATTGACTCCCATTTATGCTGCCACGATATGAGTGATCAAGTCCTCCAGCCGTAAAATGCAATAACCCGGAGAATTGTTTTGTGAACAGAAGCAAATAACAATGCCCACACATCATTATGTACCCTCATATCCCATTATAACTGCGTCAAAAGGGTGGGGGGGAACGAAGCTGATACCGAGCACAATGGGTTCATGCCGTGGTTACCGTGTCAAACCTGCAATGAGGGAAAGAATAACATTTCACCACACGAATACTTGCAATTTAAATGATAATGACTCCCCTTTCCCAAACATTTAAACAATAAACCCGATTCGGCTTGCGTGAAAAAACAAAAACGCATAAATTCCAGCCCATTTGGCTGAAAAACAGGATCAAGATACAAATCCTCTCTAATTGCACTCTAAAACATGGAGCTCTCTGTTTAGTTTTTTGTTTTGTTTGTTTTTCGGAACACTCTGGTGTGACGGGAGCGTGTGGGCACCGGGTTCGATCAGCCCTCTGCCGCTCACTTCCACGGGAGCGAACCCGTTTACAGGAGGATCAAAGTCAAATCAAGCCCCGTGGAATTATCTCATAAACGTCACATGAAATCAGTGTTTATTACTTTTACACCCTTTACCTCCTCTAGGAGATTACTGAAAAGACCTTGTTCCTTTCCCCTTAATAAGACGCCTAATAAGACTTACCCAGTCACAGAGCACAGAACCCCGGCCAACAAGGAGGAAAAACAACAACACCAACAACAAGAACAACAACAACAACAAGAACAACAACAACAACAACAACAACAACAACAAAATTAAATAACTCGTTTAATTGCTGCTTCCAAGTGCTGGGATTAAGATAGCGGGAATGTTAATATCCGACTGATGAAAAATTCATTAGCCAAGAATGAAACAATTTATCCAAATTCCATGCAAGTGTGTTGTAATTAAAATTATGCCTTTCCGTTTTCATTAAGCGGGAGAGGCCTTTTTCTTATGTCAAAAAGTAAATGTACAAAAAAATAAATAATAATAATTAAGATTGATGGGAAGTACCGTGTAATTAGCAGGTCGGGGGTTGCTGCTTCCACCCGTTTGAATGCGAGCAGGGGCACAGCACTCTGTGGTTGTGTCCTGAGGGGGCGGGCGGGGGGGATTCACTCTGTATAGCGCGGCGGGAACCGGGGCCGAACTGTGCGTTGCTATGGAGCAGATACAGTGCGTACGGTGTGGGAATCACCTGTGGCAGGAGCGCACCGCGGGGGGTGGGCTGAGAGGGGCCTCGCCCTGGAGGGGCCTAAACGTGCAGGCCGCGCCTCGTCAATTTTCGGGCCAAACGCCATCGGAGGCGCGCACAAAAAGCCACGGGACAGAGGCGGTGAGGGCTGTTGGCCGGTCGGGAGAAAGCACATTTAATCAAAGCCATTCCCCCTCCCCTCTCCGCCTCTCCGCCTCTCCGCCTCGCGCCATGGAAAGCGCTCGGCGTGGTAAAGGTGGAGCGTGTCGGCCTCTGGGGCAGCGGCAGCTCTGATCCTCGTCAATCTGCGGCCCGCGGTGCCGGGCGCTGAGGGAGACGGGCAGGGGTCACGGCTCATTAGCCAGCACCCCTCTCTTCCCAGTGCCACGCTTCCACTGGCCCAATTTAACCTCATTGCGAAGGCAGAGATGAGAGGCTCTCTCTTCTGTAGAGGAGGAAGTCACAGATCAGGGGGCAGCCAGGAGTCAGACACAGTAACCTCAAGACAATACGGCAGTTTTGGGCTGTGAAGACGATTGGTCTGCAGTTTAGGCAGATTACTTGGATAAATTTGTACCTTTACTAAGCCAAAAAAAACCCCCAAAAACAAAAACGCACACAGATGTGCACACACACACAAACAAACAAACAAACAAGCTCACAGAAATACACATGCACACATATACACGCACACGAACACACACGCACGCACACATCCCCTCGCGCCCCTCCCCTCCCCCAATTCATGCAAGAGCTGTCATTCAAGACATATGAACAAAGACAGACTTTGGGAGCACCGTGACTAGGAAGTTCATCCAAGCCATTCCTTCAACAGCCAATTCTCAAATGTAAATAGAGGGGAAAGGGAATGAATTCACTTTCCGTTCCAATTACCTTCACCGGGAAAAGTCATTTCTGCAAGGAGTTCAACAGTGCAATTTAGTCACAAAAAAAATATCTGCATCGCTAATATTCGGAAGTTCCCACTCAAATGTATTCAGCGCGTATGCAGATGTGTTTAAACACCCCACAATTCATTTTATTACCGTTCCCTTCATGGCCCATTATAGGCACATGCGCAACGTGCCAGCATCCGAGACGGGAGTCGCTATTACATGGCAGCTATCGCTCATAAAGGCCGCGCAATATATATCGATCTCACCCTACAGCATTATGACCCCGGGACGCCAAGATAGGGCGGTAATGGGGTTACTTTCAGAGCCATTAACGTGATGCATTTCTGTTTGAGGAGACAACATCTGGAACAAAGGCCACTAATAGCCAACAGCTGTTCACGAGGCAGGGACCAATTAAGAGGACCAAAATCAGGGATAAGGTACAGGCGGTTCTAATGGTCTGCACTCCAATTTAATGGCCTTTCATTCTTCCAAAATACCACAGGTTGAATATTTATTATTCATTATGATTAATTGCGAGATACCAAGACTGTGTGAGTCGTCCGCCGTGACTTCGACCCCGACCGAGGAAGAAAACACTTGAATGTCACGGTCTATCCGAGAGTCGCACAGATTTGGTTAAACGGTGGCCAGAGAAAATTTGCCTGCATAGCGATAACCTTTTTGTTCATTACCGCACACACAAATCAAATTTGAAAACTATATCCTACACGAGTGCTGAACTAATGGGAGCAAAACGCATTAGATCTGATTAAAATTCACATTCGACAGTCTTTCTTGTTTCCAATCACCCCAGAAAACATTGCCCCCCTCGCTGTGCATTTTTAAGGACACAATTCTGGAGTATAGCTTTTCTTTCCTTGCTTGCGGTGATGACAATTGAATTTCAAAACATTCCACTAAATATATATTTAAATATTCAAATGGGTTTTAGTTTATTTTTTATTTACAGAAATTTAAATGCCGTTCATATACTATTTCACGATACAGATATATATATATATATATATATATATATATATAAATGGTTCAAAAAATAGTAACAACATTTTCTCATTCAGATCAAAGACACCGGAAAACTTTCATTAGAAATGTAATCAATTCAACCTCCATGCAGCAGACACAATTAACTCTGTAAGATTAATGGAAAAAAGGGGAATAAAAACTTCACAATTCACTGCCTCTTTTTGGGTCTTTGATGATCATTAATAAATATAATTATACTGAACAAAGAGCAGTGTGGGGTAACAGCGGCTTCTGACAGAGACCCAATTGTTATTATTATAAAGCGTTAATTACATTTAATGTAAGAAAGAGAAAAAAAAGAAAGAACATTCATATTCAAGACCCCTTTCACAATATGTACAGTTCTTTTCTTCTTTCGCCCATTCAGTCAATCTTAATACCAAAGACACAATGTTCAATCTTTTTAATGTCTTGCTTTTCTGTTTTTTTCGTGCGGCTTTTTTGTACAAAGCCACATCTCAATTCTGTGCTCCAAGAGAAATACAGCCGTGCATAGTCCAGCAGGACAAACAACCCATTTGGGGTTGGCTGCTATTAAATATTCCGGAATGACTTTATAACATGCATTTGGCTTGCTGCAATGGCTTTCTGTCTATGTATTTCTCTTTATTTAACCCATTTACTTCCAATTTCAATGTAATTGGGTGCTTTCTAGGGACAGTTATGTATACATTTGTGGGGTGTGGAGCAGGGAGCTTACTTGGAAACAGCCTTCGACCCTCACGCAATCATTAGGCTTGCTTCAGGTTTCTCAAGCTCTCGATTCCTTGAGAGCCATTTTCTAGTTCGTATCCATCAGTATCCTTTTTAAAAGTTGTGGGTAAAGTGGGAGATTGCATCAGAAGTTATTTCCTGGTAGACACTTGTACTGCACTATTCCACAGAGGGACTGGATGTTTTTTTATTATTTTATTTTATTTTTTTAAATAAAGCACTACAGTAATTGGTTTTTGAATAATGGAATTCATTACAGTTGTGCAGCTTGTTCAGAAATGCAAAACCGAGGAGGGAAAAAAAAACCACTCACTAGAGGTTTGGATTGATCTGCTTAAACAAAACCATGGGGAGATGAAAGCCGGAATTCAAATGACAATTTTAGAACGCTTGGTTCATTTATTTCTGAAACTTAAAAGATGCTGCTTGCATAATTGTGAAGGCAGTGTACCAACATCTTTTCGTGCCTTTCGTACCGTGACCTCCTCTCCAGGACTGGCTTGGGAGGGGCTTGGAGTTTCAGCGCAGTTCACCCCGGCCTCCAACTTGCCCGAGCAAAAAAAAAAAAAAGGAAGATTGAGTGGGCCGGAATTCTGAAATCAGAGACCGTAAAGCTCCCTATTGTCACTGTAGTGACAGGACAGCATTCCCAACTAAGGGGAGGAAGCCACCAAGGTGGGGTGCCCCACCCCCTGGGTTTCCCCACCCCCACCTTAACTTCAGTGCAGAGAGAGGTTATTCTGCACCGCAGGTTTGAAGGAGGGCCTGGAGAAACGTGCGAACTTGGAGAGAGTGTGTCAGGGTCGCTGGGTTGTTTACGATGGTTTAGTATGCCATACTTGACTAGTAATGTTGGGCGGAGGAGGCAGTGGGGTATAACATTTCTATTCAGACTCGAAGCAGAAGCACACGGCTCCGCCTGCTTGTCTCAGCTGTAACTCACTGTGTCCCCCCCACCCCACCCCACCCCCAGCTCAGTGAAGGGCATATTCAGCAAACCTGCATTTGCAAAGATCACACTAAATATATATCTATGGAGATGACTCACTGTATACATTAACTAATTACATCACTCACAGCATACAGTACAAGAAGTCTCGCTCACTGTACGACTGAACTCTGACATCGATCACAACAGTAAATTCTGACATCAGCACCCATATACACCGGCTCCCGATATCAGTCAAAACATCAGGCCACATAAACTCAGATCGGTCACCATAAAAAGGAACTCGGCGGCTGAACTGATTCCGTGGCCGTTTTATGTCCCCTGACACACAGGACATAATCTCATTTAGATTACCGTTCATCACTCAGAAAATAACCAGGAAGATGAGGCACCGGAACAGTCACTTTTTTTTTTTTTTTGATTTGTGCCGTTTTGATTCACTATCCGCCAGACCGCCGAGCCATTTCCACTCAACCCGGACCACTGAGCGACTGAAGTAGCCCGCTGAAGCAAAACCTGCAGTACGTGGATTTTGTTTTTCTAAAAACGATTTAGTTCATATTGTTTTGGCAGAGGCACCTGGGGAGGAGGTTGGATGGAGGAGGGAGGTGGGGGGGAGAAACAAGGCTGCCATATGGTTGTGTTTTAAAAATTGATATGCGGTGTTACCGCGAGCACCTGGTGGCACCGCGGCATATGCGAGGAGCGCGGAGATGCCTCTGCCACTCTGTCACCGGCAGACCAGGAATAATTCAATGAGCCCACAGACCGCTGGTGAGCCACGCGCGTCCCCGCCCGCAGATTTCAGAAGCTTGTAATTATTCTTGGGCTACGGGCTCAAATCTTGCTGGAGAAACATTGAAACCGACAATGCAGCATGGGCTGGCCCGCGAGCATGACTGCGTCTTTTTGTTCCCCCCGCTGGCCTGTGTTGTGGCGTGAGAGTCTCGCTGGCGCCGGTATAAATTATTCAGATCTGATTGCATAAGCGCACAGTCAATAACTAGGCTGTCGATAGCCGGCGAGAGAGCACATGCTTCCGCAGTGTCCATAACTACGTCTGAGTAGTTAATAACTGGGGGGAAATAAAATGCAGTTAAGAGCCAATTGTCGCCTTTGATGTCGATACTCGCCCCGGCTCCGGAGCTTTCTTCTCTCAATGCAAACCAAGGCCAATATATTGATCCGCGCCGAGTCAATCTGAAAGCGGTGCGCAGACATTTCAAACTCATTTTCTTCTTTGAAGATCTTACTTCTCACAGCAGCTTATGCTGCTCCCTGCAGAATCCATTCAGACAAGGAAAGGTATTTAAATGGCATTACAGACAGACACAGTAGTGAGCGGGACCTGAGAGATGCGCATTAGGTCAATTCCATGGCAACAATGTGGCATTTTTCCCCCTCCGAACAATTTATCTCAATGCAATAGATATGCTGCCACCTAGTGGGCGCTGGAGAAAGCGCCAGCGTTCAAGCCACCAGCACCTCGGTGAACGCGACAGTGGAAGTGCTGGGTTTTTTATAAAGCACTGGCGTTTGATCTGCACACGTACAAAGAACAAACACATCTATACAGAGAACGAGGCGGAACGAGAGTTGGTTTTGTTTGTCTTTTTTTCCGAAGTAGAAGGTTACAAACGGGTGTTCTGTAATGCAGACTGAGATGCCATTATAAGTTTAAAGCTCCATTTTACAGGGCCAATTTCTCCTGGGTTCCTTAACAAGAAGCGCAAAGCAGACTATATAAAGGTTTCTGATCTGGCTTCAATCAAACCACCAATCATTGCAGTTCGCCCGCTCAGATTCAGTTTAAGGGCAGTTTAAGGGCTGTTGATGAGGAAATAATGATCGCTCTCTGGAGTGTGTGGAGGTATGACAGATGT
The DNA here is from genome assembly GCA_029706075.1 of Aldrovandia affinis. Classification (NCBI taxonomy): domain Eukaryota; kingdom Metazoa; phylum Chordata; class Actinopteri; order Notacanthiformes; family Halosauridae; genus Aldrovandia; species Aldrovandia affinis. The sequence continues at coordinate 570,369 of JAINUG010000324.1, forward strand.
GAAATCTCATGGCGGAGGAGATGCTATCTAAGAGGAGCAATGCACCTTATTAGAGGAGGATTACAGCGGCAGGACAGAGCTTCTCTTCAAAGCCGGCCTCCCGAAGGTGTGAAGGTTTTGCTGGAGGATTACTGCATTGACATGACCTTCGACCCCAAGGGAAAAATAACCATGACTCACCCCCTCCGCACTGTCACACTTGTCCTCAGAACTCTCTCCCACAGGAAGGGAAGCTCACAGTGTTTATTGAAGGGAAGCAATCAACTGCAGAAGCCTCCAGATGCTTTAGAAGGCTTTAGAAATATGAATATGAATCTGCCTCATTTCTACTCTGAATCACAACCTGACAGAGAGCTCTACAATGCTATCCAACACGCTAGACATTCCTAAACACAGTGAAACCCTAAGTTGCGTTTGTAGAACCGTGCCGGAATCAGATTATTAAACGGTTACAGAATTCACACAAGCACAATCCAAAGCTTGTGCAGTAGCGAGGCACTTCCAGGGACAGAGCGGGACATTACAGTTTCCAGTCAAAGAGAAGGTGGGCAAAAATTAAATTAAACATGAAAAAGAAATAAATGGGCCGCCATTGTTGACACGTGCACTGGGGGGAAGAAGTGAGAAATAAAGAGAGCTCCATATATCTGAAGTCCACGCATCTCCTAAATCAAAAGAATACAGTATCTCGCAGCTGTGCAAAGCAATTCGTGCAGACGCCGTCACTGCAATGCATAATGCATACCGAGTGCTGGGTAGTAAAATATGTAATAAAGTTTATTGTGCCTAATGCAGCCTTTAGGAGTGTCATGCGGAGAGCTCGATGTTGTTGAGTGTTCGGGATCAGCGGGAGAAGAGCCCTTGGTGCAGGGGCAATGTGTTTCCGACTGGATAAGCAGACCGTGGCAGGAGTCCTGGCACACACAGGGCAAGCCAACCATCGCTCACCGCATTCCTTCACATAAAGTGGGGGAAAAGGCATGTCCGTGTCACTATTCCGGAACGGAATGTCCTTGCTTCTGACACCGATTGCCGCCGCAGACATGGCTGGGGAGGAGGGGGTGAGCAGAAGGCGTGCTGGACCGGTTGTGTCAGACCCGGGCCCTGGCAGAACCAGAGGCAACCCCTGTGAGCCCCTGTATCCGAGCTCGCTCGCACCACCAAACAGAGGGAGAGGGCGTGGTTCTGGCACACGGGGTCACGGTGACAGGTGAGAGGAAGGACCGCGGTGGCGATCGCACCAATTTGGCTTTCCTCGGCGCGACACGGCCACTCTCCGCTCTCCTTTCATCTTCTCCTCGGCGTAATGGGAGCCATCTCTCTCCCTCCGGTCACATGCGGGGCAGCCTTTGAGGAGCGCTCACGCGGTGTCACCGCTTGTTTTGGGTGGACTCGGCCCGTCGCCACTCCGACAGGTCACGCTTCCGGCTCAAAAATCCGCTCCTGCCACGGGGAACCGTTCCACATCGTCTGCGACACGTTGATCTTAACGTGGGAAAATGGGGCGGGAAGAGGGGGGGGCAGCTATTGTGAAGAAACCAGACTCCTTTAAGAGGATAATCACTGCGCTGTGTACTCAGTCTGGTAGCTAATAGTATGGATTGTACAGGCAAGAAACTCATTTACAATGCTGTTTAATTCAATACCCAGGGACTATATTTAAATCCCCTTGCCCTCTCGACACCCGTACGCGCGCGCTAAAATTCAGCGAGGCCGGCTGCAATATAAATAATCCTTCAGAAAACATCTCCCAAATTGTATTAAAGGTGAATCAATCACATCTCGCTTGGCACTTCTGAATTAGTGCTTGACTGAAAAGAATTAAAACTGTATGCAAAAAGGCGCGCGCGCACGCAAAAACCACTGCCGCCGCATTAATAAAGCTCCCGTGGAAAGGACACGCATCAAAATGAATATTGTTTTATTGTCAATCCATCTCCGACCCACTGCAACTTTTAATATGAGTGATTTCCCATGGCAAACATGAATAGAACTCCTGATCTTGCATCTCGAAATGATATTCCTCGATGCGGATGTAACTTTATAAAAGAGCACAGTTCGGGGACACGTGCTTGAGGAAAGCAGCATCACCCCCCGTGAACCGAGGAGAGAAAAGAGCCTCATGATAAATAATAATCAGACGCGAAGTGAGAGACGGAGAGCGAGGGGGAGAGGAAAACAAAGCCTCCCCAATAATAAGATTCACAGGGAGTAGAAGCCTCCAGCTGTACTGCGACCTTGCGATGTCTCAGACAGGCTCGGTCTTCAAAGACGGACGGCGATCCCCATGGCAACTGTGCACAGGCAACGCCCGTCAACACACAGTCCGCCGCAAAACTTTTCAGGGCAGGCGCTGTCCGTAACCGCCGGTGACAGGCACCCACAACCTATGCCGAGCGGTTCCCTTACGAACAGACGGCGTTTGAACATGCTCGGTTCTTTCGGCACCAGCAGTGTCCAAAAACCTTTCCGGTCAGTCCGGACTATCTGACCCGACCGAGTGTCAAACTCTGGCACAGAGACTGCCTCTTATCCTAACCTCTTATCTGCACTGTCCACATAAAACAGCCTGTGTTTCAGGCTCTCTGTCTGGCCATCAGTACGGCCTGGGCACCATCTGGCAACAGGAGGCTGATCGATGCAATCGTGGCTGAACGACGGGGCCAATCCAGAGGGCTGGGTCACATGCAGGGCAGTGACATGAACTCGGTTTGATATGGAGCTCAGAAAGGCTGAAGGCTGAACCAGGGGCAGAACATTCTAAGAAAGGCTGACGGCACAGTTAAGGAGAATGGTGGCATCAATAGTACGACGCGTGGGTTGGTGTGCAGCCTCGGCAACGCATGAAAACATTGTCAATATGTGCGCACGGCTTGGTAAACGAAGTGGAAAAAGTCAGCATGTTTGCAAGTCGTATTATCATTATCCTTTATGGTCAAAACAGCTCATGAGTCTTGTATTATGCAGTACACACAATATTAAAAGACGTCATGGGGCCTCCACATTAGGGTTTAGCACGTGACATTACAGCACCATGCTGGATGGTCTTTTTTTTTTAAGAGCAGAGGAAGGAGAGCAACTGGGGAAAATTTAGATTTCGCCCTTCATAAACTGGCAAATTAAGTTCAGTCAGATTAAATACTTATAGCTTTTTTGCCTATAAAGTAGACAAAACCCTCCCAATTTTGCATCTCCCTGACTACCTCCCTAATTAAAACTTCAGGTCTATCTAAACCTGTACTTCAATGTCAACTGGGTAGCAGCAGCTCGCCCGCCGTCAATTCCTCTATTCAATTTCCAGCGCTTGTTTTGAATGCGCCAAGGACACATGCCACATCAAATCTGCTCTACTCTCTCGGAACAGTCAACATTAATGGACTATTTGAAAACAAACTGTCTTTTCAGACGGTGGCTTTGAGGGGGAGGGGGGGGGAGAAGGGTGGGCAGGGTCTGGGCAAGACACGCTGGCCTTGATTTAAATAGTAAAGCGGAATACAGGGCGCCTTTACAACCTATCCCACGTGTCCAGCTCGGAGCCAGGGAGAGAAAGGTGAGCTGCTTGGCGTGGCTTTAAAAAGGCAGCCACAATGAGAACGAGGCGATGATAAAAGTACACACAGGTTAGATACACAGTCTGCCGTCGAAAACAAAGTGAAAGCGAGGCACAAATGTCAAGGATAAATTATTTCTCACTTGCCTGGCAAGACAGCCTCCCCTGGCAGACACAAAACAAAAAAATTATAAAAAATGTTTTTTAAATGATCTCTGCTGAAACCTCGTAGATGCAACAAAGAAGCCATGCAGAGGCGATTCGCATTCTCCGTTCGGGGCTCGAGGGCACCTGGGAATTCATCTGAGATATTGCTGAGATGAAACCTTCCCTAATATCGTTTTAAGTGTACATCTAATTAGAACGCAAACAAATGAATGGCGACTACCATGGCAACTGAAGATGAAAGCCAAAGACGTTGTTCTGGTGGGAAAATGGCGAGACCGATGGCCGTGACGTTGCAGCTTAAGAAACGGCTGCTTCTGGGGGGAATAATGGGTCCATCAGGGGACATCTCATCCCATATTGTCTTTATGTCATCCTTATTGTGACAAGAGGTCACCATTTGTGGAGCGCCTGAGGTGGCACCATGTGACCACAGTCGGTTAACCCCGCCAGGGGGCCGTCGACATCACACAGCACGTTCTCCTTCAAAGGTCACGGTTAAATGGACACAAAATACGGACATGTTATATGCACAGATCGGGTGGAATGTCATCTTTGGGATTTGTTGTGTCCACATCCCCATAAACTACAAGGTGTTTCCTTTCAAATTATAGCAAATGTAGGCATGTGGCCATCACAGGTCTTGAGCTATGGACTGTTATATTTGGGTATGTCCAAATAGGCACGAATGGTAAAAAATAGGGGGTGACGGTTAAGGGGTTTTAATGGAGCTCTGTTGATCTCTATAAACCGTGCTGCTGGAGGACCGCTGCTCCTCTGAGATCCGCTATGCCATCCGTTTATATGACGCTACTTTGAGAGGTCACACAAACATGTCCTGGTAATTGTTGGAGTGAAAAGGTTATGACTGACTCCCAGTGTGTGTGTGTGTGTGTGTGTGTGTATGTGTGTGTATGTGTGTATGTGTGGAGGGGGGAACAAGCTCTGTCCATTATTTTCTCAGACAAAAGCACTATTCTTCAAACCCGCCGCTCCATCACGAATAACACTTCCAATCCCTAAGGGCTGAGATTTCTTCATGCTTCTTTCCCTCCGGATCGACTCGGTGTTCGCCGAGTTTGCGTTACCATGGTAATGGCCCACGTCAGACAGGGAAGCCCGGCCTTGCGGACATCTGTCCTTATCCAGAATCAGAGGGTGGAACCAGAGCAGCATTTGGGGTCAGCATAGCGTTTTGGGACCCTTCCTGCATGGGGTGGGGTTCGACCAAACAAAACGTTCATAGTAATGCGCCTTTGAACACTCCTCTCTCCCTGTTATTTGTTGCTCCTTGTATTTTTACAAGGCCTACGCTTTAAAACATCTTCTTGTTTGAGGCGGGCAGGTATAGATACAAATTGCTCTTTCATTCATTTGTATTTGCAAGAACCCATCGAGGAGAAAGCTGTAAGTGGTGAGTGCCTCCCCATTAGGTTAAAGTTACAGAGGCCTCTCAAGTAGCAAGACACATCAATCTCCCAGGCTGGATTACCACTGGCTCCAGGATGCCATTGGCGTTGTACTTAAGTGCGAGAGGCAAGAGGCCTGCCTCGCACAAACACGCCACGAGGCCTGTCGATAGAGCACAAAAGGGAAAGTGGGAATGAAGTGTCCACCACTCCTGCTTTGAAAAACCAGCAAACCTGCATCGGCAATCAATCAAGCACGCCGCGTTCTGCAAGCAGGCACCTCTGTGGTCAGCTATGCCAAGCCCTGTCCACCTCCCTCACAACAAAGCCCAGACAGAGATGAGGTTCAGCACGCGGACATACTGGGCAGACTGAATTACCACTCCGTACCTCCCCCTCTCCCTCCCCCGTACCGTACCTGGAGATGCCACCGGGGAGATCTTACACTTGAGATGGAGGAATAAATGTTGTGGGTGTTTGCTCCCTCCCCCGTCCCCCTCCTCCCCTCGAGCTCCGTGATGACGTGCTGACAGCGTGCAAAATGGCGGCTCCCCATCCCGGACTCCCGAACCAAGCCGCGCCATGGAAGGGCAGCTTCCTTTTCATTAAAACTTCCGACGGAGTCTGTGAAACGACAGCTCGTGGCATCACTCCTCCAGGCAAGCTCAGCGGGGGAACCAACAGGGTCAAAGGTCAGGTTCTACGAGGCCAGCCAAAGGGCATCGAGTTTTTGCCTCCTGCCTGCCGAAAGCAAAGTTTTTTGGGGGTTTTTCCACAACTGTCCGAGTTGCGCAGCGTGAGCTCACTTCCAAACTCCCTTCAAAACGCGCGTTCGCCATACCGCACCTTATCGGACAGTCGACTTACTAATATATGCACAGCCCAAATATCCTCTGAAGTCCGTTCAAATCTTCACCAAGTCTGTTTCTTATGTTCATCCACAGCCCTTCTATTAATCTATCATGGCAATGCTTGGGCGAAACATGTCTAAAAACATAAATAAATAGGCTTGAATGATTCAGAGTATTGGTCCACTACAGCTCTGCACGGCCCTAGCCAAGTCATATAAAAAGTACTCTACTTCATTCCTTAACTACTGCACCGTAGCCCTCTGTCAGCTTTTCCAGTGCAATAGAACGCCATTAAAAGTCTCACACTTGCAAGAGTAATAACAGCATTGCTACAAAAATGAGTGCACGGCCTCACCAAGGCAATAGGGCTCCACTTTGTGAGAAATTGCCAAATCTGCAATTACCATATTACAGTGCAGAGAAATGAGAAACATCAGCATCACTTGGACAGTGTATATTTATAAAGATTATTACGGCTGGTTAAAAGCCTACTGAGGAGGAAACAAAGTGACAACAGTAACAAAAACAACAATGAACATTTCTAAGATGGCAGTGACATGCCTTAATGTGGATCAGAGACAAGCCTGTCTACAAAATAAATTCAAAACAAAAACATGAGAATAGCACTGAATGTCCGACTGCAGAATTAAACCAGCCAAATTTATGAGAGGAAAAATGTGTTCAATACCTTTTCCGCTGTTCAATTACTGAACTATGTGTGAGTGCGTGTGTGTGTGTGTGTGTGAGTGTGAGAGGGAGAAAGAGAAATCTAATTAAGAGCCTATATTCTCATTGTTCTGTCTGAAAGAAAGAGTGAACACAACGAAAGCCATTTAGACGCAATACATTAAAACAAACAGATTAGAGATAGCAGATTATGATTATTCACATGCAAACCATTGCTCACTGCTGGTGTTATAATATTTAGATGCTAATATGCATTTGCCTATGATACATTTCAATGAAAGGCAGTTTAAATTAACAAAGGGCCCACAGTTCATATCTGGCTGTATAGCCTTATTCAAAAGCATTCCCCATTTACGTGCAGACATTACACAGACAATTTATAGCCCTTCCAAATTACTGCCTATTAGCAATATTAATGTTGACAACAAAAAACCCAAGCCATAAAAATGACCTTAGTTGTGCATTCCAGGGGAAATCAGCTGCCTCTTTTCAAAGGGGAGGCGAAACAAAGAGACACACACACACACACACACGATAAAAAACATGACTCAAAAGCTAATAAATAATTGCTACTTACCGCAACTTTGCTCCCAGTTATCTGCATGCGGTCAGCGGAGAGGAGTTAATGTGCAAAAAGACACAAACAGCACAATCATTAGTAGGCCAGAGCTTATCCTGTCTCCATTTTGTACAATGTTGAAGGTTTTGTTTTTTTGCGCGCATATAGACTTCATGTTACACACTACCCTGTATGCTGCTCACAGGTGTCATGTGCGGAGAGTATGTATAAAAGAACAACACACACACACACACACACACACACACACACACACAGTGTAGGAAGTATAAAAAGAAAAGACAATGTCTGTGATTTTGACAGCGGTTTTAGTGCCCTATACTGACCTTGCGGTGACTCGTTCTCCAAAAGTTGTTTGCATTACGCAAGGCTACACCCTTTAACGTGTCACACATTTCTTACTCTCTCTTTTACTGAGATGATGAAGCAGCATTGGTGCGAAGATGCTACCATTCTAAAGATTTTTTTTTTTTTTTTTTTTTAAAGATGGTTCAGAACTCGTACGTGCTTACCCGGAGAATTCATGCCCAAAACATTCCATATACTTTATATATTTTGGGTAATGTCGTATAACACATTTTTAATATATGAAGCCTTTGTTCAATAAGAGGTGTGCTGCAACAGTGTACTGCCCTTTTACAGGTGTGTCAATTTCCAGAGCAAGTAGGTAATAGGTAAAAAAAAAAAAAAAAGGTAATTTCACAGATCCTGCTGCTGTCTCAGTGCGTATGTAGAGATTCTTTAGGAAATCCAATTGTTCTGCGCTGATCGATATGTACCGAATTAACCCTAAATAACCCCTTATCCTCGGTAATCCAACGAGCTGAAACCCCCTCAATAGACCCCAAAATCAATCACCCTTCAGCAGCGGTTTATTTCAGGCGTCAGATTTGCACGCGACGGCCCTTGAGACAATACAGTCAGCGTGATTTTTATTTTTTTTGCATTAACCTTGTTACCTGTCAATAGCATTATGCTTAGAATCCATGAGCATTTTTCTATTACAGAAACAGGGGACCGCGAGGGGGGAGGGGGGGATTGTCAAGAGAAGCGTCTGACAGCGTAGTAAATTTATTCTGCGACGGTGCCACTCGTCATTCCAGTCACAAAGCCAACACCCATTAGCAGGCTGCTCACAGGAAGTCGCGGAGTCCTTGCAAATCAAGGTATTTTGGGTTCATCATCTTCAACGCTTCTACCCTACCTCTTAAATCAGAGTTTATGTTGCAGCCACATGGTTATGTGACCGTGAGGTCAAAGTGATCTTTTTCTCTTTCGCGGTCATGGCTAAACGCATTGGGGCGCGCTCTCGGATTCTGCACGTCGCTGTGCACGTTTTCAAATCGTGTCCACTTTTGACTGAGATGGAGTCACAGGGCAGTCAGGTTATATATATTTCTATAAAAATGTTACCTATCAAGTTTTATGAAAACATATTAAGCTGGTTCGTTTATTGTTTGAAATCTTAATCAAAAGAACAGACATTATCATGAAGAAGAAAAAAAAGCTGTCACAGGAAGGGGTCTGGGAGAGAATGCAGTCATCATAACTTCTACCAAAATCAGGAGGAACATTCTCTGTTCCTATCTCTCAATATTGCCATATGATATCTGTCAATTCCTCAAAAGCATTCAGTACAATAATAGCCTTATTGCTATAGTCTGCAATAGTGTGATATGTTAATGAGTCTCTGAATTGCTCATTTATGAAATGTCTGCTGTAAACAAACTTCAGAAGACTAGCTTTTCAATCACACAATGTGTATTTATATCCTTAGGTCCATTAAAAGAATATTTATCATGCATCATGGCTATTATACAAGTGATTATTATTCTCATCTCTTTCTGTGCTGATCAGAACATGGGCGTTAGGCAGGAGTAACCTTCTCCTGAAGATCTGTCAATCTTGATTATGGCACTGCATGGCACGCATTCTCATTTGTGTCTGAATTAATCAGAAAGAATTATAATCCATTGACTTCTGTGGATTACATGAGGAGATTGCCAGGTATCATAGCAACATGCAGACTGTGAGCCGACTGCACAAAGGCATCCCAAAACCCCTCCCAAACTACTTGCTGTTACACTCCCTCACAGTCCCGTGAAACAATAAACATTTGAATTAAACAGGGAAATAATCTGTCGCATGAAATTAAGCAAAGTTAGTGATTCGTTGTTTTTTTGTCATCACATGAGCGATGGAGGCATTAGTGCGAGAGGGGCATGCATTGGCATATTTAACGACATCCACGTCCATTCTGTCAGAAAGCAAGCCTGTCATGCAATGTTAATGGTCAAGGACATTCACACAGTGGCGAAGCGCGACGTTCGGTACTGTCGTACACAGCACATTTCCCAATGAACGGAGCGGGGGGGGGGTCAATGCAATGCACGTCTCCTTTGAAAAGACATTACAGCTTGCACGGGGATCATTTGAAGGCTTCCTGCGGAGACAACCTTGGAAATAATGGGAAGGTTCTCCGTCTTGCCTTGTGATAAACTGGAGGCCATTTGAGAGAGAAATATGGCCCCGAAGAGCACATGCAGATAATAACGATGGGCGTTTTCTCCCGCTCGCTGTGTTTGCCAGAGACGGACAGAGATTCGGCCACGCCAACAAGTGGAAATAGCAATGATAGAATTCGTGAAGGGAGATGAGTGGCATATTGGGAGTATAAATGTGTGGATCTAATTCAAGGACAGAAGGAGATAGCTGGTGATTTCTTCTTTTAAATCTTTAATATGCAACGTGAATGGCTTTATCCATGATCGCATTTAATCAAGGCCACTTAAGAGGCTTTGTGAGAGAGTGTGTGTGTGTGTGTGTGTGTGTGTGTGTGTGTGTGTGGGCGTGCGTGTGTGTGAGTGTGAGTGTGCGTGAGAGCGTGAGTGCATGTGCGTGTGTGTGTGTGCGTGTGTGTGTGAGTGTGCGTGTGTGCGTGAGTGCATGAGAGTGTGAGAGCGTGAGTGTGTGTGTGTGAGTGAGTGTGTGTGTGTGTGTGTGTGTGGGCGTGTGTGCATGCGTGTGTGCGTGAGTGCGTGAGAGCGTGAGTGCATGTGCTTGTGTTTGTGCGGGCGTGCGTGTGCGAGTGAGTGTGCGTCCGTGTGTGCGTGAGTGCATGAGAGTGTAAGAGCGTGAGTGTGTGTGAGTGTGTGCGTGTGCGAGAGCGAGAGAGAGAGAACTCGCTGAAGCGCTCCAGCTGCAGCTGCAGAGACAGACACAAAAGCTGGAGACCAGAAGATCGTACGTGATTGTTTTCCCTGTAATATTTGCACTGCAAAACTCCTTCCACAAATGCAATCTGCGCAGGCCTGCGCAAACAGCATTAGGCGGAAGATTAAGAGGGATAAAGGGATTCCCTGTGTTATTTGGTTGGATTTGGTGTGTGAGGGGAAGGAGTGCAGAAACTGAGAGTAGTGCCCTCCCCCCCTCCTCTCCTGCCTTTCCCTTGGTAAGCCCGTGCGGGATTGAACTGGGAGCAGTGCGATGCCAGGTCCCACCCAGTCGCACCGCTCTGCCGTCCCTGCCGTGAATCCTAATGACTCCGGCGCTCCCTCCCACCCACAAAACAGGACACTGACCCAGACAGGAGAGACAGACAAGAGGAGAGAGGTTGCGTGCGTGTGTGAGAGAGAGAGAGAGAGAGAGAATGTGCACGTTAGTCCATTTTCCTGTAAAATGGAGAACACTCTTTGCGGCGCCCAGGCACACAAAGAACATCTGCAACAGTGAGCCCAAATGACAGCAATCATCTTTGGAAGAAAAGAGTAATAAATAAATAAAATGAAGAAGAAAAAAAAAAAATCAAATCAAATCAAAATCAAAATCAAATCAAAGATTTAGCCACATATTAGTTAGGTAAGATCACCCCAGCACACCAGGAAGGTCCCAACAATTCCCTTGAACCTTGAACCCTTGAACAGCAGAGCAAACTTTGCCCCATCATGTGCCTTTAAAGTCAGTGAAATGCTCATATTCTTGAATCCTGAGTCAAATGAATGTTAAGCACATGCACAGCTTTGTCACAACTGGCACAACAATGTGGTTACACCTATCACCATCCCCGTGCACGTGCAGTGTGCTCACATCTCACGGCTCAGTTCCGCAAAGGTGTGGGAGGGGCTGGCCATCGGCCAATCACAAACACTCCTGAGCTGCTCTAAAACTGAATGGGGTCGGTCGCAGCGCAATTCACCTCTTCAAACACTCTTTCCAATAAGCCAAATAAACTAGGACAAAAAATGAAATAAACAGTTGACAAAGAATCTTTAAGCAGACACTGGAATTTATGAACATCCTTCTGAGGCCTTCGACCACTTTGAACTTCAAGGCGTTTTTTAAAAAAGAAATGTGCATTATTGTTTTATTATTTAAGTCTCAGGCAAAGAAAACCAACTTGTCCTCTTTTCTAACAATCTTGTTGCCCCTGCACATGGGAAACGCTGAGGAATGTGAGGCCAGGAGAGGCGTGCTCTCTGCACCTCCTTCTCCAGCACTGAAAGGTCCATGACAAATACCACTTGCTGTAAAGAAGTGTGGCTCGTCTCCAACAGACAGGAAGTTCCTGTCCTTTAAAAAAACTGAACATCCAACCAGTTCAATTCCAAAGAAAAGACAGCACAGACCTTCTTTCTCCCTTTGAACCTTCCTCTGGATAACCCGTGGTATAAATTTAATACATTCAATATTTCATTTAGCGTGTCACAAAATCATAATTGATGCGGCGAAGGACACCATTATCATCATGTTGGGATAATTGCTATGATTAATATAAGCTTTCGTTATCACAACAAATGAAATCAATAACGATGACGATGATCACGAAGGACAGCCGTGTCTAAACGGTCCAGAGAAAAATCACTTCTCTCTCCGTCTAGCCCCTAACCTGGACGATGTTAATGTCTCTATGTACCCACTTCATTAAGGGGGATACCGGGTCCTGGGATTACTCCCCGACCGCGCTGGATTTACAGCGCTTATTGGGTTATCGTTACGAGAAAGGCACATTTCAGATCACCTGAGTGTTCTAGTACCAAATTCTAATGAGCTTCTAGATCCCTAGCATAAGAAGTATCAGAGCAGAATACAACAAAGGTGGTTCGACGAGCACCGAGGAAGGGCAAAGTAAAGTAAAAAAAGAATAATAATAATGTTTTTATTGTTTATTTTTTACAAAAGAGGCAACGATCACAGATTTGGGGCTTTAGCAAGGAAGCAGGAAGCAGATCAGGTTAGGCTCATTATTCCATACAGTCTTGTGAAGTGTCATGTGTCTCGTCCCGCTCCCTGTCGCAGAAAGTGTGCGCGCCTCTCTCTCACTTACGGATTTGGCCGTGGCGGAGATGTACTGGACCACCATCTCCCGCTTGGTGCTCAGGTCCTTCCTGCGCAGCGGCGCCTTGCGCTCCTCGTTCAGGTTCATGTCCTCCTGTTGGGGCACACATCACACAGACCCTTAGTCAGGGGAGAGACCCCACACACATCACACACAGGCCCTTAGTCTTAATCAGGGGGGAGGCCCTCAGTCAGGGAGAGACCCGCACACATCACACACAGGCCCTTAGTCAGGGAGAGACATCACACACATCACACACAGGCCCTTAGTCAGGGGAGAGACACATCACACACAGGCCCTTAGTCAGGGGAGAGACCCACACACATCACACACAGACCCTTAGTCAGGGGAGAGACACATCACACACAGGCCCTTAATCAGGGGAGAGACGCATCACACACAGGCCCTCAGTCAGGGGAGAGACCCGCACACATCACACACAGGCCCTTAGTCAGGGGAGAGACACATCACACACAGGCCCTCAGTCAGGGGAGAGACACATCACACACAGACCCTTAGTCAGGGGAGAGACCCGCACACATCACACACAAACCCTTAGTCAGGGGAGAGACCCTTCATCACGCACGCACGCAGTCAGGGAGAGGACACATCACACACGCACACACAGCAGTCGCAGTCAGGGACACACACACACACACACAGAGAAACATGTATGAACACCTGAATGCCGAGAGTACTGCATTTATGACAGCGTGAGATCAAACAAGCCTGAACAACCACAGACCGCCTTGATTGGAAATCAAGTTTGTGAAAATCTGTTTTAATTTTGCAACATTCTTTTAATGTTGCCGAATCTTGTGAGGGCCACCCTTGTCAGAGGCGTGTCACATCGGCGGGTCTTCAGAGGCCAGGAACTAGGCCGTGAAGCTTTAACCTGCCGGGTAGAGGATGACACATGACGGGAACACTTGATTGGAACAGCTGGTCTGTGTTTACCAGGCCCACTCTCAGACAAAGAGACCTTCTGAAAAACACACCAGCAACATCTCTTTCAGCTCTCACTGCAGAGTGGCGGTGGGTCCATGCTGCCCTCTAGTGTGAGCACGTGTAATAGCACATTCTTTTGTTCCAGGAGAGGAATTTCACTGGCATTTTTTCTTTTTTCTTTTATAACCTGCTGCAGCGTGCGAATGACACACAGTGGCCAGCATATTTCCCAACAGCTATTTCCATCTTTTCATCCGTGTACGGTTATTATAGATGTGGAAATCAGGTGGATGAAGGATGTGAATGGTTTCTGTAAGCATTTTCTTTTTTTACCAGCAGGAACCTCGTTGTTGATGCTACATAACAAATAAAGACATACATATGCAACTACCTCTACTCCTGCCATGTCGCCAGGAAGAAAATTAACAGGCCCTGTCTGATAAACAAAAAAGATTATAAATTTACAACCAATCTCTATTTTCCTTCTTTTTTTTGGACAGATAACATTGCGAATAGTCTCTGAACTCGGTTAACTGGCTGGTTAATTGGCATTCGAAAAATGAGCGGAACTGTAGCAGCGAGAGAAAGGCGCTCTCTGTCAGAGTTGAGCAGCGGGCCTGCAGGGCACTCATCAAGGAGAACTGGAGAAAAAGAAATGTGGAGGAGAAAAAAAAAAAAAAAAAAACCCTTTCGTATTTCTGCTAAAAATGATTTATGATCCATTATTAATTGCATCCTCATAGGTTTGGATAGCACAATCCCGAGATACCCTGCCTGTCGGCCGCGGTTAGAAACATTCACTCAGGCACCGCGAGCGCATGAATGGAGGAATATCTCTGAGGGGCAGGGGGGCAGGGGGGGGTTGTCAAAAAATCTTTTTGCCTAATTTATTGGTTCGTTTATGTCATGCAGCCGCAGCGACACATCAGTTTGAGCCGCGTGAGGAAGGAGCCTCCGCCAGCGTGAATGTAGGCCGACAGGCCCCGGCCTTAATTACAACGGCGTTTAAACGAAGGGTAGGCGGCGCAGTGCGCTGGAGTGGGTTTTGGCGAATTGATGAGCGCTTTAATCCGCGAGGCGGCGGGTTCGAATCCCGAAAGGGGCGCTGTCATCGCACCCTCGAGCTCGGCGCTTAACCCGGACGGCTTCATTAAATGTTCAGCCGCATAAATCAATATCGCGTTAAGAGCGTACGTCAAACGGCATAAAGGGCGCCTGCGAAGCAAACGCACAACCCGCAGTGCGATTCGCCCGTGTGCGGTTAAATGGGGGAAGAAAATGGCATCGTTTCTTTGCTACGTGTTCACCTTTGCGTGCTGAAAAAGAGTGTGCGAGGAAGCATCTCATCTCTGTATTTACTTGTAGGTGAGCAAATCAGTTCTCGTTATTCCAGTCCTTAATAAAATCAGTCAACAGTCAGGAACAGAACCGTGCTGAGCTTGCTATCGTCGCAATGCCCAATACGGGATCTTACAGTGCTCCCTTATTCCCCTTAGGAAAGCATGGTGTTCACTAGTCACGGTCTGCCATGGGTGCAATCCTTTATCTGAGAGAACCCAGAGGAGGCCTGACTATTACCCTGGCTGTGAGGTGAACATTTTTTGTGCCATTTGAACTATGTCTTGATGCTGGCAACATTTACATGCTCTGCACTCCACAAACCCCTTTTAAAAAATGTGCATCATTTTTTAATTCTCCGTGCACACGGTGTTGAAATAACTGTACATATTCCGTAGCCTCACCTCGTCAAAATCAACATTTGGGTTGCTCATCAGGACCTGGACGAGAGCAGCCACGAAGAAAGAAAAAAAAAGCGTCTCTTCGACAAAAATATGAAAAAATAAACCTGAGAAAAATATCTGCCTGAAATCTCTTAATGATACAGGCTGTGGGCTCTGGCTTCCCACCAGCCTTCATTTCCTTAGGTAATTAATGGAGAATTTAACGTCTGTCTGCAACAGAAAAGGAATATGGGACCCATCCAAGGAAAAATAGCTTTTATAAAAAATAAAAAAAGATTGAAAAAAAAATCCTGTTAGAAATGGAAATTGGTCATAATCTATTAGAAATCTTCCAACCACCCAAGTTTGAGTAATTTATTTTGAACTGTCAAGCGTAAAGTGGTTTTCGTCTCTTTCCTTGGCGCTAATGCCAACACTGCCAAAACTCTGGTGTCAACCCTGACTGTTGGGGAAGGTTAGATAGCTGCATATGTAAATGCTGAGGTACTCCCCACCCCCCACCCCCCAAACTTATGCAATGAAAAAAACTCCAAAACAGAAGGGTACTTCATTACTTGCTCCACTGGGGCATGAGTGCATGACCCCCAAGAAGGGAGAAACAGAAACAATAGCACAGAAACAATGCTTGTTTCCTAGCCAGTGCTGGTATGTGCTTTATTGGGAATGTTTATTTGGCATGCTATTTCATCACAACGCTGTAATGTCCTCTGAAGCCGCATTGTCTGAGGAGTAAGGTACGCTCAGGAGAGCCACCGTCTGGAAGATCAGCCGGCAGGCATCACGTGGCTTGCTTCCTTCCTTCCTTCCTTCCTTCCTGCTCCGAGCCTGAACCGGGAGCCATTTGTCTCAAAACACTCACGGAGAGGAAAGGATAAAAACCAATGCTCGGAACTTAAAAATGCCAAGCACTTAAGGTATTTCAAATGTGTGTTCCCTCCTTTTTACACCCTAGGGAAACAGGAAAGCATTGTAAGCTCCATAACCTTCCAATGAACTTCAAATAAGTTGGATATTTAGGAAGATTTTTGTTGGATTCAATTTGAAAGAATAGTTAGTGGTGTGAATAATTGTGATCCAGATGTTTTCTGGAAAAAAATATTATTAGTAAAACACGTTTTTTTTCTGAAGAATTGTATTGTAGGTTTGGAATTCTATG
The DNA here is from genome assembly GCA_029706075.1 of Aldrovandia affinis. Taxonomy (NCBI): domain Eukaryota; kingdom Metazoa; phylum Chordata; class Actinopteri; order Notacanthiformes; family Halosauridae; genus Aldrovandia; species Aldrovandia affinis. Next base: position 586,789 of record JAINUG010000324.1, read on the forward strand.
ATTTTTTTGCATAAAATATACCTCATTACTTATATAGTTTATTTTATACGATCTCTTTTGTTCATCTTTATCAAGGGTGTGAATAAAAACGGAGTCTACTGTATATACAGTATGTAACATATAATATATGTAATATATAACTCCAAAACTATTCAACCCTTGATAAATATGAGCAAAAAAGGCTGTATAAAATACAAATACAATTGCTCAGAGAAAAATATTTGGTTGAACAATAAAAAGATAATAATTCCCCAAAAATCTGTCACAATTATTCACCCCCCTGTTTTCAGTGCTTTGTGCACCCACTCCGCGCAAGGATGACACGACTGAGTCTTCTTCTGTCGTGTGTTACGAGACTGGTGAAAATATTGGGGGATCTTTGACCATTCCTTCACACAGAATCTTTCAATATTCTTCAGATCTTGCAATTGTGGACTGCCCTCTTCAATTCATCGGTCGGGTTCAAGTCTGGAGACTGAGATGGCCATGGCAAAACATTAATTTTGTGGTTAATTAACCACTTCCTGGTTGATTTTGAGTTATGCTTGGGATCATGCAAGGGAACCAGGATTTGGCCCAAATGTCTTGGTGCTTGCTGGAGTTCATGATTCTATGTCTGATGGTAGATTTGGAGACTTTGTGTCCCCAAGATACAACCAAGTTTTGTAGATCTCCAACTGTGAGGCTTGGATTTTTATTTGCCTCCCAAACAAGAGGCACTGGTGTGTCCTCTACCAGGCGGGTTTACCACTGTCCACCTAAGAGTGGAAAGTGGTATCTTTAGTTTTTTTAGTTTTTGTTTGTAACCATCTCCTGACAACCTTTTATCTTGTTTCTTCCAAGAGTTATTTGCCTTTCCCCATGGTGATGGATGACAAATGGAGCTTACATGTGTGTTACCTCATGTGTGTTACCCCAGTGAACTTCATGGGAGGCCACAATACAGTTCCCTAAGATTGTGAGATGAACATGGTGTGGGGTGCATTTTCCTGGCATGGTAAACACCAATAAATACAAAGGCATTTTTGAGCTTCATCCCGTGGTGAAGTATTTCTATGCTGGTGGGAGTGGTCTCTTCCGGGATGACAACATGGTTTGACGAGGATGAAAACAATGCAAACCATATGCCATTGCTGTCCCAGTCACCATATGTCAGCCCAATTGAACACTTATGGGAGATTCTTGTGGAAGAATGGGGTTGCATCCCTCCAATAGAGTTCCAGACACTTGTAGACTATGCCAAGGCGCACTGAAGCTGTTCTGGCGGCTCGTGGTGGCCCAACGCCGTATTAAGAGACCTTATGTTGGTGTTGGAGTGTGATGGAGTTGGTTCCTTTATTTTGAGTTACCTGTGCATACATAATATATGTACACACACACACATACATACAGTATATATATATATACACACATATATATATATATATATACATACAATTTTTTTATTTTTTTTATTTGTACATTTTGAAAGCTTTCAGTGTGACATTTCAGGCCGTGAACATGCTTTCCTTGTCATCTGTCATAGCACAAGTTTAATGTCACGCTATTTTGAACACAAACATTGTAATTGAGCAGTGAGGTGAGAGACAAGAGATGAGCACTGATGCAGGGAAGCATTGAGCGATGCCAGGGCTGTGAAGCAGGCCCCAGCCTCGCTCAGTTGGCTGCAGCAATGAAGGCTTGTGCAGCGATATTGGCAGTGAACTGGAGATAATTCAGTGTCTGCTTCAGAAGGGATGAACAGAGAGCCTCTCGTCACATTACCAGACCCGAGCACTGTCAGCGCCAGCCGTTATCGAGCAGACAACAGCGGGGATGAGTTCTGACCTTCATAAAAGAATTAGACTGCTCGCAACAGCCGCGCGCAAAACGAAGGAGACAAGAGAGACGTGGCCACTTCGGAGGTAAAGACGGATATGCTACAAGCCGGCGTCGACAAATTCCATTTGTCTATTTCGCTGACATTGTGCAAGGATTCCGGGTGATGCGGTGTACGCTGCATTGAGAAACCAGTAGAAAATAATTGAGCGTTGTTTTTTTTTTTGTTTTTTTCCCCCTTTCTTCAATAATTCAATGAATACGAAAATCAGAACTAGAGCAACGAGCATGCATGCATCTGGTGGTGTCTGGTGCAAATCGAGGAAAACCAAGGATTAATCCTAGTCTTCTCCACAAGGGGGCATTGTTCAGCTACACAATGACCACTGCACGGGAGAGATCCTTACTGGTCATAACAAGTCCGTGTTAAGGTCAGGTCGTGCCCTTTCCCATCTGGACCATTTAGAGAAACCATCATCGCTCAATTAAAAGGCGCCAATGTGAAGCCGCAGACGATGCAACCAACCTCCAGGTCGGTCGGTAAAGTTAAACATCGGCCCATCAAGTGCATTTGAAACAAGCTAATCAAAGTGCGCACTTCACTTTGAAAAAGATGAAAACCTTCAAATGGGTTCAGGGCCAGGAAATCAATGTGCATCGGCCCAGAGGCTGTGGGCACAGGACAGTAATAGCCTCTTCTGGCAAACGTCTTACGATGCAATGTTCCGTTGGTCACCCGCTGTCGTTGTAATAAAGTGCCAGTACCTGAGGCCCCATGACAATTATACACTCCCCCACACTCGAGTAGCGAGGTGCTCCCCCTTACTGCGGAACCAACTGGAGAAAAGTACCCTGGGATTAAGGACTGAAACTGAATCCCACAATCCGTCCCGTGGAAAACTAAGCAACAACCATATGATGCAGTGGCCAGATCTGTCATCACCTGTGAATAGTAAAAAAGTGTGTTATCTGGGCCAACGAAACTCCCGTTGTGCAAAACTCGGCTGAATCATGGAGGGAGGCGGTGAGACGGGGCTGCGTCACACTGTTTCTTTTTAACCTTTTATTTTTACCGGGTAGAGCAACCGAGAAACGAAATTCTCGCTTAGCAGCGACGACCTGAGGAACCAGGACAGGGCAGGCAAGACAAGGGATCGTGCAGCCAATCAGCCAATCAGCCAATCAGCCAATCAGCCAATCAGCCAATCAGATGTAGGGAGGGGTTATTGAGGTGGCCAGATGCAGAGAGCCAGTTTAATGACTGAGCATCACAGTGACCAGGTTGGTGCGTTCTCTGCTTTTACCTCCTGGTCTGACCCCTCCCCCCCCTGGCTGGGACCAGATTCTGATTCAAGAGCAGACAGTAAGTAAAGGAGGCTTCCAACAGGAAATAAGAGGTAAGATGAAAACAAAAGGCAGTCTAAAATGCATTTAAGCAGCCAACTGCTGTTTACAGAGGCCAACGGGGGGGAGGAGGGGGTCATAGACTATGAAATAATGCATTGCCTTGGCAAGAGCAACATTAAAGCCTTCCTCTTGATTTGGTGCCTTTTAGATGCGCGCTAATCAATCATCCACCGTTCCTCCACGTCCGATCTCAATTCCGCCATTACGATAACGATTTGCGGATAGAAAGGAGGAAAAATAATCATATCTGGAGAGTGGCGCATTTACATTAGCCGAGACGACGCTCCCACTCCTGAGCCGAGACATCTGATAGCAAACGCAAGCAGGGAGTTCATTATCTATCCGCGGAGAGAGGGGGTAGGCAGAGCGGAGTCAAACGAAAGGGGGTTTACCATCATCTTCTCGAAGAGGTCCACGATCTCCTTCTCCGAGAGGTTCATGGAGCGGTCGTCGAAGAGCGGCTGTGGCACGGGCAGCTCGGCCTGGTTGATCGGGAGTCGGTGGGGTGCTGGATCAGCGGCTTCTCCTTCTTCGTGCCTGCCTTCCTGAAGCTGGTGATCCTGTCGCGCTGTGGGGGGGGGGGGGACGAGAGAAAAGCAACCCATAGTATCTGTGCTGTTGGTAGATTGTATTGTTCTACTTCAAAGAAAGAAAGAAAGAAAGAAAGAAATACATCCGGTAGGCTGTGTACACAGGCGCAGGGTGGTCAAAATGTATGCACCAATATGGTGAGAATGAGCCCCAGCACACACCGTTTCAAAGCTCCTGGTGGTTTACTAATAAACAAATGGCGTTTTGACCTCACCGGGTCGACAGGATGAAGGCCGTCCCCCCGATGAAGGCCGCGTAGTTATTAAACCACCAAAGGTCTTTGAAACGGTGTGCACGGGAAACATTCGTTTCCGCCCATTTCGTTCCACTGGGACGGGAGTTTTGGCTCAGAGGAGACAGCACAGACCGCCACACACTGCATTACATCGCATTGTATTACTCGAGTCCTCACGCCATTGAGTAGCTCATTCTGTCAGACTTTCACTGCATGACTTTCACGGCTGGCAGTGTAGTGTAATGGTTAGAGAGCTGGGCTTGTAACTCAGAGGCTGCAGGTTTGCAGGTTCAATTCCCAGGTGGTGCACTGCTGTTGTATCCTTGAGCAAGGTACTTAACCTAAATTGCTTCAGTAAAATATCCAGCTGTATAAATGGATTGTATGAAATGTAAACTGTGTGAGTCGCTCTGGATAAGAGTGTCTGCGAAATGGCCAAAATGTAATGTAAAATGTCTTTGATATGTCTAACGCAGGGGTGTCAAACTCATTCCATCGAGGGCCGAGTGTATGCAGGTTTTTGTTGCAACCAGTGCATTACACCAGGTGATTTCAATTAGTTCCCCTCCTTGGTTGAAGAAGGAAGCTAATTCGTGAAATCACCTGGTGTAGTGCACTGGTTGCAACAAAAACCTGCATACACTCGGCCCACGATGGAATGAGTTTGACACCCCTGGTCTAACGTCTCAGGCTCAAACATCCGCAGCAGGTCAGAAAGGATCTAGTCGCTCTGATCAATGACTACATTGAAATGTAAATGGCAGAGGGTGAAAGGGAGAAACTGGCCTTTGACTTACCTGCGCTCTTACCTGTATTCTTACCAGAGGGTCGCAAAAAAGGATGCAACACACACGGGATGTATGCACACCAACAGGCAATTTGGTGTTTTTAAGGGATGCACGAACACAGGGGTGTCAAACTCATCCCATCGAGGGCCGAGTGTGTGCAGGTTTCTGTTGTAACCAATGCATTACAGATTTAAATTAGGTTCCCTCCTTAGTTGAAGAAGTGAGCTGATTAGTGAAATCACCTGGTGTAGTGCATTGGTTGCAACAGAAACCTGCATACACTCGGCCCTCGATGGAATGAGTTTGACACCTGTGCACAGTACTCAGTTACTCAATGTGGATGAGAGCAGAGAGAGTGTTAGAGAGAGAGAGAGAGAGGGTTAACTAGGTGGAAGCGATGTCCAGCTGCCGAGAGAATGGCGCACCGTTAACTCGGTGCAAGACCAAACGCAAAGTGCCGTCATTCTGCTTCCGACTCAGTTACCAGGTCAGAGAGGGTTCTGAAACCATGCGCAGCTCACTGTTAGTATTCATTGATAAAAATGGGCTTAGCGGTCATGCGGAGTGAACGGATGTGCATTCTTATGGATGAAATTTGGGAGGGGGGGGGTAACAAAGTAAAATAAAATAAATCAATTATGGCACACACTGCTGAAGACTGAAATATTTGTGGAGAGGCAAATGGAACCTAAATTCCTAGCCTACCTCAACCTGAAAAAGCAGCGTTGAGTTTGAAAGCCCACGCAAAAACCTCTCTTTGTTTTTACTTTGATTTCTCCCTTTTTTTCAGATCACAAGAAAACAGAATGTTGACGATTTCAAAAAGATGCTCCCTGACTGAGAACCTACTGAGAAGTACAGAGGGGACTACTTTTCATAATATTACAACTGTAAACATCTAAACCACGACAATGGATAAAAATATTTTATTTTCTCTTTTTTATTCCCAATATTCATTATGAATATTACCCTTTAGATTTAATTTAATCATTTTAACCCAGAACAGAATTTCCATATTCCATGTTTTCTGACTTGCCTCAAATGAATTCATCTGAACATTTTTTTTTATATATATATCTGGCTGACAAATAAAAATGCTGCTCATCTTTTACAACTCAGCAAGAAAGTACAATTATTACTTATTCCACTTCCTTAAGGAAAGTGTGGCTATGCCGCAGCATAGGAGCTTCATGGGAGCTTCAAAGCAGAAACAAAATTGTTAAAGAAAAAAAAAATGCAGATGGGCTTACAAACTCACGCTTACATATCCACAAATATTTCAGATTTAGAAAAAAAAAAAAAAGTCCCATGCAGCCTTGAAAACAAAAGAAAACATAAAAATGGAATGTACAAAAACGTGACAAACCAGGACATCTTACCATGTCATCAGCCAATGTTTTAATGTGTATGTTCTGTAGAAGGGAAGGGACATTACACAAATGAGATCCAACGTAAAACAACAGACCACACGGTGCCCTATTTTGACGAGGCAAAAAGGCAGCGCAGGAAGCAGACCCAGTGGGGTTCTGGTGTTCCGGAGTGGCTCAAGAGCACTAAATGAGTGAGTGTTCTCATCTCTGTTTTTAAGCACTTGTGCTGGCTTTGTTTGGGGGGTGTGGATTGATGCAGACGCATGACGCAGTGGTACATTAGAACAGATTTAAGGGGCCTGAACGAATCAGGCCCAAGACAACTAGTCTTAGTAAACGCACAACCGATGCGCTACGTGATGATGATATAAATTAAGATTTGGGCTATGAAATATGTTCAACTCACGGATAGTACTATGATAACAGGATTACATTTCAATCCATTACTGCTAAATACATCATCATCATTTGTTGTACATATCATATAATTATCTATGTTTGTGCTTTCATGTTATTTGCAAAGAGACATTTACAAATCAGTACCATTATTATTATTATTATTCATACTATAATAATGTATTTAATTCAATATACATTTTCATTCAAGCATAAAGAAAAAAATTTCCATCGGTAAATAACATTATGTCATTAGCAGAAACACTTTAAAAGATAAAGTTTAATATCTTACTAAGGGCTTAAGGGACAGTCGTATTTGAGAACGGAGAGGGAGAGAGCGGCAGTGAGCATGTGCTACGCGAACAAACACGGGGGAAGATATCAACGTAAGACAGAACAGCTCAGTTCAAAGGGAATGTGCAAAGCGCTCTGATCGGAGAGTGCGCGGTCACACCTTCGCCACAGCTTCAGCTCACTGCATGCTGAAACCCGCAGTTGCACCGCACCCGCTTGCGTCGCTAAAACAGCGAAACTTGATTTCCGTGCTAGCGCTTGTGGTTAACATTTTTGTCGTTAAAATAGGGCACAGGGAGTGTATGCACGGGGTGCTTTCATCCACTGCATACGGGGGTCACAAGGTCATAGACTGAAACAACACACGCATGCACAGATGAGGGACATCACAAAGGCCCACATGAATCCGTGAACAAACAGACACATAGAAAAGCCCAGCGGAGCCCCACGTCGCCCACAGCACCAAGTGGATTATCGGCTCGATGGAGGGAATCATCTGCACCTGGACCACACTAAAGCGCATATACTATTTATTTGGCTTTTCAGTTGATTCCGTTATAGGTTTCACGTTGGCATTGACCACCCATGTGTTCTTCTGGAAAACAATGGCTTCTTTAGGCTGGCAGAAAGCAGTACAATAGAGTGAGATCAGGGAAATAAATCCATTATGCAGCTTTTCAATGTAAAAATGTCAAATCCTGTATGCCGCTAGCCGCTGGTTAGCTGTATCAGCCTTAGCTTAACAAAGATAAATTGGTTATGACTTCCACTTGGGTCCTGGGTCTGACTTCACAAGCCATTTATAGTGATGGTTACAAGTGCAAAACTATGATGAAGTACACCACAGATTCGTTGCTGGAAATACTGTGCTTTTCTGGGGTTTTGGAGATTTCAGCATTTGCACTGGCGCCCAGTAAAACCTTTTGTGCTGGATCTGGTGGAGCAAAATCGAGCAAAGCCCAGCAGCCTGCAGCTGTCTAAAGCACAAAGGTGGCCACTACTGGCTAAAGGAGAAAACAACGCATTTCCACTGTTGTGTAAGTGTGTCCCTGTATGTTCAACACCCACTAAAGCCACTTGCTTTTATGCTATGCTAAACTAGGGCCACACTGTTCCACCATTGTCCCGTGTGCTCATTTTTGGTTGGTGAAATAGGTGCTCAACAATGGTGGAGATGCATCTTTGCTACGGTCTACCTTAAGAGTCGGCATAATTCTTCCACTTTGGTATAAGTCTGGCTTTGCTCAGTGATCATACAGGTGATGTCAGGCAGGCAGTGTGGTATAATGGTTAGGGAACTGGGCTTGTAACGTTTAAGGTCGCAGGTTCAATCCCCAGGTGGGACACTGCCGTTGTACCCTTGAGCAAGGTACTTAACCTGAATTGCTACAGTTAATATCCAGCTGTATAAATGGATTGTAAAGAAATGTGAACTGTAAGTCGCTCTGGATAAGAGCGTCTGCAAAATGCCTGGAATGTAATGTAATGTAATGTCATCCGAGCAGGCAAAACGTCAAGTCTGATGGTCACAGAACAGTGACCAAGGCCAGAACCGGGTCAGCGTTAACCAGTATAAACCAGTCCTTGGTTCCTGGCATCCTCTGAACTTGAGCAGCATCAGCCTCAGAGTGCTGGTACAGCATTTGGACTATTCACTTTTCTCTCTAACTCAATAACATTGTCCGTTTACACCTTAAGGGTAAGCCGGAATTACTTTCACAATTCACAAGTATGTAAAACATTGCATATAGTAATTAAAATACAGTATAAGAACAATTAAAAAATATGTGCAAATATCTTTTAGCTAATTTCACACAAGTGAATACCATTTCGGCTAATTGTACAGAATTAAAGAGAGGCAATCGGTTTACTGCGCCTAGTTCATTATCCAGCCAACACTGCACCGAAGCAATTTGTCACTTAACAATTAGGTTTACATACCTTCTGGGCTTTATTGGATTATTAAAAACGAAATCTTTTTTATTAAGATAAATGTATGCGGCTAGGATAAATGCCTCTCTAACAAAATTGAATTGTTCCCTGCACACAGACAAAACAAGACTTTGACTGAACAACGGTCTGTATGTTCTGAAGCCCAACTTAAAGTGTAACATCTAACATCTGAAAAGGCCAGCCTGGAAGATGCTGCATTGACCTGGTGTGTGGTTACTAGGGTTACCATATGTCAGATTTTGTCCTGAACATGTCTCTCTACCATTCCCAAAATGTCTGCCCAGGCGGATTTTCCGAACATCTAAAACTGTTTTGCGCAGCTTGCCACGTTTCAAAACGTGTCCATAGCCTGTAACCTGCAGTATAATTAAACTCGTACACAATGTTGTTTTACAACAGAAAACATGGGTAGCAAGAGTTAATAGGCCCCCAATTCCCCCTTCTGCCACCCCCAACCCCGCAGGCCTGCACAGCAAATTTACCGGCAACCAGCTCGTATTTTACTGGAGCATGCCATCCCGGCCATTGTGCCCAAGGCCAGAAGTTGTGCTTCACAGAAGACTCAAACCCTCTATGCGTAATGGTCCATTTGGACTGCTGGATTTCGTGCCAAAGAACATTCCATAGAGTGTTGCAATGCATGAACAGAATATAAAAATCTTTCAAGGCATCACCCTTGCCACCAGGTGGCGCATTGGAAAAAAAAAAACACTTTCACAGTTATATATGCCATTTAGCAGACGCTTTTATCCAAAGCGACTTACAGTAGTGAATGCATACATTTTTCAGTATATGTGGTCTCAGTGGGGATTGAACCCACAACCTAAGCGTTGCCAACGCCGTGCTCTACCTACTGAGCCACACAGACCCACAGGGAATTCTGGGTTCATTGCAAGCTTAAAAAGGAAAGTCATTTCCACCACCTACTCTTATCACACTGCCAAATAATGTCACTTGTATGGTGTGAGCCAATAGACATTTATAATGTTCCTTGATGTTTTCAAAATGATGCCAATGTCATCAACGGGATGTTTTCATGTATCCATGGTTTCTACTAATGATTCATATCACGGTAGCAATTAAATTATAGTAATGCTTAAATGATCTGTTGATTAAGTATTCTTTTAAAACCCCCCCCCCCCTTGCGTCCCAGTCCCAGTCTGATACCCCAGAGGTTCCCACACTTGGTCCCAGGGACCCACTTTGCATGCTGGTTTTCATTCCAACCCAATTTAGCACCTCAGAATTGTAACTATCTGTTAATTGTTCTTAATTAGATACATTTAATTTCTGTTAAAGCATGATCTACTCTCTTAAGGCCATATTATGTCTGAAATAGCTAAGCGTGCCATGAACAATAAATGTTCCATATTAACATGACAGGACTTTTAATTAGTCAGATCAACAAATTCTCATTTTCTGCAATGTGCTATATGACACATGATTCCTTTCCAAAGAGGTTACCGTTTTTATATTATATAATTATATCATCTACAATTATAGACTGGCAGGTGAAATCAGTGGGGTCCTAATCACTGAAAGTAAATCATATGTGGAAAATAAAGAGGTCAATGACAGAGCAAATGGCAACAAGCCAAACCTGCATTATGTTCAAAAAAGTTTATAAAATAAGGAAAACAAATATGGTAGAACACAGATTTCAAGAACCTTAATTGATCAAGAGATTGACTGCAACAAAAACCAGCATAAACAGTGGGTCCCGGGACCGAGTTTGGGAAACCTCCACTCAACCTCACCCCAGGACCGCCACCACCAGTTCTGCCTTGCACTCAACAGGTTCCACACCCCTTCATTGATCACCACTCTCCAGCTCAATTTGAACAACTTATTGATTTTTAAATGGACTCATTGCCCCCGTGTTGGTCATTAAGCCAGTCAAAGTAGCCCCCCAACCCCTTGAGTATGGTTTCTTCCCCTTTTCCTTGCCACTGTCGCCCTAAGCTTGCCTTCTGTGGGGGGTTCAGGCAGGGCTATGCTAAAGCGTATTGTGACAGATGTTTTGTGAAATGTGCTATGCAAATACATTTGATTTGATTTGAAGAAGTTGCTCTTCATTTACATATTTTCAGGCACTGCACATGCCCATGTATTAACTACAGGGAGCTCCTCACAGGGACACTCGTCTACATGCACTAGCTCAGTACATTGCTAAGGATTCAGAGAATTGTTATACAGCGCACGCACGCGCATACACACACACACACACAACATACAATACACAATACAACAACAAGCTCTAATATAGTGCCCTTCATGCCAACATGCCAGAGTACTTCACAAGAAGATTAAAACGAAAGTAAAGGATCAGAATCAGCTAAAAGCCCAATCTAAGAAGAACAGGCACATGAGATCAGGCAAGTCTTAAGACCTGATTTAAAAGAGCCAATTGTGGCAGCGTCTCTGATATGAGACGAGGTGCAGAGCAGCTGAAAATCTCTTCCCCCAGCTGTTAAACGACGGTGGGGGATCAGTGAAGACAATCAGCAGTTGCTGAACGCAGAGCGCAGTTAGGAACATAAGACCCGGCCTCCCGGGTGATGTAGCGGTAGAACGTCCGACGCTGCCCACTACGACCGGGGTTCGATTCCCCCAGGTTGCGCCAGATTCGGCTCGGGCCAGGAGTGCCACTGACGGGCGGCAATTGGCTGTCCCCCCCCAGGGTGGGGGGAGGGAAGCCGATACGAGCTTGCTGCGTATAGGAGTGGCCCTGGTGTGCATACCGGAGTTACGGTTCCGGCTCGGAAGAGGCGGTGCTCCACCACATGTCACTACCGGTTTCATGACTACGGCAGCAAGCTCTCAAATATGAGGGAGGGGATAATTGACGTGAAAAGAGGGTACAATTGGCTACTAAATTGGGATAAAAATAGGGAAAAAACTGCAGAAAGTGAAAATAGAAAAAGAAAAAAAAGGAACTTCCAAGGCCATGAAGGGTAGCAAGCAGCCACTTTAAGGGAGCCGAGGCAGTGACTGAAGGACAGGACCTCCACGGTCTGAGGGGCATGTTTGGGTAAGTACTCGGAATGCTGCACCACACGAATGGAACATTGAATTGGAGAGTTCCTCGACTGTATTTCACATTTTATGGATGGGAAATTCTGTTGCTTTGTGAATTCAACTGTATCGATGTGTAACGAAAAAATCTCGAGCAAAACCTACTGGATGGAGAGACTATCCTAAACAGCTGTTGTAGCGTTTAAGAAATCGCATGGATAAGGACACGACTGAACTGTTAAACATTTCTCTGGCTATACCATTCCTCTCGCACAAGCAAGTAGGCTATAGTTCTAAATCTTTAATTACACAATTACACCATCTGTTCATAAAACAATCCCTGCTCATTACAAGAAGAACACATGACAAAAATACCTGCGTAAAGCTGCTGCTGAAAATGCTTATTACTGAAATCAGGTTTCACTTTAATTAGTAGTAATTAATAGCAAACAAAGGATCACTTGGAGCCCAGCTTTTTGGCAGTGATAACTACCAAGCCATGTGCCACAAATGGTTCCTGGCACCCTCGAGTCACACCTCCCAGGATGCTCAGCTTCTTAGTCTGCCAACTGTTCCATCCAGTTTATCACCACTCCTCACAATTTAATTTACATTCTGAGCAAGTTTTGACTGTTGTAATTATGTATATATGTAATGTTAATCGTATATATATATATACATATGCATATACATACATGCATACAGTGCCCCTTTAAAGTCTACACACAGTCTAAAATATTTCACCTTTTGTTGCCTAACAGCCTGAAATTAAGACTTTTTTTCCACCTTTATCTACACATTCTACCCTATAACTTACAAGTGATTTTTTTTTCCGGAACATTCATTCAAAATAAAAAAACTATAATAACTTGGATTGATAAATCTATACCCCACTTATCATACCAATTGTAAACTAGCTCAGGGGTAACCAATCACCTTCCAGATCACACACCAAGCTAACCGGCCGCCACCTGTACTTGTAGTGATTCCGATTACTTCAGAATAAAATCAGCTGTTCCTACAAGAATCCACTGCTGGGTAGTGCATTCAGGAACTTTCTAAAGAACTCTGGGATAAAGTTGTGGAAAGGGTGTGCATTGGCCATACATAGAGCGGGCTCAATCATAGAGCTTTTTTTTTTTTTTACAAGAGAAAAATAAAATCTACGCTGACGTTTTAAAGTTCAGAAGCATCTGACTCATTTCCACCATTAAGTGACTTTACTGCTTCAGGTGCTATTTCCTTCCAGTGCCAGGATGAAAAGAAAGCGAAACACATGGGCACTATAACAGGGCCCCTGGCTCGTGGAGAGACAGAGAGTGGAGAAGCATAGGAGCGGTGCGGTGAGCGCACGTTAACGATAACGGCCAGCATCGCGGGGTTGATATTGCCAGGTCGGGCGATTTCAGAAGCCACCCTCTTTGTGTCGCAGGGGGCGGTCTGTGAGAACAACAGCTGGCAGACAAAGCGAAAGTGCTCGAATGCTTGCCTTCTAACCCCCTCTCAGGCACAGAACACAGCAGGAACCACAGCCAAAGCACACAGGTCCTGCTCGATCTATGCACTTTGCGCCATCCGATATTAGGACCGACAAAACACGGCCTTACCATGTTATCAGATCGGCCGTGCTATGCGGTGATCTCGGTCGCCGCTACATTCTCTGCAATCGCGTTTGATCCAGTTGAAATAAACAAGTTAGTGAGTTAGGTGGCTCAACGGGTAAAGGCACTTCCCGGAGTGCGGGTTGCCCACTGCGGCCGGGGTTCGATTACTCGGCTGTGCCAACCAGGCTCTGGCCGGGGACTCCCGCTCGGGGGCGGCGATTGGCTGTCTGCTCCAGGGGGGAGGGGAGAGGGAAGCCAGCATGAACTCGCCACAGGTACAGAAAGCTTCCCTGCCTGTATCGGATTCGCGGTCAACGGCTCGGCAGGGTCCGTCTCAAAGGAGGCGGTTCACTCGCCCTCATCACCAACGGTCCCAGGGTAGTGGCTGGTCTCGTAGTTGCAGGCGGCGGGCTAGTGGGAGGGTATCTGAATCAGTAAAGGGTACAATTGGCCACCAAATTCGGAGGAAAACGGGGGATAAAATCTGAAACTAATTTATATTTATATTTTTTTAAAAAATAGGCTCGGCAAAGTGGTTACCTGACTAAACAGTCAGTGTGTCAGTAATTCCTGTGTGAAAATCTAGTACTACAGAAATAAGTGCGGGGGCAGATGTACAGAATATGATATGGTTAAGCAGTACCTTATAATAAAGCAACATACGAGTTGTAATGTATTACGTGTTTCTCTCAACACCCCTCTTGAAAAATACAACCAAAAATGTAATAGATGCATTTTCACTCTTTTAATATCTGTTGATGATGATGCAAACACTCAGAGCATGATACATGCAATGCCCTGCTTGGCAAGAGAGCTGCTGCTATGATTGTGATGAATCACACACAGGCAAGGAGAACCCCGCTCCAGGGCCATGCCAAACTGGGCTGGGCTGCTTGTCGTCATCTTTACAATTTCAAAATCAGTCATCTATACATGTGCGGGTACATGTTCTCTGTCAATCAAGCAATGTGTCACTATGACTTTCCCATCTTCTAAAATTTGTCGTAAAAGACGCCACGCAGCCATTCCAGCGTTTCCCTCGCCTCAAGCGCAGACAGTCCATTGCCAAGTCATTGTCTGTAATGTCTGTGAGATGTTCTGGAAATGCTTGACGGGTATTGGATTACAAAAACAAATCGAAAGATCGGTTTCGCCGAGCACGACAGAATTGTAAAAAGATTTATATCTCATGAAAACTAATCAAGCTGTATATTGGTGCATATTCCTTCCAGAAATATCTAAAATATATATCAAAACATAAGTAACAACATCCAGATTGAAGTGTGGTGAATTTGTTCCTTTAAGAAATATGCACATTCTTAAAACATACACGTTGTTAGCCCCCATCACATTTGTGCACGCTTGAGGTTGCATCGGCTCAAATGGACCAGAGAGACAGAAATATGTGACCCATCTGCACACGACCACTCAGGCAGTTGCCCTGACGATGTTGGCGTAGTCCTGTCCTGTGATGCTTAGAGTAGGCATTCTTCCCCCCATGTAGGCCATGTACCTCAGAGAGAGGACCTCCCTATCCAAACATCATGCCCCCTCCCCCATCCCTCATCCCCATCCCCATCCCCTCCCCTCCCCAGACTCCCGGCTGGCCTGTCCGCTCACCTCTATAGCCGCATGCTATGCTATGCCCAGCCCAGAGACGTGCCCACAGGGCTAATCAGAAGGGGGGGCTTAATCCCTGTGTGACCCAATTACTGTACAGTGACAGTGGGTAAGGCCGGAGCCTCTCCTCTCCACCCCTGGAGGCCTGCTGCTTCCAGCCTTTCAGGCTGATGGAGCCATTCAAAGGGGAATTGTGGCAGCCCGCTGGCCAACCAGGAAGAGGTTGCACTGCAGAGCCACAAAGAATGGACAGGCACGCAGACCTGGGTCACATACACATTTGAAATACTTTAACTCTTTGGATGCTGGCAAAATGTGAAAACACTCCTGCAAACGAAACATGTTAATAACCAACATGTTAATAACCATGTAAGAATACATTTGTTTCAAATTGTCAGTGATCTACGGGGATTTTTCTGGTGTCTAAAGGGTTCAAGTACTTCAAAGAATCATTGACCCAGGTCCCATGTCCTCAGACAAAGTTCTCAGCTCTCAAAAAAAACTGGGCCATGGGTTTGAGTTGTTAATGTTTATGCTGGTTGTTTATACAAGGCTAAGATAATCAAAGGGCTGTTTATATAAATGTCGTTTGTATACAGTAAAAATCTCCAGGAAATGAAATCATGATGTCACTCATGATTACATGTGCTTATCGCATTACGAGGTCTGCTTTTGCAGAAGAAAGGCTAGCCTGTCTTATCTTATTAGATGAGTTTATGAGTTTATGAGTTTACCCTATCATAAGTTATAAATACCATAACTGGTAACTATATGTAGCTACGTAAGTGTTATGTCATTTCAAGTATTGAGTTTGTGTTCTCTGTCAGTTTTGATTGTTTGAAGACATGCAATGACGTGCTGTGTGTTTCTTGTGGACACCGGTACATCACCAATTTTCTGTCTCGATCCACCTTCTGAACCAACACTTGTGCCATACAATATAGCCCATTTCACACCAACAACAGCAGCCAAATCACCAAAAATCTAATCACAGTATTTATTAAGGCTACCCATTTCACACCTCCATGTGATTCTGGCAGACGGCCACTACTCTGTCCCCTTCCGGCTTTCAAACAGACCAGATAAATACTGGAAAAACCAGATGCATGTCACTTCTTCATGTAGCAGATCTGACATTCAGGATTGTTGTCGCTGCACAGAAAAAAACGGGTAAACTCCTAGACAAAATATAATTCACATCTAAATGTCTATGGGAATTTCTGCTAAACTTTCATTGTAAATCGATCTTGCACTGGCTCAAGGCTAATAAAACAGCATCTGAAAACATGCCTCTTTGTTTGGCGCTTCACATATTGGCTAGTCTGGGTGGTCTATAAAATGGCTGGTCTTTCAGCATCAGGGCGTCTATATGCCGGCATAACTATTTACATAACTATTTTTGGGCTCCGCTGACACACCAGTGGTAACGGATTTGTGACACTTTTTTTGTGACACATTTTAACAAGGTCTTAATGGAAACTTTAAAGATTTCACAATTAGGTCTCCAAGGTTCCCTTGTACCCCATTCACAGTGAGTTATTGGTATTTTACAGGGACTAGGCCCAGCATGACTGGGGCTTTGAAGTAGCTGGCAAAAAAAACACACTGACATAGCTGTATTTAAGCCCAAAAAGTTATTTTTTACTATTGTATTTAATGTATTTTGACTAACTTTAAAAACCTCAACAACTAGAAAGTTCATTTGAGACCGCAAGCAAATGTATCCCCTCCAAAACAAAAACATTGTCCCTCCTTGTGAATTGTTCCACCCTAGACTATTCACTCATAGCATTCATTCACGCAGTGGCTGAGCACTGCCATTCCAAAACATGCCATTCTCTTCTTTTCAATGGCTTCTTGTTTTCATTTTTGACTAATCTAATCCAAGCAAAAACAGCCACAAATTGCATAAAAAAACAACTATGTTCTATTGAGGTATCAACAATATGCATCTGAGCTGAATCTTTAACCTCCCACAAAAATCTGTACACAGACAACAAAGCCAGGAAAGTCAACAGAGTTATTTGGAACAAGTTTACATTTGTACACCAAGTCCCAAGAACCATGAAGGCGGCTGTTTCATAGACATATGTCTAGTAGGGATGAGTTGATGATTGAATACTTGAAATAGCACCAAGTCTTTAGCATTAACAACAATGCTTGATTGCTCTAAATGGTATGCTAATTAGGTTAAGTAGGTCAGTAAATAAAACGTTTATTTTTTTAACACGTCGTACTCTTACATGTACAATGCTGTGTTAGGTTACAAAGATAAACAATACGATGCTTCAATAAGAGGAAGCATTGCAGAACCTTTTTTTTTTTCTTCTTCTTCTTTCAGTTATCTACAGTAATTGTGTGTAAAAGTGCGGGTTTGACTGCCTTGGTCTGGAACCTGGAACCTGAAACCGGAAATGCATCTGCATGCATCATCACTGGGTTGCTTGTCCTTGTGGTCAGCTTAAGGTGCGTCAGTACAACAAATCTAATGGAAATATTTAGTTAACATAGCAGAAAAGGAAAAAGTTAAATGCAAGACTTGCATTCTTGGCTGGTTCACCACAAGAAACTTGAGTTACCTGCAGCACCGCATGCAATCAAAGCAGGCAGAAACTGCATCGGGTAGAGGAAGGCATGTTTTCCCACTGCATTTGCTAGCACACAGCACACTAATGCAAACCTGCTCGTTTGGAAAACCACTCATTTCATTTTGTTATCAATCCCTAAAAGTTCAATCCAATGACCCCTAATCTTTGACTTGGTTTTGATCAATTATTAGTCTTTTATATTTGAAGCCACATTTATTTTGAGGCTATGAGGTGTATATTTATTGTGATGCCACATTAACGACATGATTTTGGCAGGCATCATGGTGTCACTCTGTACAGAGACAGTTCTTGCCATTTTTAGTCAGTCGACTAAACTTGTATTATAAGAACTGACATAACAAGCTTCTTTGATGGATGGCTTGAACTATGACCCCTTGAACTGTTGAATTTCTGCCTGGATAGCTAACACTTCACCAACTCGGAATTTTGGAATGAGCTTTTTTTTTCCAATGCACAGGCAAGCTCTTGCTGATAAACACTTCAACATTTCCAACTAAAACATTTTTATCAGGAAAACAACTGTTTAATCTGGAAAGCTACATTTAAACAAAAAAAAACATGTCACTAACATTCAACATGGCTACATGCTTCATTAACAATAATGGAATATTTTACAATAATATGTTTGACAGTAAATACATTGAGTGAAGTACATTTATACTACAATGTGAATGAATTCATTTATGTCCAGTAAAAAGTTTTGTTTTATTTGTTATGGTCCAATCTTGATTTGACCTTTTGGCTGGGTCTTTCTCAAGGAAGGCTAGTGTTTGTATTGGAGTTTAATGTCAACCTATTTGTGAGTGCTCAAGTACTATTGTTTTACCTTCTTCTTCTTCGTTTGGGTATGATCTTTTTTCTGCTCCCCTAGGCTCGGGGCCGAGGGGCTATCCTTTTACCACCTCAAGCCTAGGGGGGGTTCACCCAGACTATATTTCGGGGCACACCTCCAGCAGCCATGTCACCATGTCATCGTCCAAAGCCGACAGACCATGGATCCCATTGGGTGCCCGATAAATCGGGCAATCCAGGATGACATGGTCTGCGGTTTGTTCCTCTGCACCACACTCACAGGCCACGCAGGAGGCCAAGACCCATCTGTGCATCGATGAGCAGAAACGCCCGACGCCAGTCCGGAGGCGGTTAAGCCTCACCCACGCCAGTCGGGGCAGGTCCACCCCGATGGGGGGAAAACCGACGTCTGGGATGAAGTCAAGGAGTCTAGAGGTGTTTTTCTCCCACTCCGTGCTCTAGGTGTAATTGTTTTACCCTTCAGTTCCTAAGCAACAAATTATTGAAAAACCAGAGTCTGAAATCAAGATTACTTTTACAGGGCCTCCCGCGTGGTCCAGTGGTTACAACATCCGACGCTGGCCACGGAGACTGGGGTTCAATTCCCCATCTCGCCAGAGTCGGCTCTGGCCGGGAGCGCCACCGGGGGCGGCGATTGGCTGTCCGCCCCAGGGAGGGGGGAGGGAAGCCGACATGAGATTCGCTGTGCATAAGAGTGGCCCTGCAGTATACCGGGTTACGGTTGATACTTGGGCGAGTGCCGTCTCGGAAGAGGCGTCAGGTAGCGTGTCGCTACCGGTTGCAGGACTACGGCAGCGAACTCGCATTACTAGGGGGGGGATTGACTTAAATAGCGGGTCTAATTGGCTACCAAATTGGAAGAAAATGGGATAAAAATCAGAAACAAACAAAAAATTTTTAAAGAAAAAAATATTACTTTTACAGCATACCGGAACATATAACTATGGCTCAGTTTCCAAAATTGCATTTAAACAGCTACAACTCAGCCTATGCCTGGAAATGCATTTTAAGTTGGTGTGGTGTTCAGCACTACTTCCCTGCATGTAATATTGATCAGGAGAAATGTACCCTGAAAGGCTGGCTGCTACTTATGCCGTAACTCTATCCTGTCATTTGAAATTCTCCAAGAACACTGTGTATTACGGAATACGATGCCGTAAATATTACATTCTATAGAAATATACATGTATTTTTGATTATTATTATATCATTTAGTCAAAGTAACGAGTATGCCTATATCCACCACTCTTCTCATTTCAAATCATTACTGTGTGTGAAATATAATGCTCACAAAAATAAATGTGAACTTTTAAGCGTATTAATATTTATACAACACGCAGATATTGTATGAGCATAACTATAATCACCACTCAGACACTGATGTGCTAATGCGTTTCAGTTGTGTCCTAATGCATTTGTTGCGCCGTGAATCATTTTCATGATTATGCACCACTCACAAACTCAAGTGGACAGTTCAAGAGCTGCCGTGACACATTATGGTATTATAATAGTCCGAAAATCATGACTTCTGTGTCTCGGTTTACAGCACTGGTCTGTTTCAAGCACTTTTGACTTCCCTCACAGGTGACATGCACATGCATTTTAAAACTTAAAATAGGAACTTGCGCTGGGCTCTTTTACAATGGGCTGACACTGTACACCAATAACCCACCAGCAGGCAGGGGACATTTAGCTGGAGAACATACCTGGACAAAATATGTCTAAATGTGCCTATGCTGACACCCCTGGTCATGTAGGCAAGCATTTTAGCAGCCTGTGGAGAGCAGATGGCCATCGGTTGTGTTCCATTGAGAAAGAAAAGCACCAGAGGACGCCTAAATTACTGAGAGGGCCTGTTTTTGTTTCTCAACCGAACATGACTAAGAGCAGCACAAAAGACATACAGCACATTCATTAACCCAAATCATTTGACATTACAGGACAACGTCAACCTCAAAAAGGCTGCTATGCTAAAAGGCAATATAGTATTCTTTCTAATCTCCAGATATACCCCCCTTCAACACAGCTCACTGTTCACTGTGTGCAGCAGGAGTTTAAGATTTCTTTGGCAGCCAAACACCTAGATGAAATGAAAATCATCAGTAAATATTAAAACTTCGGAGCACTTTGGCACTGAGCCTGAAATTCACATCAGATGCACAAATCCAAAAACAAACATAATTCGCCTTTTCCCCTCCCCCATACAGTACCAGTGAAAAGTTTGAGTACACTTCCCATTTGGATTACGGCTAATTGGGCACTCCTTCATTCTTCAGCAAGATAACGACCCAAAACACACCCTGAAGTTGTGCAAGAACTATCTGGTGAAGGAGGAACGTGAAGGACAACTCAAACTAATGACCTGGCCTGCTCAGTGTCCAGACCTCAATCCCATAGAACTTGTATGGGACGAGCTGGACAGAAGAGTCAAAGCAAAGCAACCCACAAGTGTCTCTGGGAATTTCTGCAGCAGAGCTGGGAAGACATGTCGGGTGATTTCCTGCTGAAACTTATTAACCAAATGGCCTGTGTTTGTGAGGCTGTTATCACGGCGAAGGGTGGCTATTTTGGGCAATCCAAGATTCCATTTTCAACTTTCAACATTGCTTTGATGTTAATTTTGTTTATTGTTGCATGTGTTTTTTGTCATTTTTCAAGTATTTACAGACACTTATATGGTGTAAAACATTGTAAATTATGAGATAAACCTAGTTTCCAGCAGGTATATTCAAACGTTTGATTGGTACTGTATATAGTGTTAGCACCGCTAGCTATATAGTATGATACACCATCAAGGGCAGGGAAACACGGAGGTGAGACATGCAGTCTGTGTGAGGGCTGGGCACGCTCATAGCAGACGTCCCTTAACGCCCACAGACCCTTCGGTTGTCCACTTCAATTAAAACAACTTTACTATGTTTCCTCCATAGACTGACTTCATGTTGGCTGAGGTGTGTGTGTGGGAGGGTAAAATCTGACATCTTCATTCAAAAACACATCCCTTTACCCAACATTCAGCCAGATAATTTCTTGAAGGTTTGTGTCAGCGAAGTGATGTCATGCTCCTCAGAAGTAGAGAATGATTAATACATATAAACGGAAGAGGAAAGAGAAGAAAAAAAAGAGAAAAAAAAAAAAAAAGCAGCTGTTTTAGGTTTCTGAAAAAAAAAAACGAAAAACACTTTGGAGCACAATTGCCTTTAAATGGGAAACATTCCTTGGGCTCTTGGCTATTTAAAGGAAGCTGTGGCAGTGGTAACTTCCCCTCCCAATAAAAAATAGAATCGGCTGAAAGGAGCAGACCCACGACATTCCTGGCACAGTCAGCGTTCGTTTTGAGTCCTGTCCATAAACTTGCCTGCCCCACTTGACCAATTGGTACAGACCCCCCCCTGCAGGCTTAACCTACTTGTTGATTTGCCCGTTTCAAAAGAAATTCCTCTGTGTCCATATACCCAAGAGGGTTAGCCTCCTCTTGCACAAAGAGGAAATGGAGTCAGCTTCTACATGGAGACTCAAACAAAACATACAACGTTTGGCGCACCCCTTTCCTAACAAAATGCTACGTAAAAAGGAGATCAATTATCTTGTGTAAACATTTCCAGCTTCTACATAATAATGCTTACCAAGCCTATGTAAGTCTGTATGAAAACTTCTTTGCCGCTAATTGTCAAGAGCATATTTTCAAAGGATGATGTAATGGGCAGTTCGACGTTTCTTCCACGGAATGACAAAAGCATTCTTAACAACTTCCTTTCTCCATTTCCCGAGTGCCATGAAACACACACATATGGTCCACTTCCTGCCGCTTCTCGCACGTCTCAATGTGTCCCTTTCTGGGGGAGAAGTTCCCGCACAACTTGTGATAGAGAGCAACACCACATGATAGAATGATTAATACTGGTATTTTCCAGCAATATTAACAAAGCAATGTTCAAAATAATGTATTGCAATACACAATAATCTAATATCTTGAACCCGCAGCAATGATTTAACAGCAATGTACTGTACAGTCAACGATAAGACTAAGTGTTAATGCCATTAAATAATGTGTGAAATATGGGACCCGTTCCTGGAGCAGATTTTTTTATGACCTGGTTGTGAACACTATAAAGCTCCCTCACCTCCCCCAGCAGTTTCACTAAACCTAAATCAGCCAAACGGCTGATCAACTGGAAGGGTTGAAACCTGGGTCCTGTGATAAGGCCATTACCCCCCAAATAATCACACTTGTGAGAGGCACTCTCTAAAGAATGGTCCCAGCCCCTGGTTTCACTGTAATATGGCCTATTATGTTAGTGTATAAACACATTTATTTGTACTATGGTCAATTTAGGCATCTTGACATAATGGGTACAGATGGCTTGTTATTTACAATTAACCCCAAAATGAGAGATAATTGCTAAATGTACTTAAATTGATCAATTACGTGTCTAGTTACTTTCTAGTAATTTAACGGTCAAATACCATGCATGACAATGGAAATAAATATTATGGGCTTAAGGTCACAGAGGAGTATCAACACCTAGGCTAATTGTTTCAATCAGTTGATATTTCCATTGTATTCCATATACAAATACATTTTGAAACTTCTGTTTAATGTAATCTAGTCTAGAATATCACATAGCTTTAGGATTTATTGATCAAGCGAAGCCTTTTGTTTCTATCATTAAAGACATTTAAGGCCCAATATTCAAAATGTAGGCCTAAACACTGGTGCAGTTCTCAAAATGAACTGCAATTCTTAAAGTAACCAGCCCCATTTGTTACAAATTACACCATTGTTTTCTGTCAAGATCATCTATATGGTTATTTCCTGGTGTTTCTTTGTCAATTTCCACAAGGAAGGAGATTTGCTGATTTAAAACAAACCAATCACTGAGGTAAAGATCTTGAAAAGGTGCACCTTGTAGTAAGCAACATATTTAGGGCTGATTGGACACGGTCATAGCTACAGTCTAGAGGAGTCTGTTATAGCACATGCAAAGCATGCAATTTTGTTGGTAAAAACATTTCTAAGCGATGTAGAAAATCATGATGGTGTCTAGTCTTGTGAACATCACCACGCATGACACCACAAATGTTAGCATGCTAGCTAGCTAACATTATCTAACAAATAAAGACACAAAAGAGGTGGAGGTCATTGCAGGCACGCAACAAGGCAGTTTCTAGAATTTTCTAGAATCCTGCTTAGAAAGGAGAGGTTGGATGTCGGGCAGTAGCCATCCAGTACATCCAGGGAAAGGTTGGGTTTTTTAAGTTTCAAATGTTTTCATCAGTGCACTGGTACGTTTAAAAGTGTTCCAATTTGGTGAGAAACTGAACAACCCTGTAAAAAGATGGTAGGAGAGCACAAAAATAACCAAGAAATTCGAACAATTTGACTCCTCTTTTTAATGAAAACTAGAAAACAATTTCTCAAATTGTGAGGATTAGTTAGTTTGAATAGTATTTGTCCTTTGCCATAAAAAATATAATCTACATTGGTGCTGGAACAGCGGAAGGAGGATTTTGAATGTAAACCCTGTGCAACCATCATCTTAGCACTTCACAAAAGCAGTGTTTAATATCCAAAGTGCTGAAGACAAAACTGCTGGTTAGAGACCAAACAAAAAAAAACGTTTTAAAAATAATGATTATGCAACATGCAATTCAATTTCCGTCAATGAACAATGTGTTAATTTTTTTATGATTATTATCATTATTAGGTCAAAAAGCAGCTGGATGTGGATGTAGGATGTAGGTCATGATTTTCCAATCCTGTCTGGACTGGTGAACTAATGTGAATTTGACACCTGCCTCAATCCTTTTTATAGCGTATGGACTCACTCCCTGGGAACCTCCCTCAAGCAATACTTTAGTGAACTCTTGAAACCATGGATTTATTGGTTCTGCTCTTGTCAGCTAGCATTTCACCTGAGTAATCCAGGCAAAGAAAGAACCACTAAAACAGATTTACGAAAGGGAAGATTTTGGGAACCATCACTACAAAGGACAGACTTTGAAAAGCAAAAGTTCCAGCCAATGCTCCACGTGTCTTCCTAGCACTGCTTGCCAAAACATTTTCTTGGTATGGGAAAAGTGGAGATGTGGATGATTTGCTATTAACCAACCGACCCTTAAAAAGTCAGCATGTAGCATCTGGATGTTGGCATTCCAGCTCACAGACTGCTGACTTACATGTAGCATTTTCTTGGTTTAGCTGAGCTCCAGGGCTCAGGTCCTGCTACCAAAACATCATCCCTTGCCTTAACTTCCAAAACATCTGTTTTTTTAAATATTATTCATTATCAGCTGATTGTTGTCATTAAACACTCCAACAACCTCACCCACAACAGAGTGACGCTGGAGTGCCTCGTGCTGGGTTACAAAATCCTGTTTCCAAAGTTGTGAAATTCTACTATTGAATCCATTTCCGTAAACAACAGAATTGCACAATTACTTGTCATGAAATGCTCCTGTTTTTGATGAACTAAAGCTTTTTTAGGGCATTCTGTCCCCCTCTTTTTAATTTGTCTTGCTTTCATTTATGACTTTCTATGTAATGTTGTTTTATGTGAAACTTTTTGTATGCTGCCTTCTTGGCCAGGGCTCACTGGAAAAAGAGATGCCAATCTCAACGTGACCACCCTGGTTAAATAAAGGATAAATAAATAAATAAATAAAAAATAAATAAAGATGATCATCATCAGAATCATATCATAATTATATCATAATCATAATTACATTTTTGTCCTTTGGGAATTCCATTAGTTTTGGGCAGCTAAGCTACTTTATGGATTGAAATAGGACACATAAGGGAGTCATTATACATAAAACATTCCTAATGAAAAGACGACTTGTCTGTATCCACCTATTTGTTACTGTAGTTGACTCTGATCCTCCTGAAACACAATCAGAAAGCATGCGGATGCTTACATCACTCCTTTTCCCACAATGATTTTTTTGTATTTTGTCTCACGGGCCCAGAGCACCAGAATAGACTGAAGGCAACTGCTGAACTGACCAATCAGGCCAAAACAGGATTCAGCCAGTAATATCAGATTGTTCACAGTGAAGTGAAACCCAACTGTGTGCTGAAACAGCAAACAAGCATTTAAAATAGAAAGGAGGACCTTAACAATGTGCAATAATCTAAAATAAGTTTTAAATGGGCCACAGAATGTCAATCTACCAGTTATGAAGAATGTCGATTGTGAGTATAGGCAGCTAAGATAAAGAAAAGCGTGTAAACGTGTACAAAGTCTGTTCCACAGACACACCATCGGTCTCATGAATTGAAAACATCAAGGAAAATCTGATACCGAGGTCACCACCACGGCTAGTCTTTTCTTCTAAAAGCACAGAGCCAATAAAAGACCCCGGTGCAAGTTCAAAAAGAGGATCCTTCTCTCATGCATGGTGTCTTTGATAGCCCTGCAGCTGGGTTCCTTTAGTCAGAGGACGATGACAATGATTCATCGCTCACTTCCTCTGAGCTTGGCTGCTACGGTCCAAGAGGTTTCGGAGGGGACGAGCTGACAGGAAAGACCCAAGCTCTGGAGCTAGCAGCATTCGAGGCGTGGCTGTAGCCTTGCAACGTGCACCACAACTGTCCTACCTCTGCCTGACCTCCCAAAAAATGGGGGGGTTTTCTGGCTGCGCTGATAGCGATCGTGTCATTTTCAACAGGGAGGAAAACGGGAGAGAGAAAGACGAACTTTAACACCGATGTTATCTGTATCCCTGATACAAAGTAGAAAAAATAACTTTCAGAACTATTGCATCCCCATGCACACAGCCCAGAGCGATATACCCATCCAGAAAGAAATGAAACGATCCCCCCTGAACCACAGTAACCATAGGGCAGTCAAAGAATGACAGGCACACCACAAAGTGTTGCTATCAATTGAGGGTGGACAAGAGGTTATTATGTTTAGAGGAAAGTGTTCAGTGTGCATGGAATAGATTCATTTGGTAATGAGTCAACAAGAAATAAAAACGAACCTGCTGTGGTTAGCAATGCACTATTGAGGAGAGCGAATATTTATCATCAGCTCATGGTAGAAGTGTGAAAGTTTTGTAGAGCTCTCCCCAAAATGAAGCTGTGCTTTCCCTAGGCACTAGCTTGACTGATTAATCACTATCACTGATATACTGGACAATTTGACTTTTTGGGGGGTGGGGGCAAGGTATGAGGTTGGGCTATCGGTGTTTATGACATTAACATATCCTTTTAAATCATAAAATAAACAGAAATTGCATTGACAAAATTATTGACACCTTATATTTAATATTTGCTAGCACAGCCTTTGGAGAGAATGACTGCAATCAAGCGCTTCCAATAGCCATTCATGAGATTCCTACACCTCTCTACTGGCAGTTTGGCACACTCTTCTTTTGCAAACTGCTCCAGTTCTCTCAGATTTGAAGGGTGCCTTCTCCCAACTGCTGTTTTCAAATCTCTCCACAGGTGTTCAATAGGATTGAGATGAGGACTCACTGCTGGCCACTCCAGAACAGTCCAACGTTTTCTCTTAAACCATTCCTGGGTGCTTTTAGATGTGTGTTTTGGATCATTGACCCATGACCTTTGACTGACACCCAGTTTTCTGACACCGGGTAGCACATTTTGCTCCAAAATGCCTTGGTAATCCTGATTTCATGATGCCCTTAATACATTAAAGGCATCCAGTACCAGAGGCAGGGAAGCAGCTGCACAGCATTATGGAACCTCCACCATATTTAACTGTAGGTAGGGTGTTCTTTTCTTTAAAAGCTTCATTTTGTCATCTGTAAACAAAGTGCTGATCTGCATTGCCAAAGAGCTCTAATTTGGTTTCATCGGTCCACAGAACATTTCCCGAGAAGGATTTAGGCTTGCTTTGGTGGGTCTTGGCAAAGATTAATCAGGTCTTGTGTTTTATTTTCAGCAGTGGGGTCTTCCTTAGCCTCCAACCGTAAAGACCTTCTTGGCATATGGTACGGGCTGAAACCATTACCCCAGACCTCTCCAGGTTAGCCTTGAGATCTTTGGATGTCATATGAGGTGTTTTTTCAATGGCTCGCACAAACCTTCGACAATAATATATATGCCATTTAGCAGACGCTTTTATCCAAAGCGACTTACAGTAGTGAATGCATACAGTTTTCAGTATATTCCCACTAGGAATCGAACCCACAACCTAAGTGTGGCCAACGCCATGCTCTACCTACAGAGCCACACAGAACAATCGACAACATCTGAGATCAATTTTCCTCTTACCACCATGTCCTGGGAGATTCTTAACAATTCCATGAGCAGCAAACTTTGCGAACTGTGGACAGAAATGCCAAGGTCTCTAAAAACAGCCTTACAGCCTTGTGAACGCTTATGTTTTGTGATAATAGTTTTTCTGACATCCTCAGACAGATCTTTTCTCTTCACCATTGTCACAGAGGAACAGTGTAGCAGAATGGACTGTTTTCTCATTTTAAAATGGATAATTGCTTAATTTATACCATGTGGGCACCTGCAACTTGTCACAGGTGATTGAATTACACTGCCAACGAGTAAAGGGTAAAGGGTGCCAATAATTTTGAAGCCATTTTATTTGTATTATTATTGATTGATTGTGTGCTGTTGTAAATCAAACATATGAACATGTGAAGACCGAAAGTTGTTTCAATTTCAGGTATTGAACATAATCTACATGAAATGCAAGGGTGCCAATAATAATAATAGTAGGACCAGGATACCTCAAAATTGGTATAGGCATCAGGCTACCCCCCCAAAAAAAAAAAAAAAACAATCAGTCAAACTACTAGCTCTTATGTCCCTTTACACCTACCCTGTTTGGTCCGTTTTAATCGAACCATGGTGCGTTTACTCCATTAGTCCAGTTCGTTTGGAGAGGTGAGAATGCGCATTCGAACTCTGGTGCGGACCAAACAATCGAACCATGGTCCTCCCGAAAAGTCTGGACTCAGTCCGGTTCCAAGTGAACCACGGTTTGGTTCGTTACATGTGTGAACGTAATCGGACTTAATATAGGACCTAATATGGGAAGCAAACCAAAATACAGTGCATTGTGGGTTGAAAGCAGATGTTGACACTTTGGTACCCTCTTGT
Source organism: Aldrovandia affinis (assembly GCA_029706075.1). Taxonomy (NCBI): domain Eukaryota; kingdom Metazoa; phylum Chordata; class Actinopteri; order Notacanthiformes; family Halosauridae; genus Aldrovandia; species Aldrovandia affinis. Next base: position 615,392 of record JAINUG010000324.1, read on the forward strand.
ACGTCTCCTCTGAATTGTGTGAAGCAATAAGCCTACATTGTTCACACGTCTTGAGATGTGCTCACACGTTTCAGCTGTTCTTATTTGGTTGGAACACCAAATCATAATTATGACATTTTTACATTTTACATTTTAAGCATTTAGCAGACGCTCTTATCCAGAGCGACTTACAAGATGTGCATTAATACATGGTAGGAACAATCATAGTTAGCGCACGATGATTATGAAAGCGATGATCGCAATACGCTGCTGTTGCTCCATGTTGTCCGCGACCATAAAGTGATTTTCCCACTTAAATTTTCGGTCCAATATATGTCATTTGTTTACAAATTCTGGTTCACTTAACTGGACCGTGTGAACACTAACTGGACCTAATGAAAAATGCAACATAGTAGCAACTTGCTCTTGAATCGGACTAAATCTATCAAACTATACATGTGAAAGTGACATAAATCACAGAAAAAATAAAATTGCCATTATGAATCCATCTCAAGCAAACTATACTATTTTATCTGTAATTACATAGAAATTATTGTTGAATGTTACTATGGAGACATAGGACAGGGAAGCTTAAGAGGTCCACGATATCTTACTACCAAATGCTCTTGGAATTTTCAAAGTATAATTTAAAAAAATCTCATATCTCCCCTAAAGGCATATTCCCTGATGTTCCGGATTTCAAAAATAGGCTTCAATTTATAAATATTGCAAGGTACAGAATTCGTAATTTAGCTAATACTTGAATGTAAGCAAGTCAAATGTATAAGTATATATATTATTATTATTTTATTTTTTTCAGGATGGCTAGGCCTACCTAAATTAAATTAACTTAAATTAGACTATATTATCTAGCTCTTACATTTTTCCCCCCCGTTTTTCTCCCCATTTGGTAGCCAATTACACCCTCTATTTCTTTACACTTTTACCCTCCCCCACAAATTTTACCCGCCTCCACGGGACAAGCTAATACCTCAAGGCAATGTTATTCTCCTCCGAGATGGAACTCGCCCAACCCTGATTACAAAGTTGCCCTACTGCTTCTCGGCGAGCTTGTGCCAGCTCTCCCACCTCCCTTCCCCCTCCCCCCTTCCCCTGGGGCAGACAGTCAAACGCCGCCCCCGATCGGGGCTCCCCACCAGGGCGGTTTTGGTACAGTCGGGTTTCAAACCGTAACCGTGATGGGCAGCTCACACTCGTAAAGGACCAGCCAATATGGGTGCGTTAGAAATGAACTTAAATTAGACTGTATTATCTAGTTATATGGAAGTTATATAGTGTGGTTCTGTGTGGCTCAGTTGGTAGAGCACAGCGTTGGTAATGCTTAGGTTCAATTCCCACTGGGACCACATATACTGAAAAAATGTATGCATTCACTACTGTAAGTCGCTTTGGATAAAAGCGTCTGCTAAATGGCATATATTATATTATTATATGGACATTATCCAATGGTTTCACACCTCATTAAAGGCTTTGAAGGACACCCACGGCATTTCTCTGAGAACTATCAGCAGTTCACCTCACAATTATATTCAACGTGCATATCTGATTGCATTACGTTTTCATTTCAGTTTTAGAGAAACATCTAAAGTATGTAAAGAAAATCAAGCCTGAGGAATGTGGTCTGTGAGAAGCACCAAGAATACCCTGTGCAAACAGCCCTAACAAGGACGTTTCGTAAGCACTCAGTATAGCCTACGGAAAATATTTTCTGCAAGTTTAACTTTTTGATGTGGGGAAAAAAAAAAAAAAAAAACAAGGTGCCTTTTAACATACACCACTTCTGTGAATCAGTGTCAGGAAAGAAGAACCGTCCCTATTTTTAGTTAAACACATCGTAAGGGGAGATGGTAACTGCCCTGTCAGAATCCCATGTGTACACTGGTGTTCTGAAGCGGAGGGGATCGGGAGTTCTTTCTCACACTCAGAAAAAGTAGACTTCCTGAATTCTTTTCACATGACCTCGTCATTCCTGTCCATCTCGTCAGCCACCACGGAGTGACTACCTGTGTCGCACTGCATTTCATTAAATGAGTCAGAATAGGGTAAATGAAATGACTGTGTGCTCAGACATTTTTTTTTTTTTTTTTTTTTTTTTTTTTTCAACTTTTCAAAGATTTCACAATTTTCCCAAAAATCTTTTGAAAGATTTCGGCGCTCTTCAAAGTTGCGAAATCTTTCATACGCATGTCCTTGTCAAATTGAGCACACAAATAAAAGCCCTGACCAAAGCCCAAATACTGCAGCCATGATGTAATCTCACTTAGATACTTGTTGAACAAACACAGCTTTTCATTCTGTGGCCTTGCGGCTCCGTTCTTCAAACTCTGTTAAGCCACCGTCTACTGAGGGAAATCACCCAATAATTCAATCACCTTCCATCACTCTCTCTACAGGTGATCACCTTTCTTAATCCAGAGATGGATAAAGATGGATTTACCATTGTCCTGAACATTGGGCCTGATCCTACATTAATACTTTTACAAAAGAGTAAGTGTTACAAATCTGGGCCGGCATGTATCAAATGCCATACTGACATGCCATATTTTTTTACCGACACCCGTATTTCGGTCTTAAAAAGTATGAAAGTAAAGAAAATTACACTCACGCTATGGTGCAGAGCTGGCATGCTGGCTTTTGTGGTCATACATCGTAGTATTTGCAATATTTATCTTTTTTTTTTTAGTGGGACGGAAGCTTTTACTGTCTTTGACAGTTTAAACAGTAAATATTCCATTTGGGTACATTGACTTATCTGCGCTCTTCAGACAAACCTTTTTATGGATTTATGGACAAGGTGAAATTAATTAATTCAATTTATTTCAGATTTTATCCCATTTTGGTAGCCAATTTACTATTTTTATGTCCCCCTAGTAATGTTTCGCGCCGTAGTCCTCCGAGATGGCCTCCTCCGAGATGGCACTCGCCAAGCCGTCGACCGTAACCTGGTAGTACAGGGCCACTCTTATGTCATGTCGGCTTCCCTCCCCCCTCCCTGGGGCGGACAGCCAATCGCCGCCCCTGGTGGCACTCACGGCCAGAGCCGACTCTGGCGAGACGTGGAATCAAACCCCGGTCTCCGTGGCTAGCGTCGGACGTTGTAATTAAGATCTCTTTTTTATTTATATTTTTTTGAGAATAACCAATCTGATTTAGGAAAATCTGTATTCTTTGATAGTCAACACAAGTTTCCAATAAAGTTAAACTGACCCTCATTATAAAAGACACTGTCTAATCAAAATTGGACTGTACAAGAGATAGACTAGAAAAAGGAAATAATTCATGGAAAATGTAGCCCCACACAACACAACGACACAAGTCATCATAAAAAAGATATTCCATCCCACACAAGATCAGTGACAAAGATGATTCCCTGACAATCTAGGCGATAACGTTTGATTAACTGTGGATCTTCAAACATTTCTAAAACATTCTTCCTGTCTTGGAATGTGTGCGCAGGTCTCCGTCTCTGCAACTATGCCGTCTTGCCTACTCCTAGCCGAGTTAAGAGAGCTCCAGAGGTCTCTTTAATATCTAAGAGTTTAAGAGTACTTTTAAGTCCAAATTAAATTCTTAAATTCTTTTATTCTTAACTTTGAGTGTAGGAGTAAAAGTCACCAATTCTTACACACAAGTTACACTTGAGACCAATTTTTTTACTTTGAGTGGCTTGATACATACGGCCTCTGGTTAGTAGTAAAGTGAGATTGTCTTTTGAACAATTTTTGAATATCATCAGCACACATGCTTTAAAGATATCTAGGGTGGTTGTGTGAAAATACAATCCGAGGGAAATGTGTGGTTGAATGCATAGCAAGTATTCACAAATCTTTCTCTTCAGGGACATTTACTGAGTGGGGTCCACTTTCAAATACTCTGTGACATCACGCAAACATCATCATTTAAGTTAATTGTAAGTTAAAGACACAACAGACAAAAGCACAAGGTGCCATTTAAGGCCTTTTTAATAAGTCTGTGTGGGGAAAAACTCAACTCTCGGACTCACTCAAACTTTCTATAACTTTCTATTTGTAAAGGAAATCACAGCCCTAGTCTAATTTAAGTACAGTCCTGACCAAGTACTAAATACAGAGGGGGCCTAAAGAGGAGGGGGAAAAACATAAAATGAGCCCCAGGCCCCACCCTGGGGATGGGGGGACACTTCCTCCCTCATATGGACACGCTTTTTGAAAGAGAGCAGAGAGCTCAGGGGTTGCCATGCAGGCTTTTCCAAGCTCTGCTTTCAGTCCCCATTGGGAAACACAGCAGTCCCCACAGGACCACAGCAAATAAACACAAATCTGTGAGCTCACAGTGTGATTGCACTGGGTGATGTCAGCTCTCCCACAGCCAGCAATGAGCACTCACTGTCTCCCAGAGACGACTGCAGTAAGGACAGTGGGATATGGGGGGGGGGAGTTGGCAATGGTTCAGGAGCACTGGAGTGATATAATGAGTGAAATAATGATCTCTCTCAAGTTTAAACCCCCCGTATACAGCCTGAAGGACTTAGCCCCCGACTTTGCTGTTACAAGCCATGCGGAGGACCGTCCCTACCGCCACCACCTCTGACCATCCCTTTAGCCCAAGCCAGCACACATAGCAAAAAATTACATCGCTCATTTGTATCTGAGCGTGTCAATTTGCTGTAACTCTGAAACAAAACTGTCAGATGAGAGCTTTGATGATTGATCATTTTCCCTGGTTTTTTTACGTTTGACTTTTCTTTCTTTTTTCCCTGGTCGGCTCCAATGCAGTTTGTGCTGGAAATACAATAAAATGTCTGAGTCTGAGTCTGGGCCTCAGGCTACGAGAGGCTCACATTCCTCACGCTTTACTGCAGCTTGTGGACAAAGGTGGAATCTGCCCATTCAGGATCAAAAACATCGCCGCCCCGCCCCCCTTTTGAAAAGCCACAGAGACCTGGGGAATACATGCCCTCAAGGTGACAGCACTACCAGGTAAACATTGCTGGGATTTCACCTACATAGCGCCCTATGCTCAGCTGAAAAAGCAGCACTTTCGTTCTGAGACGGCAAACATTCTTATCAATAACGTCAGTGTGAAGCTGAGGTCACATCTCTTGAGGACATTGCCCCCAGAATGACTATCACTGGACTTCTTGGACCTTCTTGTGTCACCTCAACTGGCCCAACTCTAAACTATTTTTATTAAGCACCTCTCCTCCGGCAATAAACGTGGTTTCAACATTGTTGTTTCGATTATTCACACTTTTTAAATACAATAAAAGATAACATTTTGAATATGATCCCCCCCAACTCAACAATAGCATCAGCACACCCACCCTCACTTTGTTATTTTGATCATCCGCATCCCATCCCATCCCATAAGCTTGTCCTGGATTTGGACTTTGTGAATATGGTCACCGTACTTGCACCCATTTTCCACTGCAAAGTGGGAACTGGGAAAGAAGCTGGCACAGGCCAGAGGCAAAGCTGGCCGACCTGAAAAGCATGATTTCCACTGTATTACCCACAACATGATCTGTGTACTGTATGATGTCACACTGAATGCTGGTGCCTGCCCATATCAAGGTGACTGCCTGAAGTCTTCAAAGGCTGAGGTTATTATAGAAGAATATTTGACTATTCGCTATGTCTACACGTAGTTGTCCATGGCATGTTCCCTTCTTCATTCTATCTTTCCCTGCTCATTGACTTTAGCACTGATGCAGACAGGAGCAACATAACAACGTAGATTGCTGACTCCACAGTAGACGGTTTGTAAGTAGGCCAGCACCAGTAAAGCGGTCTTGGGCCAATGCAGTATAAAAATTTAAACAAAAAATGTCCAGAAGGGTCCAATCCCGAAGTCAACAGAGAATGTGCTTCAGGAGTGTGCAAGAGTTAAACTTGGCCTACGGAGAGTGCAGCTGCAAACCAAATGCATATTTAAATCAATGACCAAAACCAAGAAAATGTGATCTGACACACTGATTCACTAGTTTGTTCCATCCTAGTACTAAAACACCGGATTGAACTAATCAAATCCTACACCCACATCTGCCCTTCTCAGAAAAGATTGATCACCACTGCTCTATGCCTATGGTTTGGAGCCAGGGGTAGGCAACCCTGGTCCTGGAGAGCCACAGAGTATGCTGGTTTTTGTTGTTACTCAGCCCTTAATTTATCAATTATAACAGTTGATTACAGTTAACTCACTTCACCTGGTTTCTTTGGTCTTAATTTTAAGGTTAAAACAAAAACCAACGTATCCTGTGGTTCTCCAGGGGCAGGCAAATACGGTCTTGCCTGGCCAGTGTGTATGCAGGTTTTTTACACCAATTAACCTGTCTCAGTTAGCTAATTAGCTTTAAACACCAATGCTGGCTCACTCTTCTTCGACCCCAGTAAAAGGTTTTATATATACGCCAGCGTTTCCCCAACCCATTCCGACAGGGTCAAGTAATCATTAATAGTCTGATGACGCAGAGGTCGGAATGAAAAATTCCAGGGCAGTGTGCCCTGTATGACTGGGCTGGGAAACACTGATACAGGGACAAAAGGAGTCTTTAGCTGTCATTCATGAGCTCATCAACAAATGTAGCAAAAATGTCAAATTGTGTAAATGGCTGGGCTAATTAAATAATATAAGAGCACAAATTGGAATGAAATCCATGAGCCGGTACAGCCCTCCTTGCCTACCCCTGATCTACACTGACTTTTAATAATATAGGCTAGTTGTTTGTCACCCTATTGTTTGTAGTATATTCAAGGAATTCGACCTGTCACTGCATACCGTAACACTGACATGACTTCATCTACGACCTGTGACATTTATTTATGTATGTATTCAGTGGAGTAGGATGGGGACACAGACTTTGACCACATACATCTGACAAGACCTGCTCTTCCTTAGGACCTGTCCCCTCAAGAGTGACTCTTGACTGCGAAACTGAGGACATGGCCACGCTTTGAGGAAGTGCACCAGAGGGAACGTGGCGTGTCCATCCACTGTGTCGTAATTAAGACATGGAAAAAGTCAACTTTAAATAGATCTCGGCCTACATAGCTTCTATTAATTACATGACACGTTCGGAGGCGGGCGAGGGAAGTTAATTCTGCACAGATTAATGACAGATCAATCAGTGAGAACAGTTTGTGGAACTCTAGAGTGGTAGACATGCTCAAGAGGGCCTGACTGGATACCCACATCCCTGGACCAATGCTTTAATTCCTAGGAATGTGTAACCGCTACCTGGCAAATGACACATCTGACACACCCTGAGGATGCTTCAGCTTAACACTGCTTGCAGGAAACCCAAACAAGCACAGCTTAAAACATCAAGCTTGCAGGGCGTGTGTCCAATCTACCATATCACTGGCCTGTCTGCAAGCCAGGTCTATAAAATGTTCCAAATCCAACCATGACTATCTGCCAGTGTGGCCTAGTGACAGTAACATAGTGCACATCTTGCTAATCTAGCTGGGCCAGAACATTAATAGGTAATTGACTTTGTCCCAAACAGCACTTTTATGAACCTTGGGGGTCTGCATGTTTCTGAATTCCACCCCTCTTCTGTGCACAAATATACAGCTATATATGCCTTTGCGGAAATTAGGTAATCCCTCATTTTCACAGAACACACATACTCATTTTTAGGCCCTAGCTTTGCCAGCAGGGATAAATTGTGTGACAACATGTGACACTGTCAACGCCATGGGGTTACAAAGTGAGCTCTGTGGGGGTGGGCACTGGGCTGCTGAGCTAGGATAACTGCATGGTGAGAGCACAATGGCGACATTAAACCAGTTAAGCCATTAAAGCAAACAGGACATATTCCCAATAAAGTTTTTAATTTTTTTTTAATGAGAAGAAACTTATCTGAAAATACATTGACAAAGTTTGTTTGCACTATTCGAGTCAATTAGATATTGGTTCATTAATTATTTCCTCAGAATCGAACACAGTACTTATGAATGTATGTAACCATTACTACTGTGGTCACACATTAAGCATCGTGTGAAAATCTGAGGAAGAATTAAGTTAACGGTTAACAAGTTACGGTTGTAAGTGACTTAACAACAGTGTGGTCTATTTGTTGTTTTAGCAAACAAACCTCCATATTGTCGTTATTCATTTATTTGTAGGCTATCCAGAGCATTTTACCCCATTGTCACCTCGTGCCCAAGATAACATCATACATGACGTTCAATGTAAGACTGAAAAATACTTACCAGTTTTTTGTTTTTACTTTCATCCTCATTAGATTTTTTTTTAGAGGGCTTATTTGGATCCTCCCCGCCACTTGCTTGGTTCTGTTGATCCATTGTATATAGTTCGGCGTATAAATGTCAGTTGACCTCAAAAGTAAACTCCCCGGTTCTCGCAAATACTTTCAAAACTACAAGGGTTAAGTGTCTTCAAGTGGCTTCAAAAGCCATGCCATCCAAGTTAGAAACGATGAACACAAATCCCAAGTAGAGTTACTCCATAGACAGTACTCCTTCGCTTTTAAAATTGCATCCAGTTCGTGAAATATCCCATTTGCCCCGCTTGCTATGTAGTGAGAAGTGTAGGTTCTGTCCAGACGCGTTTTCAAATCTCTTTATCTCCGAGGCAGGAAATCTGTCCAAACATAAAAACACAGTAAGGGAGGGGGAAAAGTTACACTTCAGAAGTTGTAAACAAAATGTTTTCCAACATTACGTAATGATGTATCCCATGTGTAATATCGCCGCATTATTTAACACTAATTGTACGTTAATGCTTATGTTGCTACTTATTTACCCCAATTCTTCGAACTGTTCGCCTGCTAGCTACCTAGCCAAATAGCCAGCTAACTTACATGATATTAAACGTGCAACTGGTTAGCTTGCATGCTAGCTGTTTTGGTAGCTGACGGTTATTTCTTTAGTTAGGACCCGCGAGCTATTTGTTTGTTTAATGTTATAAAGCAAGAATGTTGCTATTCAGGAGACTGAAGTCAGGGTGGCTGAATAATTTTAAACGCCTCAGTTCAACTGCCTCAAAAGGCAAACTTGTTTTGCGGCACAGCAGCTACAAATATCAGTACATAAAGCTACATAAAAGCCAAGAATGGCTTGTTAGCGCGATTAGACCAGTGTGATGCACGTTACGTAGACAAGACACATACAGAACAATAGTGGTATTATTTTAGAATTGCATGAACAATTTTTATTTGGAAGACAAATCACCGTTGCACAATCAAACCTACTTCTTTAAAGAGAAATACAATTTTCAAGATATCTTGGTTATATCAAACGAGTCCGTTAACAGCAGTCTTTCGCTAGTTATATTTATCAATTTCATATCATGTTACAATTAAATAACCTGTCAAACAAAACTCACAAAATCCCATCCGAAGCTTACCACTGCAACCAAACATGAGTGCCAGGCCCACTACGGTTCCGCCCACTGGACGCTGTCATTCGCCCTGGAAACGATACAATGAAAAAATAGTCCCTGTTTCAATTGGTTTATGGAGATGTCAATCAGAGGTCGAGGTGACGTCGCAGTCGAGGCGGTGACGGTTTTTGACGGTAAGGTCAGAATGACATCTCCGTACGCACAGCTACGCTTTGCACCGGGGAGGGCGAGAGAGTAGTGGGAAAAATACCATTGAATACACGCAGAATAAGCGTGGCCATGGCGGTTGTAAAAATGCATAAATCGTTGTGAGGCTGATTCATAAAATCCTGAGTGTCATTTTGAATGGGGTGTGTCTAGGAAAGAAAGCGTGAAACATCACCATAACGTCAAAGAAAAAGCTGTACTACCGCACAACTTCATTACACATATACTCCTTATGTGAAACATACAAAGACTAGTATGTCAGGATTACTTCATGTTATGGTTATGGATTCAAAATGAAATACACAGAGCTCTAACGTAACTTGATATTAACACTTTGTTGTACGTCGCTCTGGATAAGAGCGTCTGCAAAATGCCTGTAATGTAATGTAATGTAATGATATGCATACAATAATATGCCAAGCATTGTCCACAATGTTGTTGTTTTTTTAAACTTTTTAGTTTTAGATTTATAACATCTTCCAAACTAATGTGTTCCCCTTTTGTATTGTGGAGTGGCCGACACACAAATCAGCTTGCACCATGGCGTGGTGTTATGTTATTTAGACTTCAGATAGAATAAACCTGGTCTGGTTTACACATCCTTGGTTAGATTGTAATCATTGTGGTAGCTATATCTCCATAGATCCGTGACATAATGATATATGAGGTTTATACTTTCATACATTTTTTTTCTGATTTTACCCCATTCTTTTCTCCAAATGTGGTGGCCAGTTGTACCCTCTATTGATTCAAGATTCAAGATTTAACTCCTGGAAGGCATCTGAGCCATCATTCTGAGCCATCGCAGAAGAAGTAGACTCCTGTATTTGCTGGAGTGGTGTCTGTGCCGGGAGATGTAGAACTCCTTTGCATTGTGACCTGTGGCGTGTGACGAAGTTCAGGGCTGCTGGGTGGCTCATCCTGTTAAGGCACTGTTTGATGCATAAATGGCAGTAGCCTTGCCTAGGGAGGGAGGGATTCAGTCGGCGGGGATGACCATGTCTCATCGCACACCAGCGACCCCCGATGGTCAATTAGGCACCCACAGTCTGCCTGTATAAAGCTGCACACGAAGTGTCTTCCTCTGGCTCACGTCTGTGCAAGCTTATCATGTAAACTACAGCGTAAAACAAAGCAGCGGGTGACATCACGTGTTTCACAGCTCGAGAATAAAATTGGCCATTCCAAAATGGGAGAATAAAAGGGTAAAATAATAAATAGTTTGTGAAAGGAATGCTAGACCCTCAGGTGGGTCATTCTGGCTGTTGACAACTCGATAGATTTACACCTGAGGATTAGTTCTGCAGACTCTACCTGATCCTAACTCACTGCTGTCTGATCCGTGTTCTGAGGGCAGGAGCTCCAAAACTGCTCCTCTTCGAATTCCCTGACGAAGCAGTTAGTCATCCGTCTTGGAAGGCTACCATCACTGCTAGCCATTAGTCACAGAACTTCTAGATTACGCCGTAAGTCTGCTTGAAATCGATCTATGCAGAGAGCTTTAAGCATTAAGATTGCACTGAAGAGATGGTTATCGAATAGTCTGTCTGATTAAGGAAATCATCATTATGAAGTGATCCGCCGTTTATGTACATCTCTACTTCTCTCCTTCTGTTTAATGAGGCTAGGTGCATTGATTTTATCACATTGAGTGTCCAGCTGTCAGTCTTGCCTGTCCTGTTATCTTGTACCCACCCTAGAGGACCACAATTGTGATTTATCCTTGATGGTTTTAATTTATATAACTTCAGTCACATGTTCCCCTTCGGAGTAGAATTTAAGGTGTTTAGTAAGGGATGCATTCATAGAAAGGAATGTCAGGCTAAGAAACTTTTTTTTTTTTTAAACATGCATCCAATTATTTGACCAATTAATTCAACTAATGGGAAAAAATTAATCAACTCGTTTTTTCTTTTTATCGGTTGACAGCCCTACATTTGAATTAACGAATCATTCCAAATGAATCAAATCTAAGTGTTTGGATCAGTGAAGCAACAGTTCTTCCCTCCTTGTGGATCAGGAGGAAGGAATGGCGATGTTTGACTTTCATCAGTGGTGGCTGGGTCTCACAGAGGCCAAGTCTGTTTCTACTTTCTTCTTCCCTCTGTCTTTTCACACTCGCTCTATTCTCGGTGAGCGAGACCTCCAGCTCTTCTAGTCCTGTGCACCTTTATTAAATTATTGGCAGTGAAGAGATTGAAGTGGCCTGCCGGGCTCTGACACAACAAGGGGTCCCATGGAAACAAAGTGTGTTTATTTTCAGAAGCCTTTAGTAGCCCTTTAGTTCAGTTATTCAAAAATTCCCCATTAGATGCATATAGCCTTTTAGCAAACCCTGTAGCAAACCACTGCTTTCCCATTTGGCATATTTCAATACATCCATGAATTTCAGTGGCATACCTCTCCAATATACTCTCTCTCTCACTTACTCTTTTTGAGCCAAATTTAAGAGTTCTATAAATATATCTTCAGTCTATTCAGAGGACCACTTTGGATCACAGAGGTGCATACTTTCCAAATCATTTTTTATGGATGTAAAACCCAAACACAATGTAACATAGGAATCCACCGAAAAATGTCAATTGCTTTGAGACATTTGGTGAAATGATATAATTACAGGAAGCGTCTCCACTTTTCTGAGAATTCCCCAGATTTTCTGAGAATTCCCCAGATTTCCACTGTTTACGAAGGCGATTTACTTATCTAGTCCAGGTTTGGTTTCAGGATGAAACATGATGAACTTTAATGAACTTTATTTACTTCATCGTTTATTATATGTATTTACTGTAGTTTCTTTACTTAACAGTGCCAGTGGTTTATGATACAAACACAGCTTTCATAAACAGTTTAAAAAAAGCGAGTCTGATTCCCTGTTGTTTTTTTAATCAAAATGATACACTGTATACACAGTACAAGGTATACAAAAGGAGACAATCTAAACTCGCTTTTTCATTTTCAGTATACAGTGAAATACGGCCTGGCGGTCCCCCAGGTCACTTCTATATCGCTAGACCTCTAGACAATCTCACTGAAACAGACTCGAGTCATGTGGCTCTTTACAGAACATCTGTAATAAGCGCAATGGGATACTCTGCCTAGCAGGGATACAGTAACTGGAGCAGAAATGTATCCCCTACATTGCCTGCAGTAAGCATGCAGGTGCCATGCTTCTCAGAGCCCAATCTATTATTAAATGCCACTCTGGTGAATGACATAATAGAGAGCAAAACAACTCAATAGCTCAACCCTTATGGTCTTCTTTCCAATTTGCAGTAGGTGGCTATAAACCAGTAGTGGTTGCCATCGGAGGTAAAGCATCCATCTGTGGTAACCGATCCCTGCATCTCTTTAATAAGTGGGTGAAATCAGCGTCGCTCAGCGGGGGCTGCCGTTTTATCTCCTCCTTGAGTGCGTTACCCCCATCGAACCCCATCGGGCGACCGTTGAGGGGAAAGAACTAAGCAGAACAGAAAATAAACAGAAATGAACCCAATCACCTATTCGGGAGGAAAAAGGCAATGCCGTTAAGCTCACTTGTCGGGAGTAAATAAGGCATGAGGATAGAAGTGCAGTTGCAGAGTGCCGACGGAGAAACCAACCCCGGTTTAACCTCCCACGGGCTCACGTTGCGATGATTTGATGTTTTAACATCAGTCCACACGAGGTTCTTTTTAAAGAGTGTGGTATATCAAACCATGGGAGGTCTTGGGAGGGAGAGTGGAATGGCTTTACGGTTTCCCCTGACAGGGGTGTCCCGTAGTCCACTGGTTGTTTGTATATCACGGGGTGTGGTCTGTGCTGTTTTTACATGGCCAAAAGTTTCCATTTCCTTCCCTTTGTAACGAAACTCGGTGCCTTTGGGGCACGGCGCCATCGGTCGTGGCACTCCGACACCCCTTTGCTTTCCCAGCTGTCCCCCTGTCCTGTGCGGGTGGGAGGAACAGTCTAGACAGATGTGTGAATTCTGGGATAAAAACACCTCCTTTTGTCTTGAAAAATGGGAACAACTGAGGAAAGCCCATTATCCGTCTTAATTGCTTTTGGCTTCGTTTTTTCCTTTGTCTCGAGAGGCAGTTTGGTCAACAACGCTCACTGAACGCTGGTCTTTCAGGGCAGCGTGGGGCATCCTCAAAGGTTTGCATGCCCTTGAAACTGCCTCTTCATTTCAGTGAACAAGAATTTTGTATTTTTAGGCAATACAGTGAACCACAATTCAATGCAGTTCACTTATCAAATAATTATATCTGTGTGCAGGCGGGATAAGATTAGCCACGGGAGGAGAGATTAGCTTCACAAAGAATACAATGAATCGTCAAACATGTTCAGACATGGGTAATTAGTTATTGACCACCACGCTTACCCATTTCTTCTGGCCAAAATTCATGAAAAACCCTGTGTATGTGTACCTCCACACAGAAACATGTTGCCACCTATATGAGCAAAGCGTTTAATGCCAAGCCTGGTTTCCTGTAAATAACGTCACTGCTGTTTCAGTTTCAGATTTAAATTTGTAAAGCTTTTACAAAGACCGTTCCAACCATGCGTTTTAAATTTCAGTGGTGACTATAGCGTCCCCTCCGCTAGGCCCTCGAGGTAGCACCACGTGAGCGGTACTCTGGACCATGTCCAAGGCTACGGAGTGGGACATAAGGCCCGGACCGGAATTCTCAGCTATGGGGGCCGGAGCCACAGTGAAAGATGGACTGGATCTCCTGTGCAGCCTGCTGTACTCTGTGTCTTCAGACCTTGGTGGACATTTTCAGGGATCTAATTTTCAGATGTTTTTTCTTGATTAATTAGGAAATGCTGATTTTTCAGACCCTACATTTCTTTGGGGGCCAGTAGTATTTGGCTTTATTGCTGAACATTCTTTCCTGCGATCTGTTGTCAAAGATTGCAAAAGCTCTTGATGTGTGTGCTTATGACACACAAAGGGTCCTCTTCTTCTGAAACATTTAGGGATTAGGACATTTACAAAAATCAGCTTCCTGAAAAATCGATTTCCTGATTAATCAGGAAAGATCTATCACATCCCTGCATTTCACCACAGTCATGGCTAAACTGGAATAGCAAGCCTCAAAGTCCTGGTTTGTCTTCTCTTCATGCTTCTCATTTTTACATTTACATTTTAAGCATTTAGCAGATGCTCTTATCCAGAGCGACTTACAAGATGTGCATTAATACATGGTAGGAACAATCATAGTTTGCGCATGAGATCAGTGCAGTAATACAGCGATAGACATCATTGCAGGCAGCTGCGTAACATACCTGTAACACTGGGAAGGAAAAGGTTATGAATTTTTTTTTATTATTATTTTTTTAATTAAATGAGGCAGGGATACATATACAAGAAGTGTTGAGCAGGTCGGCAGTGGTGATGACAATAGGCTAGATGTACAGAATTCAGTAGTAGTGGAGTCTGAAAAGGTGGGTTTTGAGTCTCTTGCGGTAGATCGCAAGTGATTCCGTGGCCCTGACCGATTGCGGAAGGTCGTTCCACCACCGAGGGGTCAGGACAGAGAAGAGGTGAGACCACGAGGAGCGGCTGCCAGGCGCCCGGAGGGATGGGACAGTCAAGTTTGCCAGAGGAGGCTGAGCGGAGGGGTCTCCACCTTACACTCCCTCCACCTTACAATACTGAACAGTGGTGTAAAATTCCCCCCCTCCCCCGCATCTCACACCTCTTCGGTTGAAACTTTTCAATATCTTTGTTGATCCTGGAGGGATTCATTGGTACATTTATATGGGTCATTGACATATTTACACCAAATTTCCTACTTGAATCGCTTTCCAGGTTATTGTTTTGTTATTGACTCAACATGCTTGCCGGTTTCTTGGCTTCTTCTATAATTCAAAAGACACAGAGCTTAGTGTGGAGCTATTAAGTAAGCTACATTTATTCTGCTGGCCTTTTGTTGTTGGCAGAAATCTGAAAGTGCCCTAGTCATACAGTGATGGAAAACCAATGGCAAATGACGATTGACAAATCCTTTGTTGAAAATGGTAATGAACTAAAAATGCACTGCCATTTTTTCTTCTTTGGCAAGTACAAAAATAAGAAAATCCATGGATGTATTCAATTTGTTTATTTGGTCACTCTTAAGTTGTCAACAGATCAATGATGTTGCTAACTTTACTATCTCTGATCCTTATCTCCTTGAGAATAATAACATTTCAAATGGGACTTTGGCTTTCTCCTGCGCAGTATTTTCTGACTTTGTCACTCCTTTAAAGCATCTTGTTTCACATCAACATGAAAGAAACAAATTGATTGTTTTTAAACAAACGAGTTAGCAAGTTTCTGTCTTTGACTGTAGACTAATTATATTGTAGACTAACATTATGCAAATAGATTCTAACAAATATTTGGTGGTAAAGTTTCAAGGTGTGACTTGAGATGTGTAAAAACTGAAGCTATTTTAACACTTTGCTCTTTCAGGGCAAACTTGTGATATTAAGTTGATACAAAGTTGTGATTGTACAGTATGTTCCTGTCTGTGAATCAAATTAGATTAATTACAAATTCATTAAAAACACAATTTTTTTTAATTCAAAGGGGACCAGCATAGTCATTCCTATGCTTTAAACAATTAGCACTAAGCAAGTGTGTTTATCACAACATGATCTTCAGCACTACAAAGTAATACCACACTGAAGTTAAGATATTTTAACCTTAGGGAGTATAAACATTGTACCACTTGTTAAAACCTCATTTGCATCAGTCATTACATTACATTAAGTTACATTTAATTTAGCAGATGCTCTTATCCAGAGCAACTTACAATGCAAGTGTCACCTTTTTATTTTCATCTGACATTTAGAAAATTAGCTATGTTCACATAAACAGTTGCAGAGTATGTGATGCTTCACCCAGTATGCCTAATATAGAGAACACAGTCATTCATTTTCACTCCTCAAATTTATGCCTGAAATCTCAGATCACATGAAGTGCAAAAAAACTGCACCAAAATGTTAGTTTCACAATGACAGCAACGGTATTGAAATGTTTTATGAAGTAATTGAAGAATGTTTTTCCAAAACTCACTCAAGTCCCTTGACCAAAAGTGGACTGAGTGAGTTTTGTAAAAACACTACAATTCCTTAAATATTTTCTCTAGGGTCGTATTTAGTAGGTCTTTCATTAAGATTATACAGTGCAGCTCTCCACAACATCTTACACAATAATGAATCCATTTTTTTAAAGTCCAGTGTTGAGAAGAAAATGGTCTGTAAGGCTTTGGTTACATAATCGTCACTGACATAATTTTTTCCACATCAGTTTAATGAATCAGGTCATTTCTCACCAAGTGGGTTGAATATGCGCTCAGTGTACTGTGTCACTGAACATAACACTCACAACAGGGCATTCACACACATAGTTGGCCGACAATACATAAAATATAAAATCCATTGAATGCATTATAGACTTTTTATGATCAAAGTGTTGCCAAAGATATTTGAATGACCAATGTTGTGACGTTTGCAGTCTATTTCTGACATGCAGATAGGAAGAGAGAGGCTTGACCGTTCCTGCAAAACGATTACATCATCATGCCATATGAGAGCATGTTCATATAAACAGCTGCGAACAAGGAGTGTGTGACGCTTCGCCCAGAAATGGTGACCTTTGGAAAACACACAGGGGCCAAATAAGATGAATGGGTTCGAATGCCTTGTATGTCTAAGATAATGGCAGACGCTCACGGTTAATGAACTCTGATCAGCTCCTCGCTGGCTATCAGTCACGTTACTGCAACATGATAAGGGGTCGACCGTCAACGTGTCGTGCTACGAATGACCCTAGCCCTGAATACTTTAGTGTCAGTTTCTATGCAGACGACACGCAGATTTCTGCATCATTTCCTGTCAAAACTGACATGGCAGTGTCTGCCCTCACTGAATGCCTTACTGAAATCACAACATGGACGGAAACTAATTGGCTGAAAGCTAAACCTAAATTGACCATTTTCTGTAGATGTAATGGCTATTGTATGTGTATGTAGCTAATGGAAAAATGCCCTGCTCGGCTTGTACTTCCACAATGTTTTAATTGTTCAGCGCCCTGGGACACATGGTGTGAAGAGTGCTATATAAAAATTAAATTGATTGATTGATTGATTGACAACATATAACTTGGATTGGGTGAATGATGTCATAGAAGTGGCTGGAGTGATGTCATAGAAATATGCATTAGCTGTTTGCCAACGGCTGAGACAAAGGTTCAAAAACCTCTTCTTTTTCTCCTTCAATCACCCAGAGATACAGCATGTAATGCCAGAAGCATCTGTGTGCCACTGCTCTAATGAAATAACTGCAGCTGTTTCTAGTAAGGGGGGTGTGGGCGTCACTCACTCAAATGCGAGTCACCGTGGGCCCTCTAATGATGCGTAGTGAGATATAGACATCGCAGCTCTCGAACCCAAGTGAGTGTTCTCTTATTTGCGTTTGTGGGGGTGACGCTAAACGCGGATTAACGCTCACCCTGTCTGAGGCGCTGATAGACAATGCTCTCATGTATTACCGCCACCACCAACACTACACCCCCCCCACCCATCAGGGTTCGGCTGAGGGAAGACATGGGAAGACAGTTGCCAGGCGTTAGGGGTCAAGAGCACCTGCTTTCACTTAATATCTTGTCAGTCAAGTGCGTCAGGTGGTGTCAGGGGCGAAGGGAGGACTGAGTCTAGCGGGCCGAGAAATGGAGGCGAATAAAACCATGATTCTCTCCGTTCACGCCCGGCAATGATTCACACAGGGCAGGGTCGGACCACACCTATGCAGAGATTTGAGTTAACACCATTTTTTTACTGTGACCTGCTGGAGACATTGCAGTGTTGTGGCAGATTAAGTCAGGATTTCAACAGAGGCAGCCAACTGTTGAGTTTGTGACTAATCCAACTGCTGTCTGACGCTCATTCATTATGTCTAACAACATGTGCGCTTCTCCTAACTGTACCAGCAGATGGGGAGTGCGGCTCTGGGTACGCAGTGTGACAGAATGGGGGGGTGTTGAACAATGGCAAAGCTTTGTAAACTCTTTCAGTGGTGATGACGGTTATTATGGCGGCGTATATAGATACGGGGGTTTGAGAGAATGGCCACTCCTTCACAATTTCGAGAGGGGAGAACATCGCCGAAGCAGCGGAACTTGTTTAGCTGTGAAAACAGGGCCGCGCAAAGCTCTGCGTTTAGACCTGAGAGAAGAAAAGGAAATGAATCATTAAATTATTCATGGCTTTCCTGCCGCAGTACTGCGAGGCAGCTCCAGCACCAGCTTCAGGCTGAGAGTGTTTGCTCGTGGAGGAGAGAATTCAGTTCCATTCTCTTCGCTCTTCTACTTCTGCACAAATACCAGAAAACCTGATTATTTTTTATTTTTTTTACATTTATTTATTTATTTTCTTGTCCGTGTAATGGGGTTTTTCGACCCATTGCGTTTACTATCAGTACTCAACTCTAAATGGCTCATGTCTCCAGGCTACCCATAAACTGCGCTGCCCGTGTCAGCCTCTTTAAGAAGTTGGGGGCCCCATGCAGCAGTTCAACTGGTGTAACCTGCAACATTGTAAATATTTAAAATATCTCAGGACTTTTGTGTTGTAAGGACTGCAGTCCCATTAATGGTGCTGAGATTGTGTGGCAATATGAAAGCCTCCATTTGAACTTAATACAAGGCTAGAGTGCATGCAGTCCTCGATCTCTGTAATTGATATTATCGATATTAAAGATGATCAATATTATTATTGATATTAACAACCAAAACAATATATAGTCAATTATTTAAAAGTACAAAGGGCTCCTAGCTTCTTTCCCAGAATCCCACCTGTCCAGTGGTTGTCTCAAGGCTTTTAGTGTGTTCACAGTGAAATATATACAAACATATGTACAAAAATTGAATCAATATCAGCCATTTTGTTGTGAGTTTGTGGATTATCCACAAAATACTTTATGGTGTGGTGAAGGTCGAACCCATCGTACACTGTTTATCTCCTCCAAATATGGCAGAAGCTGTGGAGTAGTTTTGCTTCAACCAATCTTTAAATCTGCTTGGGTATTATGAAACCTATCAGGTATTATGATGCGAAGCATAGATGTACATAGCATGTCAACCAAAATGTTTGTTGCTTTTAATGAACTGATATAAACAACCCCAGGTGCCCTTCCAAGACAAACATGTTGGAAAAATATTCTCGGAAGTGATTACTGTATGTAATTGAATAACAAGACTAATAATAGATCAATGGGGGAGCAGTATTGCACTCTGATTAGTGAAACCATTTTTTTTTTTGGGGGCGGTGGACGGGGGACTTTTGATGAGGCTCAGCACACAGTAAACAATGTCAACAATGTCTTGTGTAGAGAGGTAGTGCACTCCAAGCTCGTATTGAGCAGAATTTTACATTTGAAAAAAAAAAAAAAAAAAAAAAAAAAAAGAGACAGAGGGATTTGAGTTCCCAAGGATTACTCACCTATTCTGCCGTTTCCACAAAATCCTTTCTTGGGTCTTAATCAACTGCCCACAGACACTCCTGTGCCTTACCTCGTCAGAGGCCAGATCCGTGGGTTGCCATGGCATCCAGCTACTTGAGAATTCTGCAGCGAGGCCGCTCTCCTTGAGCAGCCCGGCTCACGTGACGCCTCGGTGCGAGCAGACACTACCTGATGCCCTCTCGAAAGACCCAGGCTTTACCGTGAGCCAGTGCCCAGGGCTGCCGCTTTTAACAATAAGGCACACGCTCAGAAACACAGAGAGGCATCAGTCATCTTGATGCAAGTCAGTGGAATACAGTGTTACTTACACAAGGACACAAGGTGCATTACTCACGGAAGGTAGTAACCTCCTTATACCGTGGAGAGAGAGAAAGAAAGAAAGAAAGAAAGAAAGAAAGAGAGAGGAGAGAAATAAAGATAGAGAGAGAGAGAAAACGGGTCCCTCACGAGGGTCCGTCGTCCAGTGTTGCCAGTCTATTACATTTGAAATGCCTGGAGATGTGTTCCTGCTTCAAGAGGAACTTGCTCAGTGCATGTGTCACCTTTATACAATATTGAGGCTTTGATGTGGTACACGGTTCAACTCTGTCTCTCTGACATTACAGACTTGCACCTCTTCCTCCGGCTAACCCCAGCTGACATTCAATATGAGTGAAAACAAAGACGTTACTGAAAAATAAAAGAAAGTGTTAGTTAGTCGATAGGTATTTACCAATATTTGTGCTCGTTTTACTGGGTATTTACCCAATTAAATGTAAGAGTTGGCAAATTATTGGGGGTGACTTATGGTTAAACAGCAATGGTCAACACATTTGATAAGCTGGGCAAGGCTGCATTCCTCCCTGAACTGACAGTACCTTTTGTAAAAATATTTTTTAGATCAACGTGAAAAACAGCAGTTAGAATCACCAATTGTGCCTCTTGAGTTATCGCTTCACCTTCTCCACCTGCACACCGAGAGACTGACAGCTGCTCTGTGCACTCCTCCAGTGCAACGCGCCTGCAAGACATGGACTGCTTTACACCCATCAGTCAGCGCGGTACTTCACATCGATTGGAGGAGAGGTGTACCTTTTGCTGAAGACAACTTGGAGCCTGTGGACCCCTGGTGTGTCATTGGAAGGAACTAATCTACCCAAGGAACCCTGGCGATCTTAAACCCACCATACCCCTACCCGGCTGATGCCTACATCTCCCAGAATTCCTGTACATACCCGCCTGATCTGGCAGAGGCAGAGGCTCTGACTTTGCAGTACTTTGTGGAAAACTTTCACCACTTTTTTTTTTTGTTTACTTGACTACCCCCCTCTACTGATGTAGACATTGAAAGGAATATGAGAAGCAGGTCAGGCTGTTATCACAGGGTCAAATAATATATTATGTTTATCTTATCCTGTGCTACATATCACTAGTTTTCAATAGTTCTGCCGTGATTACTCAATGGCTTGGCTTGTTACCAAGTAAACATGGTTGATATGCTTTTGCAATAATGGGAATCACCAGAATCCATCTGTGCCAGACCGGCCATGGCCGTTAGCCCCGATTGGGTGGGGGAGGGTGAGTCGGCACGAGTTTGTCGAGGGGCGGAAGGGTGTCCCTGTAAAAATAGTAGGTGGGTGGGTTCCGTCTGGGAGGAGGCGGATCTGTCAGCATCTGAAATTTGGCTCAAACCGGAGGACAGGCGGCGGACTCATGGGGGAGGGTGAATTGAAATAAATAGAGGGTATAATTGGCAACCAAATTGGGAGAAAAACTGGAAAAATTTGAAATAATTTTTTAAAGAACAATAGGGGTACACAGCTATGTAGCTAGTTGCCCCTTGTATTGAAATACTTTTTAAAACAGCAAAAGCTACTCTGTGCAATGTTTTAAGTCCGCATGGATTATGTACAGCATTATTAAGAGAGTGAACTTTGACACATTTAACCTCATGAGGGAAAAGCTCTTATGATTGCCCTGTTTTTTCCTCTCTGGCGGAGTGGTGGTCGTGAAAATAGAAGCACAAGTGGGGAGTGATCTTAGCACACAATGAAACCTGTAAACAAGATGATTCTTTATCTGCCTCACTGCGAGAGCAGCCCATTGTTCTGTCGTAGGACAGAGTGACGCTAGGGCACATAAATACATTTTATTTATTTTTCTTTCTCTTTCTCTTTCTCTCCCTTTTTTGTGTGGTGCATTTCTGTTAAAAAATACAAAAATTACTCTTGCCACTTCCATTGGGATGTGAAGACTTCAATCAAGTACTGTCGTCCAATTCAGTTCAATTCAATTCAGTTTTATTCTGCACATATTGTTAAAAAAATGTATAAAAGAGAGAAAAATAAACACTTAATAAACAATGTGTAGGGGAGATGATAAAACCCCAGCTGGCTTCTTGAGCGGCTCCCTTAGACAGTTAGTAAAAATGTGTCATATTCTAACACAGTACTCAAAATAAACAACAAATTGAATAAGAGAATAAAGTACAAACCAACACAGCATAACATTCTGTGCTGCATATTATGGTACAAAATAAGAAAAAAGAAAAGAAAAAAATTAAACTACGCAATTTAATAGTATTTTTAAAAAAAAAAAAAAAAACTTCCTACAGTAGAGGGGCCTGCCAGAAACCTTTTGAAGACCATGCCTCAGAAATCCCATTTGAAGAGACCTGCTCAATAGTTTCAGTTCATTCTTTCATATAATTTAAAACAAAAAAAACAAAAAAATCAAAACCCAATGCATGTGTACATAGGTCTAAACCCTGATCTGAAGTTGTTTCACTCCATGTTGTTCAACTGTACCCAACGATTTGAAGTTTGCTGCATATAATTTCGAAGTTATCGAATACATGGATCATTGTGTTTGAACTTAGTTTCCATTCTGCAAAATTTGAGAAAAAGGCCCTTTCAAAGAGAATAAAATACTGAACTGGTGGATGATTTTTTAAATTGTATTTTATTAAGTCGCCTATAGCTACGTATATAGATATATCTACATGCTGCCTATAACTTCATTGAAGTTTGCTAGCTAGATAAGCAAAAAAAGGTGCTTGTTTTAAAATGAATTGATACTAGATGACAGCAAACTGAAACCAACTGCTCAAAATCATTTTGATTTATTTCCTGTTACCTTCACAGTTAGTTACTTCTTACATGGATCATGCCAAAACTAACTGATGAAATAACGTGATTGAACAGGTCTCCTAATATAAGAGTCTAGCTGGCATTAAGCTGGATTACCCCCTTAAATGCAACCGTCATATCAACAAGCTGTAAAGCAAAAAGTGGGACTTTCCCCATAATAACAATTCAGACTGTGCCCACCATTCTAATGGTGTCTTCACACTGTGTGAAAAATCTGGTGTGGAATCTAGATTCAACAAATGGCACATCCAACAACATCTCACTTCGAATTCACATTTGCCACTAGATCTCCATGCCGCGTTCAAATTCTTTCACACCTCAGCAGGTGGTCCCTGACGAAAGTGTAAAGAGAGAAATTCTTTTTGTAAGTCGCTTTGGATAAAAGCGTCAGCTAAATGATTGTACTGTATTGTATAGAGAAATCTCACTTGGAACCTAGAGGGATTTACCTCTTAAAGTGTAGCTATTCTTTGAAATAGTCAAATTGATTTTACTGGATTCAGTCTTTTCATTTACATTCACTGACCTGACAAAAAGAAAGAGAAGAGAGAGTTAAGAGAAAAGTTTGGGGGTGAAAGGCAGATCAAAAACACATTTAAATGTGTGGTGTAAAGATTTCCTAGGACTGCAAAAGTTAAAACATCCATTTTACTCCTTCTCCACCATGGTGTTGTACAGTCCATGCCAAAAAACCTGAATTGCAATTCATTGATAAGCTCTGATCTGAAAGGGCCTCTCAGGAAATGCTTTCCAGAGTTCTCCGATCTCAACATCATCTAATAATATCGGGTCCAGTGCATTAATCAGCGTGTTTGGACCATAAGCTCACATACCCATCGCCTGCGAAGCCTTTTAATATGCCTGCGCCTCCAACTATAAGTGCAAAAGGATCTGCAAACAAGCACATTTCTATCTGTGTGCTTTTACCTTCATGATGAAAGCCTTTTTAAATAATACATGTAAGTGCAACCATTGATTTTTTTGTCTTCGACGTCAATGAACTGCAACTCTAACATCCATCTTTATTCTCTCATCGTAGTGCCTCTTGTTTCTCCTCTTTACCAGGTTGTTGTTGTAAAGGAGAAGGCATTCCCGACCAACAGACTGCGCAAAATAAAGTCGAGATGAAGAAACTTACGTAGGGACACAAATCCAGATGTGTGGAACGGTATACGGCTTACCTTTGCCTCTGACTCAATTACCAAACCAGACGTTGCTATCAGGGTTGGGATCAATAGCGTTTAAATTCAGCCAAGTCAGGAAATTAATTGAAATGAAAGTCATGAATTTTAACACGCTTATCTACAATGCTTTACGAGGATTTTTCAACCAGTTCATTTAATTTAAATTAATTTCCCAAATCAACTGAATTGTAATGGAACTGACCCCCAACAACCAGTTACTATATATTATTTTGCCCAGGAATCAAAAGGTGTGCCTGTGTACGTGCAGTACTATAGTTGCAGTACCAACATGTGCACCAAGGGTATTAATTTGCATAAAGTTCAAACCAAAAAAAAAATTACTCGCGGGTTATGCACTTTTTAGAGAGCCATTCCAGGTGCATTCTTCCATACTGCATAACATATGCTCACTGCGTATTTCTTGACTTGTCACTGTGAGAGGCCCCAGAAGGACTGTGTGTTATTTATTAAGGACTGCGTGCACTCAGTGGCTGTGACCTTACAGCTGCTTGTTTTCCACTGATATCTTAAAATTTCTCCTGACAAAAAAAAAAAAAATGGGCTGAGTTTCCTCTGGCAGGGAAGCAACACAAACAAGCTTGACCCGGGGGCTCGGCCTTTCCCCAACGCAAAGGAGACTCATAGGAGGGCTCGAGTCTTATTTTTTTCCAGGGGAAAAAAAATGCTCCAGTGCTTCCCTTAATTAGGAATCTCTTAATGCTTGACATGATTGCAATCGACAACTTATAATTAAAATGCAAATTCAGGCAGGATGTAATTGTTGCAAAGAAAGCTTCTGTCCCACTGGTAAAGGGATTTAATTAATGGACGCTCTCCAGGAATACATAGCTAACGCCGTCTGTTCGGCATGTACACATTTCTGTGGACTAGAGTGGGAGAGACAGCTCGCCTTGTACTGATATATATATGCACTGATATATGTTATTAAAGGCTTACATGGGACTGATTGTTTTCTAAACCAAAACTTGCTCTTTAGTAATGTGTAGCTATAATAAACTGTTCAATTAAACTTTTGTAAAAAAAATAAAAGTATTTTGATTGCCAAGACAATTACTGCTTTTAGCAAAACCAATTATATAAACTGCTGCAATGCTAATCAACTGGATTCCTGTTACAATGAAGGATACATGGATGTATTTTATTGGCCCTCATCAATTACTGATTCTGCTGTCTGCTTTAATTTGCTGTTGTAAAAGAAACGCTTAACTTAAGATCCATTTAATCACACAATTGTTGTAATTGAAAACCCCCTCTCTTTGAAGAACTTGAGGCATGGCATAATTTATAAAACTATATTACATTAAATCCCCAAAACTTTCAGTGAGAAGTTAAAAGTTTTGATCCAAAGCCAAAAAAAACCTTTCAAAACCTTTCATTTCACATATGCATTAACACAGCTTTGACACCTGCTACAGTACGGTAGCTATGTTAGTCTACTGTACTTCAAACAACATGTAGGCTACTCACCACTGGGCACGGGCAAGATGCTTAGGATTCAAACCCTCTCTCAAAATTTTCTCGGCGAAACCCTAATATCACAAGGAGTGGAATAGACAGTGTCGCAAATTCACAATTCATGATGTGAGCATGCTTTTTTTATGGATTGCAATATGTGCATTGGATTTCTGTTCCATCCATTTTCACAAATGTAGTTTAGAAAAAGGTACGCACTTACACACGCACACACATACACTCACACTGTTATGTTTTGCAACTTCTGTTCTGCTTGTTTTTGTATTTCATTATTTTTCTCAGCATTCACTTCTCATTCACGTCAGTTTCCCCGTCTGTCCGTGTTCTTTGTTATTCGGTAATCCACTCCTTGTCTCCTTGTGATTTGTTGTTGCACTATTCTATCTGTGGTGATTTCTGTTTTTTTTTTTTTTACTTTATTCATTACTATTCTTTATTCGGGTTTTCTGCCTTATTTCCTATCTCTTGTCTTGTTTACTTCCTTCTTTCTTTCTTTCTACCTGTACATATTAGTTGTGTGTGTATAGTACTAACCAACTAATCCACTAACATTAGGATTTTTGATAACGTTATTAACATTTACTAATTACTAATGATCTTGCGTTTCTCTCCTATCGCTTTGTCTGCACGCGTTTTCTATCTATGCGCTCCTCCCCTTCAAACTGTGCACGTGTCTACCTGCTTTTCCAGGTCGTTTATTTTCATTGTGTCTATGTGCTTCCCAGTCCATGTCTGTTGTCTCCCCTTGTTATTGTATTAGTGATCCTAATCGTTCTCACCTGTGTTCTTGCCCTTTTCCCCTCCCAGTACATTTAACATTTAACATTTTAAGACTTTTGGATATTTAGCAGATGCTCTTATTCCTGGTTTTGACCCCTGCTTCCCGACGATTATTTTACTAGATGTGCATCCCTGGGGTCCTTACAAGGTAAGAACAATCATAGTTAGCGCAACAAGATCAGATTTTGCAGTAAAACATTGACTAATTACTAATGACATCATTGCAGGTTTTCTATCTGTGCTCCTCCCCTTCAAACTGTGCACCTGTAACACTGGGAAAGAAAAGGTTAGTGGATTTTTATTTTTATTTTTTTTAAACCAGTCACACCTGATTCCTATTGTGTTATCTTCCCCATTTGTATTTATGTTCCTTGTTTTGCACTTATCCCTTGTCAGAATGTTGATCAATATTCACTGTGCCGATTGTTAGTAAGCCAGAGTTTGTTGTGATTTCCGAGACACCCCTTCTGTTTGATTCCGAGTTTTTGCCTTCCGATTTTGTTTGTTTGCTCATCTGCTTATTTGGTTTTGATCTTTGTACTGTCTTTTGACTTATCCTTTTGGATTCCGTTTTTGCACCTTACCTGACTCTGACTACCGGCTTTGAATTCTGCTTGATCAACAAACGTTCCTTCCCTGCCTTATCCTGGTCTGCGCCTGGGTCCTTGTTCGGTCCCTCACACACACTGCAGAAGCCAGACAGCATGCATTCTGTTCCATCCATCAGCTGGCTTTATGGGGATCAGTTTCAGGTAAACATGTGTGGGCTGCAGAAAGTCTACGCGCAGTGTTTAACCCCCGGTACAGCTGGGCCTGTGCTCCTCAGTTACCCCTTAAGTCCTCAGGGTGAGGCCACTCTTATTAATCACCTGCAATTAATACATCTAATCGTGAAAGAATTAGGCAGGAGATAAATGCTCTGCTGCCACAATAGAGGGGAACACAGTATCTAAGCAGGCAGCAGTGTAGTGTAATGGTTAGGAAACCATGCTTGTAAGAGATTGCAGGTTTGATTCCCAGGTGGGACCCTGCCGTTGTACCCTTGAGCAAGGTACTTCTTATCCGGAATTGCTTCAGTAAAAAGCAATATAAATGGGCTGTATGAAATGTAAGCTGTGTAAGTCGCTCTGGATAAGAGCGTCAAGTAATTTCCTAAATATAAATGTGGGATTTTGTGCTGGTTAGATGTCAGGTGGTTGTTGGAGAGCATTAGGTAAACAGGAGCCCTTAATAGTGAGGAATTTCCCCAGGCACCAGCATCTGCTTTAGAGGCTATTCAAGATCAGGTGGGCCCAGACCACCGCTGACAATGCCTTGGTTGCACCTCAGTTCACCCAAGAGGCCACACAACTCCTGGTCCAGGCCCTGGTGATCTCACGTCTGGACTACTGCAATTCCTTGCTGGTAGGCCTACCAGCCTGTGCCATCAAGCCACTGCAATTGTTCCAAAATGCTGCCGCATGTCTGGTGTTCGATCAACCCAAGTTCACGTACGTTACTCCTCTACTTTCCTCTCTGCACTGGCTCCCCATCGCAGCACGCATTCAATTCAAATCCCTGGTGCTCGCTTATCAAGCGGCTAGAGGAACTGCTCCTCCTTATCTCCAGACACTCATCACACCCTACACCCCAGCCAGACCCCTACACTCCGCCTCCTCTGGCAAACTGACTGTCCCATCCCTCCGGGCGCCCATAGTTGTAGTTCAACCGGACCAGCAAGGGGTATCTATCCAGATCAACATGATAATGCGTCACTTGGAGTCTGGGATTAAAAGAAAGGCTGTTCAAAGACGGAGCAGTGTGATCTAAGGCAAACAGAGAGTCCAAATTATCGGGCGATTTGGTGGCCTCACCCTTCCAAGTATGGCGACATGTGGATTGTCGCTGCTTAAGCACTATTCTGGCCAAACGTCCTGCTGTGACTGTACAGAAAGACAGAGAAGATGAGAGATGCGGGCGTATGAAGCACCTCAGTTTCATGGGATTGGGTATTTGTACTTCATCGAAGTAGACCAGTTATTTTACTTGCTTATCTGCGAAGGACACCCCGAGTAAATGGGTGGTCAATAAAGCACTATTACTGCACATTGCTCATCCAAACAAATGGCTTTGTTTGTCACAAATATTTAAATTGTGCCTACAGAACTACTTCTACAGGATACCACAGTATTTCTTGGATTAGTGAGCTATTGAGTTACATATGCATGGCTTCACTTATCAAACAACCGGAGCTATGTATAAGGGCAAAGCATTATATATAGACATGTGCAAAACTGTTGATATTTTGTGTGAAGATTTCTGTGATTGCTTTGATTTGATTCTCTGTGAAGGACAAGCCGTGGGCAGGGCACGTCGATAGAGGCGCTGGAGCGGTTTCACGCGGTGCTTTGTTTCTACCAACAAGTGTGTGTCTTGTCAATGTTCCGTTCAAACAGAAATAGCTATGTGAAAAGAAATAAGATCAGAATAAAGCCTCAAATAAAAATTGAGTGTCAGGTACACCGTTTCCTTCAGGGTGACGCGTACAAGTGTCTGATGTGCTTCTTCTTTTATTTTTTAAAGGGACAAATTTCACTTGTGAAAGACATACTCTCTTCTTCGCTCTGATGTTGAGCTTTTAAATGGCTCTGCTGCGAGTTCAAGAAGACGTTTTTAAAGGGAACACACGAGCGAGTTTAAAGAGAGCTGTTGAGACTGAAATGAGGCAGGCCTCCCAAGATTAACCTGCTTGAGAACATTGA
This sequence comes from Aldrovandia affinis, assembly GCA_029706075.1. Lineage (NCBI taxonomy): Eukaryota > Metazoa > Chordata > Actinopteri > Notacanthiformes > Halosauridae > Aldrovandia > Aldrovandia affinis. The sequence goes on from JAINUG010000324.1 coordinate 644,765, forward strand.
CGTGACGTGATGTTTCCACTTTTTTTTCACAACAGACAGCATGATTTTGCGCACGAATAAGATATTCCTTACACATTGTATTAGAGGGAAATGAGTTACCTTGGGCCCTAATCAGTACTGTCTCAGGTGTAAAGTTAGCAGCCATTCAAACACGCAGATATTCAATGCAAAAGCCTGTTGCATGGTTTAGGTTGAGGTTCATAGTTGCTTTAGTGCTTATTGTATCAATAACAGTTATTGATTATTGAAAGGTTATTGTCGTAAGACCTAGTGGGATTTCTGGATCATAGTTCACGACGTTACACTTGTTTTCACTTGCGTTGGGTTCCATTACAGGGAACCCATAAGAGTGACAAACAAGTTATAACACAGTTTGTTTTCTGGCACACTGCATATGGAAATGAACGATGGAACTTTGCCTTTCTCTGTGCGTTTGAGAACGAACACCTGAATTTTCTATTAAATGCACGAACTTACTATGACATCAATTATTGGATTTTAACACAGTGTCAGCATGCAGTCAGCCTCAACAGGACACTATTACAACAGTGTAAAACCGACAAATACGAAGCAGCTGATAAAAACATACATAAACCACCTCAACTGGAAAATGCTACACCAGCTTTTGCATTATGGTTATAGTCTGCTGTACAAAGACAGATGCTTATGAAAGTAAACTACAGGTAACTTTGTTTCAGTTGCATCTTGTATGTATTCTGAAACGTTTGCTCGTTATTCTCATACTCTTGCTTAGTTGCAAAGATATTTAAGGGTCTATTAAGTGTCTTTGTTCAGCTGGTTACTGAGTGTCTGCCTGTGGAAAACAAACAGTCCAGAGATAAACAGAAAGATAATGAGGTTTACCTTTATGAAACAGCCCAGAGCAGGGGCTCTTAAACTCTATCCCCGGGACCCACTGCATACGCTGGTTTTTGTTAAAGCCAATACCTTTATCCATTAAGGTTGTTGAAAACGTGTTGTAAACTTATTGTAACACAATGCAGGTTTGGCATTTTCTCTGTCTTTAACGTTTAAAGTGTGGACACATTGAATGATTTAGTGTCAGTGACCAGGCGTCCACACATTAGGCAAATGACACCTGTCACTCTATAATTTAATCGATTTAAAAAATGTAACCTCTCTCTGTAATTTTCTACATAGCACAGTGCAGGAGATGAAAGCATTCGTTGTCTGAGAGCATATCTGTCTGATTTAAACTCCTGGGATGTGAATATGGGGTATATATTCTTCATGGTATGCATAGATATTTCTGACCTAATATGGATTTAAGAGGATAAATCATCCCTCAATTGACAATGACATTGTCTAATTAAGAAAAAGTAATAGCTTGTGACAATTCAGTTGTTGTAATTAGGGTTAGAATGAAAGCCAGCATGCACATTCGGTCTACAGGCTCAAGTTTGAGGACCCCTGCTCTATACTGTAGTTGTGATTTTCTGCCCAGACAGAAGAAAATGGGAAGTACAGGAAGTACTTTGAAGATAGTCTACAGTGAGTTTTCCTCAAATAATGATGGCAGATAACCCACATATCTCTGCCTCTCCCCCCCCCCCCCCATAGCATAAACTATTCAGTTCTTGTACAGCTATTTGCACATGTCACCAGATGCACAGTTTTTGCCAGTTAGCCTTTCTAATGTAACGTAAGTCGATAGGTCATCAGACATGTGCAGTGGGAAATTAAGTACAGGGCTGTGAAACAGGTGCATTATCAATGGCTTGTTCTAAGGTCATCAGTATAAATCAATCTCTTAGGTGTGGCTGGGTGGCTCATCCCGTTAAGGCACTGTTCTAGTGTGCGGATGAACCTGGTCTGGTATCAAACAAGACCGTGCCAGTGCCGACTGTGGCCAGCAGCACCGCGGAGCGATGCACGATTGGCAGTAGCATTGCCCAGGGAGGGAGGGATTAAGTCGGCCAGATTGTTTGTGTCTGGGTGCACACCAGTGACCCCTGCTGGTCAGCGCCCACGGTCTGCCTATAAAGCTGCACATGAAATGTGTTCCTCCGACTCATGTCTGTGCGCAAGCTTAACTTGTGAACTGCGGTTTGATAAGTAGCAGCGGATAACATCCCGTGTCTTGGAGGAGCGTGCTTGTCTACGCTCTCCCAAATTGACAGCGGAGGTTGCAGAGAGCTCAGTTTAAGAATACTGCTGGGCATTCCAAAATGGGAGAAAAGGGGGAAAAAAGCATAAATAAATAAATCTCTAAGAGAAGAATCCACAAAAGTAAGTTTACATTACATGACAGCCCTCTGTCTCAAGTGTGATAGTAGCTCGGATCAGCAAAGAATCTCACTTTCGCCTTTGAAATTCTCACAATAACATTTGTTACAACGTTCTCGCAACAACAGTGGAAGAAAAACTTTTTGAAGAAAACCTTTTTTGGCAGAAAAACTACAATGCGAGGAAACACGGCACCACACGATTATTGCCTTTGACTTTGCTATACATTACAAATGGATGCACTATAGCATTAGATAAACAAATGTTCATGTTTTTGTTTGTTAATCTCTCTATAGTACATAACATTATTATACTTTTGAAGCACTTGGCACATTTGGAGATTACTTTGTTCCATGTGGTTTCATAGTCAATAAGGAGCAGTCAGATTTTGTTTATTTTCCCCACACTGTATTTTAAACCTCCCTCTCCCCTCGGTGTAATTGAAGTTCTGCTGTGTGACCGTTTTATTGCAGGCCCACGAGCAGCTCTCTGATTGGGAAAGCACAAAACGGATTGGATTAATTAGACTTGAGTTGGGTGTAATCCCTACAGCCTCTGCTCTGGCCAACAAGTGAAAATCGTTTAAAAAATGAAAATGTGAAATGCGGCTTTAAAATGCATTCACAAACATTTTCATGGTCTGTTCAAATACGGTATCATGGGAGGGTTCAGCCAAATAATACATGTAGCCCTTTCTTTCAAACATAAATGTACACTACCACTGACATGCCACACATTTTTCATGAGAGGGACAATCGGACTCTTGTCCGCACTGATATTTCCTCACATTTTTGTCCCTCTAATTACAATGTTGTGTGAACCTACTCACATGGGACAAATGGGAACTTGACTAAACCTTGACAATGCAAGTGTTTGTTGCAGGCCATGGAGCCGGGGAACCTGATAGCGCATGCAGCTTGTCTCCAGCCACTCTCCATGGGTCTTATCCAATCACACAGAGCCACTCGTCTGACCTCTCGAACCTCGGGGGCCTACCAAAAGATCAGAGCGCTGCACATTTTAGGGACACGATTTTATGTACATCTAGCCACTTTTCCTTCACTAATCCCAAAAGCATTGCGATATCAAGGAAAGAGCATTCACAATGAATACCCGCCTGTGTCACTACAAAGTAGGGCACGAGGAAAAACCTTCAAAAAGAGCGAAACTAAAAGCCTATACCAAGGGCTGTTTTCTGATAAGTTATCTGTAGTTTTTCTTTCACAGTACTTGTCTTTTTAATCTTTTATTTACATTTTGTTACTTATTTCTTTTCTCTGTCCCAATTTGGTGGCCAAATCTACCCCCCTTCCCCACGAATACGCTGTGTGCAACTACGGGACCAGCCACTACCCAGGGGCCGGCAGTGACGTGGACCTCCTTTGAGAAGCACTGCGCAGAGCCATCGACTGTGATTGCAGTACTCACTGGGAAGCCTTCTGTACATGCGGCGAGCCCGTGCCAGCTTCCCTTCCCCCTCCCTGGGGTGGACAGCTAATGCCGCCCCTGAGCGGGACTCCCGGCCAGAGCCGGGCTGGCATAGTCAGAGAATCGTACCCCGGCTGCAGTGCTTCCCGGCGAGTGCCTTTACCGTTATGCCATCCGGGGGCCCTACAGCACTTGCTTTTTAACATGCATTTCTTGTCAGAGTTTGACATTATATTGATGGTTTCTGAAAAAGAAAGCCTTTTTTTATTACTGCAGACAGTTTACCAGTAGTTAATTGAATTACAAATGTCCTTATTGTCTTCGTCATAGTTTTATTGAAAATCGTATATTACTCTGCAGTGGAAGACAGCGCGGCTGAATTTGGAACTTAATGGACGTAGCAGGAAGTTTGGCAAGTCTACATGCCGTCAAACCACCATTTATTGCTAATTAACAATAATGACATTCTGTCACTCTGAATTTTTAATTCTAATGCTTATTTTTAGTGATTGTATTTTACAGCGAGGAACTTTAATGAAGAAATATGAAAATTGTGCCTGTCATAATGATCAGCACCATCTGGTGTTGCAGAGATGTCCCCCCCCCACCCCATCTCTCTCTGCATTGTAAACAGAAAATACCAGCACATCTAAACAACAGTGTCAGCCTGCACTGTCACCTAAAGGTCAAAATAGATACTGCACCCACACGGAAATCCTCTCCCAAATCCGACGGAGAACATTTGTGAGCGTTTTCCAATTACACGCTATACAAAGTTAACAGTTCTGTAACTATTTGTCAATACCGCATCCATAAAAGAAATGTTATGGAGCAAATGGCCTGTTTTATTTGCAGAATTGCAGGTGACTTGAACCTCACAGGTAATTTCGGGGGAGGAACATCATCTTTGCATCATGGGTAATTCAGGAATATTAGCTCCACTGCCAGAGACCGTCCACTTAGACACGCACCACTATGATGTGCCAATCAGCGGCGTCTCCGAGGTGCACAAGAACGCCCTTGTCGGTTCCATGAGGCATAGCCAGCCAAATGACTACCATTTTGAAGCAAATTGCACCACTTAACCCGCAGCAAGGTCAATGGACTGCTACGGGATGCTTTAAGGGGCAAACGTTTAAAGGTATAAACAGATGAAAGGTAGCACACAGTAAACAGCGGATACGACAGTGGAAAGAAAGCTTTGTCTCGGGTTTACGACGGGCCAGAATGGCAATATCGACCCTCCCAGGTGAGTCCAATCTGCTGCAGGCCCTTACGGACTAATAATAGGAATGTTGATTGACTGCTCATTTCGCGTAACGGTTAAAAAAAATGCTGCTTCGGCCCAGGATTATCGTGGCCACTTAGGCCCTGTCTTCTTACTTCCCAAACAGAAATTAAACCATTTTAAAACGTCAACAAAAAGCAACAAAAAAAATGGCTTGAGTGTGGTTATTTGTGTGACACATGCAGACACCCAACACTCCTGCAGGGAATTCTGGGTAATAACTGAGAGCAAAGTATGTCCCAGAAGGAGCTTCATAAAATGGCACAGATTCCCTTAATCAAGCACAACCCCCATTCAGCATACGGCTGCGCCCGCTGTGAGCCATGGGGAGCACAACCCTTTCCTTAAGGATGAGTCTGTCCCCAAAACCACAGTACCCTAAGGAGGGGGGGGGGCACTGCCACATGTTTGCTGCCAGGGTGCCAGAGAAGGAGGGCAACATTAAAACAAATCTAAATCCCTGTTCATTACAATACCCTTTTGTCGCAATTAAAACAACTGAATGCACAATAATATTTGGCTTCCAATATATAAGTTGGCTGGCTGAACAATTTTTTTTCTTCTTTTTGCTGTCAGCTCTCTGGCCTCGGATTTTCACAAGAAAGGATAAAATCACAAAAGAACACTTCCTACTTTTGGCTGCCTCTCTCTGTTCCTGTCGCTGTATGTGTATTTGACCGAACATCTTCATAGCTCGTGCCTTGCCAGCTGAGCCTGCCAGGGGCGCGTGTCTGCTTTCGTATCCCCTCCGTAGCGGAGTACTCCGAAGTGCAGGCATATCCCCTCTGGGGCTGTGTCTGACCCGCAGTGCTGCTGCTGCAGAAACAGGACAGTTAACAGGCTTACTTCTGCAATATAACGCTTACCACACCAACTACCATCACAGCACTGATAATGTTTTTTCCTCTGTGCTTTTTTTTCTCTTTGAGAAAGCACGGGATAAATAGACAGGAGCCTTCCACTGGGGGGTGGGGCTGTAGGGAGACGGGAGAAAGAGTGCTTCCACCAGTCAGCAGTCACGGACGAGTGGACGGCGAGTTTCTACCCCCCCCCTCCGCCGGGGTGTGGGTCAGGGCGAGCTCGGAGGGCCCATTTCGGATTAGGTGCCCTGGCTGCACCTGTCAGCGGTTTGCGACCGAGGCCACGGCTAATCCCCTCACGCCCCGGAGGGAGGCGCTGATTGCCTTCATTATCGCCGTGGCAGCGCCCCAAAACACAGTAACACCAAACTCTGACCCCCACCCCCCTCCACAACCCCACCCACTTTCTCCCTAATCTCACGGAACGCGGCGACGCGCTCTCCTCCACCAGCAGGCCGGCTGAGCGCCTCGGCGTTGGCCGCGGGGGCCGCCGGGCCCTCTGTGTGAAATAGGAAGTGCCACTGCAGCCTTTCTGTAGGCTATTACCGGGGCCTCTCTGGCTCTTTTCACGGTCCTTACCAAGCAGAGGGGGGAAGGAAATGACAATGGTCAGCCTTGCGGAGTCAGGACATTGGAGACGGGGAGCCCTGGAGAAATGGGTTTGACACTGGAGACACTTCAGACCTGAGCTAAACGGCGTAATAAGCACGCAGGCAGCGCTCCTCTCTCCATCTCACAGACAGGGGCTCATATTGTCACAATGACTATCACGGCTTGTGCGGCGCATTACCGACACCGCCGCGCCGGGGGGGGAAAAAGTCATCTTAAATAACAGCTTACTCACCATAAAGACTGGCTTGCATTAAAGCTTATATAAAAGTCAATCGCTCCTGTGCTGCTGGAGATGGAGGGACGGGGAGGGGAGGGGGGAGAGGGGAGGGGGGAGAGGGGGGGGGGACAGCTTTGCCCAGGTAATGGGGGAAAACAAAAAGGCCCTATTCACACCTCATTACATGGCTGAGGAATACACGAGACGGGCTTAAGTAGTGCAGCTTTCGCTGTCAAAGCAATTGTTGTGGAGATTGTGAGAGCGGGTCGCCACAATTCCCCCCGCCCCCCTCTTCAGAACCTGTTCGCTGGGGGTGACCCTGCCGCACCAGGCAAAGCAAATGAATTTATCCAGGGTCCAAATCTAATTTTTCATTGTGGCGTCGGGGGGCCTCTGCTCTACGTGTTGGCAATTATACTCTGTGATCCTCCCAGCGCTACAGGAGAGAACATATAGCCACAGAGGTACAGACAAAAGGAGGCCTTAGGCAGTGGCCCAAAGCAGCAAGGCAATGTTTCAAGCAATATTTACATAGCTCCAAACCTCAGCAGACGGGCACAATGAAGTCCAGATAGCTCCCAGTGCAAATGAAAGGATTTAAGATAACCTATTAAAATTCCCTCCCATTGTAGGCCCGGGTATTATGCTTTTTTTTTCTCTTCAGTCGCCACGGCGGTATTCTACGAGGGGAGCTTCTCCCTGACAAACCCTGAGCTATTGATTTATGTTCAGCGCCGAGAACGACATTAGTGAGACTGATCTCTCGCCGAACAGTCCCGAGAGGCTGATCCCGCTAAAAGCCGGCAGAGGTGGACGAATCGCCGGGCGGCTCTGTGATCCGGAGGTTAACCCACTCAAAGAGCCCGTTCTGAGCGCCCCCTCTCGCCGGGCCCCGAGTGAAGGCGCTTCATCACACGGGTCAAAAAGCCCTGCGCTGTTTTGCACGACCTCCATTCCCCTCCTTATGCATGCCTTTAAAAGGAAGGTGGATTGCCTGGCTTTGCTATGCTGGACTCCAGCGACATGAAGCATACAAGCATCAAATAATGGCTCTGTGGCTCGGTAGGTAGAGCATGGCTTTGGCAACGCTTAGGTTGTGGGTTCAATCTCCACTGGGGCCACTGAAAAATGTACGCATTCACTACTGTGAATAAACTGTTCTTGACTACGGTTAACACTTTGTTGTACGTCGCTCTGGATAAGAGCGTCTGCCTAATGGAATATATATATATATATTATTATATTAAATAAGTGACTCTGGGGGCAGGGGGCAGGGGGGTGTGGTTGGATGGGGGGGGTATTCCGATGTCTCGGAATCATTACGGCTTGTCGCCCAAATCTTTTTGTCTGCACTTCTGTCAGTCGCTCTGGATGAGGGCATCTGCTACACAACTGGGTGTAAAATGTAAATAAAATTGGCCATTATGAGGTGTGGCACAGCAGTGGCTGCTCTCATAGCAGAGCTGAACAGCCCCAAAGGAGACTCAGACCAGGCAGGGGAATATTTGTTGCATTCTTTAAATACCCACCACAGAGCCTTCAAATGCAACTTATTTGCAAGGACAGGACAATTAACTATGTTCACTCGATGAGAAAAGTAACCGGCCACTTGACTGGAACTACCCAAACGATGTTTGTAACATTTGTTGTCTAATTTTGTGAATAAATGTATTTCTAACACATTTCACCTATTATTCGTTTGACAAGCAGCCGCGGTACAAGCAGGATAGTGACTTACATATTTGTAAGTCAAGTAAATATGCTTCTAGTTATGTGCATTTTTTTTTTTTAATCCAACAGTTTTAGTTTTTTTACTAAGTTTCATGTTATATTCTTTCACGCCGTCCTCCTTAATTGCTACTTTAAAGAGATCAATGCACGTTGAGCGCAATACACTCGTAACGGGGATGTTGACCAAAGAAACATAAAATGAAAAAGAAAACCCAAACAGAGTTACGAGACTTTCTGAAAAATGCGAGATCAACAAACAACTTTCAACCTCGAGCCTCGTCTTGTCTGTTTGCAATTAAGAAATATAACGTGTGAGAGTGGGCCGCTCTTAATTGGCCTCCACGCGCGGGCGTGCGTACCTCACGGACGTGTCGTTAGCATGAAAGCGTTGCAGCGAGGGCCTCGGCACGCAATGAATCCATCCTCACCACAGCTGGGCCTTAAGAGACACTAATGATGCGCGGGATGTATATTTAAAGAGGAAGCTGAGAAATGCATCATCGTTTCATAAATCTATTGATCAGCCTGAAATATCAGGCGGTGACAGATCGCACGCTGGGTGATTGATGCGATTCACAAAGCCTTCTATCCGTGTTTATTCATGAGACGTTTCCATCAACAGAGGAAGAACTCCTGTGGCGTGTCTGGAATCTGTGTGTTTATGAACAGCCATCTTTGTTGAATAATTGATACACGTGGGGAGGGTTATTGAAAGTTTCATATAGAGTAAGACACATTCTACATCTGCGAGGGTTGAATCTGGGTAAAAAAAAGTTTCAGATATCAACTCCACATCTGTGAAAGCAGTGGTTGAGGTTTGTGTGTGTGTGTGTGTGTGTGTGGGGGTGGGGGTGGGGGTGACTTTCAAGTGATAAAACCTTTAATTCTTCACACTTAAAATAGGCCATTTGTTGTGGAAAGCTGTTGGAGGCCTGGTGAATGTGAACCATTTGCAGTTAAATGGTGCAATTTGATAACCGCTTTGTTGAAATCCTTATAGTTAAATGTTCCTCTCTGAGTCATTAAATGCAAACTAACAAGAAATATATGGCACAGCGAATAAAATGTGAAAAAATATTACTACCATAACTATGCAATGATTGACCTCTCTGGTATTCCTAACTGTCGAATTTTCTCACTCTGTGCAGGATGCAGTCTGGCTCATTCTCCAAGTACACAGTCTTTCCTGCTCTGACCGCTGTCCTCTCACTGTAAATAACTGCTGATAGAACCAAATAATGAAATTATTAAATATACAGTGAACAAAGGAAAACATATTCCAAACATTGCAATGTACAATATGAGTGATGCAATTAATGAAGTCATTTTAACCAGGCAGGCAATTTTACAAACTGAGACAATAGCAACTAGTAGTGGGGACTTTAGTTCCTTGCAGGGACATGAATCCTTCGATTCAGTTCACTATAACAAGTTGTTAACTGATTCGGTCACAGATTTGTTCAGCACTACTTCCGAATAGTCTTTAGTTCATTCACTGATTCGTTCACCGATTCATTCAGTACTACTCACGGCTAGTTTTTCGTTCGCCTGCATTTATTCAGCATAGATTCGTTGACCCCCCCCACCCCGGGCGGCAACAGCGTCTGTGCAACGAGATCGCTGATGTGCACCAATGTTAAAGCAAGTTGGACACAAATACAGAATTGCATTCTCACTTTGTTAATTCAATTGTGGTCAGTTTGTACGCATACATATTTTAAAAGAAATAAAATTGGCCATGGATTCATGTCAAAACTGACATTTATTTTCACTCGGTTCCATTTCACTTGCTCGTGACTAGGATAGCACATTATTGAGACTAGTAGATGACGTAACTCCCTTGGCAAAATAACCCGATTTGGCCCAGTGGGAAGTGAAACTATCCTCAATCAATGCTGACAGTCTATTTATATTATATTTTGCTAACAAAGGGAGAATTGCATTTCTGAAACTTACCCAGTACAGTATAGCATTGCTTTCTTTATTATTAAATACATGCAGTAGCACTTCTCATTCCATTTGATTGTTTTTATTTTAGTCAACAAGAACACAACGCTTGACAGTCAGGCAGTATAATAAGATGAATAAATATCTCAATTTCAGATACCTAGTTTTTGGAATATGGTACAGTGTGCTGATATTGGGTTATTGGTTCAGGTTATTGGGGCAGTGGTTCATTGTGACAAAGTGACCTCATTATTCTCCTCTCTAAAAGATATGTCGATCGCCCTGATTCCCATAAACAAACACAGACTGTTCTGGTGTTCACCGCTGACAGGTTCTATTACGGATTAATCATCAGATCATCTATCTAAGGGTTATCAGCACCAGCTTGGTCCAGCTTGGTGACCCAGAGGGTTAACCCCTTTGTCCTTTTACAGCTCCCTAAAAAAATGTAATGGTTCAAAATTCCCTATTGTTTCCTTTTTAATCATTTTCATCTTGTAAGTCGCTCTGGGTAAGAGCATCTGCTAAATGCCTAAAATGTAAAGAAAATGTAAATGAATCTGTAACATTAAATTGGCATTATTTATTCCAAGTAAGCAATGGTTGTTGAGGTTTCCCAGATTGGAATTTATGTTAGGAATGCACGATTGGCCTTGTCACATTGTAGTGATATCCTTTGCCTGAGCATATTATGTTTCCCCATATAATAGCTAAACCAACATCTCTGTGTAAACAAAATTGTCTTCCCCAAACCTTGACATAGCAGTGTTTGGTGTCACCACAATATGAACCACGAGAGGATCATTTAAATGATAACTTTAAAAATGGGTCTGAACCAGACTTGCGCTGGTCTTTCTCCAAATCGTGAGTCATGCATGGGCTAGGAAGAGAAGCCCCCCTCTGTTGAACACTTAAAGTGTGGTCTGTTGGTGGCTTAGGCCATTCTAGCCTCTGATTCTACACATTCTGGCATTCTTGGGATTTTGCTGGCTCATACTCTGGCACTAGTGTTTTTTTTATTAGCTTTTTTCTGGCTGCGTGAGTTGATGCATTTTGGGAGAGACAAGATTGGTTTGGAACATTTTTCTTTTTTTTCTTTATATAGATGATTTTCCCTTTCATTATTGTATCATGTAATTTTTTATTTTTTATTGAATTTAATTTTCGGATTTTATCCCGTTTTTCTCCCAATTTGGTAGCCAATTACTCCCACTAGTCTTCGTTCAATCTCCTCCCTCGTAGTTCGCTGCTATAGTCCTGTGCCCGGCAGTGACAATGGCGAAGTGCTGCCTCCTCCGAGACGGCACTCTGGTAATTCTGGTACCCCAGAGCCACTCCTGTGCGCAGCGAACTGTGTCGGCTTTCCTCCCCCCTTCCCGGGGCGGACAGCCAGTTGACGCCCCGGTGGCACTCCCGGCCAGAGCCCACTCTGGCGCGACGAGGAATCGAACCCCGGTCGCCATGGCCAGCGTTGGACGTTGACACCACTAGACCACGCGGGAGGCCTTGTATCATGTCATTTTTAAGTCTAGGTTGTAATGTTTGTTAAGATAGTAAACCTGTCTGTAGATTTGACCTGGGATATTTTGTCTTTGTCTTAGTAAATATATTTTGCATGTAGGATAAGTGAGGGCGTTTTAACACATAATACCACTTGTGTTCAGTATTCAGAGTGCTGAACCGTAAACAAGATGCATTTGACCGTTAAGGCTGCTGGATTCAGGGAATAGACATTTTTATGAAATTCTCACTGCCTGACAGCAAAATGCAAAGAACATCCCTAAAAAACAAACTAGTTTGTATCTAAAATATACAATAAAAAACTAAAATAAAAATATGAGACCTTAGACTGGGGAGAAGATTCAGACTCCATCAGGACAACGACTCCAGACCCACAGCCAAAGCAACACTGGAATGGCTTCAGAACGGGAGGGTAGATGTCCTTGAGTGGCCCAGCTAAAGCCCAGACTTGAATCCTATTGAGAGTCTGTGGAGGGACTTGAAGATTGCAGTTCACAGACGTTCTCCATCCAACCCGATGAAAAGAAAATCTGAGAAAATCTACAAGGAAGAATGAGCAAAAATCTCCAAATCCAAATGTGTGTAGCTGAGACTCAAAGCTGTAATTGGTCCCAAAGGTGCTTCTTTTTGTGCAATAAAAATATTTTAGCCCCTTTAAATTGTTTAGCATATTGTGTGACTCAAGATTAAAAGAAAAAACATTTCAATGCATTGAAAATTGTGGCTGCAATTACTCAAGGGGGTGAATACACTCTGAAGCCACTGTCGGTGGTCCAGTGAGGGCTTCACAATTGTCTCGCTGGTCCATGGAAAAACTTTTTTCGGAGAAAAAAACCCAGAGTTCTGAAACAAGTAACAATCTAAGATCTTTAACCACTAAACCGCACACCCCCACACCCCCACCCAAACCACAATGTTCTTTACACAACTCTATTATTTTTAACATTGTTTATTATGTTTTTGTGCACGTCGATGATAACTGAAATTAATGAAAGATGCTATGTGAGAAACTGAAACACTAACACTTACATGAACGCATCACCTCCATTTAAGACAGAAGCCATTTCTGGAGTGATTGAACAGAGGACTTTGTCAAAGCCAAGGCGAGCATCCTGGAAATGAAAGGGCTTGTCTCTTTTGGAGTGGAAGTCCCGGCTTCAGTGACGGCTTCTATCAGCCGTTTAGAAAGCCATGTTTTGATTAACCTCTGGATGATGGCTTATTTGGTATTGATTTATCAGCTGTAACCCAATTAAACCTTTTTAAAGATATGGGTGGAAAATTCCACACAGACCTGAAAGAGTGAGCGAGAGAGAGAGAGAAAAAGAAAGAAAGCGAGAGAAAGGAGGAGGAAGAAGAAGAAGAAGTTCATTGAGAAACAAATCCCCTTTATTGAATGCGAGTTGCGACAGAATCCATTACGGAGCACCTGGCGACCCATCAATTCACTTTTGACGATGGCATCCAGCTCTAAACCTATTTGGCGAAAGATTAATTTTATCAAACACAATAACCCAGGAAATAAATGGAAATTAATTCACCATTTTAATATTGTGCTCGTCACATCCATGTGCTTGAAATACGTAATTACCTGATTCCTGGAGTCAGTTGCCTCTGAAAAGCGCTCCTGAACCACAGCTCGCATTCCTACAGCCGTCTGCTTTAGGGAGGGGGACAAAAGGGAACGGAAGGCTTACGCTGATTGCAAACCAATTATTAGGGTGGAAAGACAAACTGTTCCTGTTTGGCAAGACAGCGCGTTTCACAGGCCTCGTGCAATTTGGTTTTGTCTCAATTCAAGTGGAAATAATACAAGGAGGAACATCTAAAGACACTCCCGTTCTCCCAGCAGCCGCGGCGCAATAATTACAGCATAACATGCTCTTGTTGGGCGCAATCTTGAGGGACAACAACATGGTTTCGCTACATATTCATAAACCTATTTGGATTTATTTGTCTCGCCAGCTTCCACAGCTTAAAGAAAGGGCGCTGCGCTCTGGCACTCCTTTCAGCCGTAAAATCAGCTCGATTTGAAAATAGTCAACTTGCCATTCCGTATAAAAATGTATGCATTGATATATAACATACAGAATGTGTCAGATTGTGGCCATTGCTGTCAATGTGAATAGCTTCTCAGAGTTGCCCGTTGTTAACTGAAATATCATAGGGTGTGCCTTATAGGAGGAAAGCATTTTCCAGCCCCCTTCGCTTTCCATTTCACACTGACACTGAGCAGACGCTATTATCCAGAGCAATTTACACTGCATCCGGGTCAATTTACACTGGCGCGATCAATCAGCTGGATGTTTTACTGAGGAAATTCAGGTTAAGTACCATGTTCAGTGGAACAACGGCAGTGTCACACCCTGGAATCAAAACCTGCAACCTCTGCATTACAAGCCCAGGTCCCTAATCATTACACTACACTGCTGCCCCAGGTAGCACTTTCTCATCACCCCTACCTGCTGCCCCTACTCACACAAGTAGCACCTTTATGATGTTCATAAGTGAATTGTGTTTATTTTTTTATTATAGTCCTACAGAGACTAAAGCCATGCGCTTGTTTTATGCTCTTACTGTCCCACCTTGTCCCCCTTAACTGAAAATGACAGCACACGATGAAACAAGACAGGTAAACTGATGGACATTGGGTAAAATGAAACTCGACAAAAACATCAACGACCCAAATATTTTCACAAAACATACAGTAGTTTCCGTCTTCAGAAACAGTCCTGACAAATCTATTGGAACTGGTCACTGGGAGCCTCAAAGCATCCTGTTCAAATGAAAACTTGTTTAGTGTGGAGACTAAAGTATTTCCTGAAAGTAATGTTCCCATTAAAAGCAGCACTCTTGTATGAGAACACTCCTTATGTACTTGAGACAACACTTTAAGGCCTAAAAGTCGGGTAATTCACCTTCCGTCCTCAAATCTGTCTTGGTATGGTTCCATTAGTCTTCACCCACTGCTTAATATCCCATCTTATCAGACTGACGTGTGCTCCAGGCAGCAAAAAGGCCCACTCACATGCTCTGCTTCTCATTGGCCAATTACTGCGCCAACCCTGAAGGAGGTGAATTATTTGAGAGGATTATATGTTCGAATATAGACCAGTAATGGGCACAGAGGCCCGGCGAGGTGGAGCACACGCATGTGTTTGTGTTACTGTTTATTCCTGGTGGCCAGGAACACATCACGAGACAGGCGGGACACAAGGACCCCATACTTTTCAACCGGTGACTACGGCCTCCCTGAGGCCACACTGGTTAGTTACAGTGGCTATAAAATATATTCACCCCTTTGGCATGTTTCACATTTTATTTTCTTACTTCGTGGAATCAAAATAGATTTAACTGGGATTTCCTGCAACTGATCAACAAAATACAAAATTCTCTATGAGGTCAAATACAAAAAAAAAAGCTCGAAAAGCTGTCTTAATTAATTACAAATAAAAAACAGACGATAATTGATTCCATAAGTATTCACCCCCAATGACTTAACTCTTGGTAGTCTTTAGCTGCACAGCTGTGAGTCTATTTGGGTAAGTCTCTACCAGCTTTGGACATCTGGACACTGCACTTTTCATCCATTCTTCTTTACAAAATTGCACAAGCTCCATCGGTTGGATGGGGAACATTGGTGAACAGCAGTTTTCAAATCTTTCCATGGATTCTCAATGCGATTGAGGTCTGGGCTTTGACTGGGCCACTTCAGAAAATAGATTTTGCTGTATGATTTGGGTCATTGTCCTGGTGGAATATAAATCTTCTCCCAAGTCCCAGGTCTCTTGCAGACTGCAGCAAGATTTGTTTAGATCTTGCTCCATCCAGTTTTTCAGTCAATGAAACAGAGAAGCATCTCCATAGCATTAGGCTTCCGCCCCCATGTTTCATGGTAGGGATAGTGTTCTTGGGATGATGCACAGTGTTAGGCTTAAAAGTTGAATCTTGTTCTCATCAGACCATAGAATATTCCTCCACTTGATTTGAGTCTCCCACTTGCCTTCTGGAAAACTCTAGGTGAGATTTAATGTGTTTTCTGCAACAATGGTTTTCTTTTTGCCACCCTCCCATAAAGCGCAGATTTGTGAAGCGCCCCGGGCTATTGTCGTCCCATGGACAGTTTCTCCCATGCCATAGGCCTCTTAGTGACCTCCCTAACAAGTGTGCGTCTTGCACGGACACTCAGTTATGGAGGATGACCTGTTCTAGATAAATTTACAGTGCCATATTCTCTCAATTTCTTTATGGTGGAATGGTGCTCCAGGGGATATTCAAAATCTTGAAATTCAAAATCTTCTGATATTCTTCCCCTGATTGGTGCTTTCGAAGAACCTTTTCTCGGATTTGCTTTTAATGTTCTGTGGTCTTCATAATGAAGCTCTTGTTTGTAAATGCACAAACCAACTGTGGGACCTCTGAAGACAGGTGTATCTAATTTGATCATTTAAATCATTTAAAACTTCTTAATTATTTAATTGTGTCCACCTGGTTACAATTATGTGACCTCTTAGCAAAAGGGGTGAATATTTATGGAATCAATTATTGTCTGTTTTTTTTTAGAGTTGTTTTTAATTTGACATTACGTATAGAGTATTTTGTGTTGATCAGTAGCAAGAAATACCAATTAAATCCATTTTGATTCCATGAAGTAAGAAAATGAAATGTTAAAATTGCCAAAGGGGGTGAATAGTTTTTGTACTCACTGTATATGACAGAGCACACACATATCTCTCTGTTAATAACCCATGAGGACGTGTTGAAGCTTTGGACTGCAAAACATTTTCGTAGGCTCAGAAGTCAGGCCATTTCCCTGTGTCACAGTGCCGCCCTGTGGCCACTTTGCCATACTGCAGCAAAGCCATATTCCTCCATGGATACAGTATGTATGTTCGAGATACTTTTAATGAGGTCAATGCACTCGATTGTAAAAGGCATACAATGGGCTTTAGTGATACTTGTGGGCCACAAGCATAGCCAGGGAGTATTTCTGATCAGCTGCTCGGTCTCGTGGTTTTATTGGATCTTAAAATATCCAGAATCAAAAATGTAAATACAAATGATATGTAAGGAAAACATAAATATAGAGTGGTCTTCTAGATGTATCAATACCCATGAAAACTGTTACTAAAAGATGATATAACAAAAGTATCCACTGAGACATTTTACTAATACTATGAGTTTGCAAAGAGCTCCAGTTTCTTGATTAATGTGCCTGTGAATTTGGAATTCAAGCCACACACATTCTATCAGACTGCAGTGGCGAGTGCATTCCATTCATCTTTCATTAACCATTTCCTTTTAGACATTCACACATTCTTTGGATCATTATCATATATATATATATTATATCACTATGATATAATATATAATATAAATATAATTTTCAACCAAGCATGAGTTTCTTAGCAAAGGCACCAGTTTTTTAGCCCCAAAATGGCCTGGTACGTGCGTTTGAATCCACCTTTTCCTCAATTCAAGGACCAGGACCC
This sequence comes from Aldrovandia affinis, assembly GCA_029706075.1. Lineage (NCBI taxonomy): Eukaryota > Metazoa > Chordata > Actinopteri > Notacanthiformes > Halosauridae > Aldrovandia > Aldrovandia affinis. Next base: position 662,108 of record JAINUG010000324.1, read on the forward strand.
GAGGATGCAAACCAGCTCAGAGGCAGAACAGACCAGCCTGTGGACCCCACTCTGCTCAAGGCTGACATTATTGTCACTCTGTTCGCTTTGGCGTACATTTCAATGTTGAGAGAGAGAGTTAAATTATCCCCCTTGATAATTTCTACACTTTTGCACTTTTGTCTACACCATAAAGTGTCAAGGTCACAGCAGTAAAAGACAGGGCCAACAGGATGCTGGGATATGTAGCAAAAATAAGCCATATAGCCAGATATGGCCTGACATTTAGCAAGCTAGCTTGCAAACTAACTGGCCAGCTGGTTAGCTAGCTAGATGCAAGCCGATGGATCCACACAAGATAATTTAGCTTTGAACCTTGGGGTTGGCAACAGTATCCCCACAAATGTTCAAATGAAACCTGTGCCCTTGTCCATATGTGTTTCTCCAAGTATATCACTCACTCTAGCACATGGTCCACAGTGTCCTTACCATGCAGCTTGACAAAGCCGTGGCACTTCACTGTATGGCTTTTTCCTTCACAGGGGCGATGTAGAGGGTCGTTTTTTAGATGCTGCATCCTGATGATCTCCAGTATTCCAGACTTTCTTAAAGTTCTCTACTCATTGTCCTTAGGGTTTGAGACTTTTAGTTAAATCTTTTTAGTTTGAATAATTTTTTCAACCTCGTCCTGGCAATGTGCAGGTACCCGCCAAAATAAAGGAAGCACCAGCATAAAGTGGCTCAATAGGGCGATGGGAACCCACGAGCCGCCAGAACTGCTTCAGTGCTCTCTGGCATAGATTGCACAAGTGTCTGGAACTCTACTGGAGCGATGCAACACCATTTGTCCACAAGAAATTCCATCATTTGGTGTTTTGTCGATGGTGGTGGAAAACACTGTCTCTCCCATAAGTGTTCAACTGGGTTGACATCTGGTTACTGAGATGGCCATGGTATATGGTTTACATAGTTTTCATACTCATCAAACCATTCAGTGACCTGTGGATGGGGGCATTGTCATCCTGGAAGAGACCACTACCATCAGGATAGAAATGCTTCATCATAGGATGAAGGTGATCAGTGTGGCTTTGTATTTATTGGTGCTTACCTTGCCCTCTAAGGGGTTGAGTGGATGTAAACCATGCCAGGAAAATGCACCCCACAGCATAACAGAGCCGCCACTGCCCGCCAGTATCCCTCATTTACTCGTGTTTCCGTTATTTTGGCAGTTACCTGTCGCAATTAATCCAGTAACATTTTGAAAATGGATGCTACAATGAAAATGAATTATTCGGTTCTTGTGATTTTTTTAATGCTCCGTACCCAATTGCTGAAGATCAGAGGCCCTTTATTTATATTTTCTCAGATGGTTCCCTTATTCTAACCATGGTGCTAAATGCTACTAATGGATTGTTTATTCCTGTGTGACACCTACAACATTTATTAGCTATTACTAGCTTCTGCTTTTAAGGGAAAACAGATGCCCGTTTACATTTGCATGATTTTATGAGATAATTACAAGGTGTGGAAACAATTTATCATTATGTTCCTTATACTTAGATATAAAAAAAACAGATTCAGTTGCTCTGTGTAGTTTTGATGGTAATATTAACATATTTACATTGTTTTTTAGCATTTTACTTCCCTTTCCTCTATTAAAAAATAATGTATCACGATATAACAATAGGGCAGCACGGTGGTGCAGTGGATAGCACTGTCGCCTCACAGCAAGAAGGTCCTGGGTTCGAATCCAGGCCGGGGGCCTTTCTGTGTGGAGTTTGCATGTTCTCCCCGTGTCCGCGTGGGTTTCCTCCGGGTACTCCGGTTTCTTCCCACAGTCCAAAGACATGCACGTTAGGCTAATTGGAGAGTCTAAATTGCCCGTAGGTATGAGTGTGTGTGTGAGTGAATGGTGTATGTAGTGCCCTGCGATGGATTGGCGACCTGTCCAGGGTGTATTCCTGCCTCTTGCCCCAATGCATGCTGGGATAGGCTCCAGCCCCCCCGCGACCCTAACTAGGAATAAGCGGCTGAAGATGAGATGAGATGATATAACAATAAAATGAAATATGAAAACAGTAAAACAATAACGGTATCCTTCTGGGATATAAGGATGGTTTATGTTGACCTTTGGTTGGAATAAAGAAGAAGCTAAATAAACATCTGCTCCAAAAGCTCTCTGCATGTGTGAGTTTTTCCCCCCAAAGTAACAGCCAGGGAATTTTTATGGCTAAAGAATTCTGTCTGATTCATTTTCAGGAGGAAGAGCTGAAAAAAAAGACATTTAGAGGCTGGATTTAATACTCCGGTACACTGGTACAGTCGTACATTTAAGTACAACCATACCCAGACCTGTTTTTACTGCAATTGGAATGGCTGGATTGAACTGCCTGTAACAGGTAACCTACTGGCTGGAAACGCATGAAATGGGTCAAACTCAATGTGGTGGGAGGGATGACTCTTCACAACACAAGCAAAACAGTCAACCCACTTAGAAAACTGGCATTTTTTGTCGATAGAGATGTAGGTTCACACGTCTGTTCCAATTTCACTAGATGGGTCGCTAGGGCACATTTCAGATAATTGTGCCTTGGAAAAGTATTTTAAATACTGCTAAAAAAACAACAACAAAAAAACTGCCTTTTCACAAAGACCGACGCAGGCATCCGGTAAGACTGTATCGGGTGTCTAATGGGATGAATATAACATTCTGAAACTATTTTCTGTCACCCGCATAAACGGGAAACTATAATGTGCAGCCTCAGCTATTGAATATTCATTCAAAATAATAGCCTTTTGGAAATGCGGGGTAGATTCCGAGTCAAGGAATACATTATTACGATGTTATTCATCAAAGAAAATAGCCCTCTCGTTAAAGTTATCAAGCCCTTATTGGCTTCTTGCTTCCTGTCATTATCTGGACCGGACCAGCTGGGCAATGCATGTAATTATTAGAAAGCGAAATATAATGACATTTTCAGGGACTGCCCTTTTGACCCCCACTATCCACTTTTATTTTCAATACTTACATATTCATTTCAATACATTTTATCCAGAGTGACTTATCCATGTGCATTAACACATGGTAGGAACAATCATAGTTTGCTGACAAGATCAGTACAGTAATACAGCGATAGACATTGTTGTAGGCAGCTGCATACCATACCTGTAACACTGGGAGGGAAAATGTTAGTAATAAAAATAAAAAAATAAAAAACAAAAAAAAATTAAATGAGTAGGCAGGGATACATATAGAAGAAGTGTTGAGCAAGTAGGCAGTGGTGATGACAATGAATGGTAAATGTACAGAATTCAGTGGTAGTGGAGTCTGAAAAGGTGGGTTTTGAGTCTCTTGCGGAAGATCGCAAGTGATTCCGAAGTCCTGACCGATTGCGGGAGGTCGTTCCACCAGCGAGGGGTCAGGACAGAAAAGAGGCGAGACCACGAGGAGCGGCTGCAGAGCGCCCGGAGGGATGGGACAGTCAGTTTGCCAGAGGAGGCTGAGCGGAGGGGTCTGGCTGGGGTGTTGGGGGTGATGAGTACGTCATTACATTACAAGTTACTCTGCACACTCAGTTATGATGGCAGGCAAGACGCTTTGTTAAGGTGAATTTGATTGTTGGTCGCTTACTTATAACAGAAGATCCGAAAATCAATGTCTGAGCAAATTCCTGTTTAGAAGAGGCTCATAATTATGTTGGCATCTCTCATACTTCTGTGCTCAACCCCAATCTCACCCTGTAACACAGGCAGGAATCCGCAAAGTGAGATGACAGAAGGTGTTTACTGGATCATGTAAACTTTCAACATTTCAACTGACTGATAGGACCCTGCCCACGTACTGCCTATGGTGGTGGACATTTTCAGGAAATTTGTGGAGGCGAAAATCTCTCTTTCTCACTAACGTATTCAAAGCCATGAATGTGGGGAAATTATTCGATTGGACAAAAAAGGATTATGTGTCCAGCACCTGACAGCGTTTTCACTGCCTTTATGTAACTGTAAGTGAATATTTCATTCAGCAGGAAGGCTGGTCTTCGGTCTCTGACACGCGCCCACTCCCTTTCCGCCGTTACAAAACAAATTGAAGGCCTAAATGGTCCCCGAGGTGATTTGAGTCAGGTTTTCCCCCATCGCAGATATGTACCGGGGGGTGGGCTTCATCTAATAATGATGTGTTTTGAGTGAGCGCGCATGAATTATACATGGCTCTCCTTCCATATTTCAAAACATCGATTGGAGTCGTTCACATTGATCAGTGACAGCGCGTGGGCTTCGGGTCAGTGTGGAAGGGGCAGAGAGGGGTCACCATCACTCTGGGGGAACGATTCCCCTCCGCCGCGCACGCACTCGCGTACACACACACACGCACACACACACACACACACACACACACACACACACACACACACACACACATACACACACACACACACTCGCATACACACACTCATGCACACACTCACGCACACACACACACACACTTACACACACACACACGCACACGCACACGCACACACACACTCGCGCGCACGCACACACACACACTTGCATATATACACACACACACACTCGCGCGCATGCACACACGCATATATACACACGCACACACATTCACACACACATGCGCATATGCACATGCACACTCACACACACGCGTGTATGCACACACGTTCACGCACACCCACATGCGCATATGCATACACACACACACTCACACACATCTGCATATGCACACACACTCGTGTACACACATGCACTCACGTACAACACACATACATACACACACACACATTTGCATACGCACACACACTTTATTAATTGATCAGTGCACGCCAAACCTTCTGCAGATTGGAACGGAATCTCTGGCAGGAGCAACAGCATTAGCCATCACAATTCCTGTTGTACCTCGCTTTCCCTGTCCCTCCTCCCCACATAGACATCTGCCTGTAATTACAGGCAGCAGAAAACCAATGAATGAGTGAATGAATCAGAACTGTATTATCCCAAATTGGCAAATTGAATGATATAAACACTTATGTTACCATGGACACATTTACAAAATCCCAGACATCTGGTAGCCCTAAGCAAACGGAAGCCGTGCTTAGATTAAAACGCGTGACAAGCTACAGGTTGGCAGCCCTGCCATATACATAATAATAAAGGTGCGCATGTGCAAAGACATTTTCACACTCTCTGTCTGGATTGGCTGTATGTAACAATGCTATAGATTGGCAGGGGGTCTCAGCCCACTGTACTATAAAGTGTCTTCATAGTACGACAAAAAAGTTGTATTTTTCCATCATCTGCTGAAGCTGGCTGTTTTTCCATCACAGTTTTATTGAGCTGCCCAGAGGGGCTTATGACTGTATTTCAGCAACAATTCATTGGTTATCCTGAACCATAAATCCATTTGTGATGAAAGCACAGATGCACATAATGTCTGTTGCCTGAGCATTACTCCAGTAAAATTTCATTGTTATATGAAAAAAATATCACACTTTCTACAGCAAAATCACAATTACAATTTTAGTTTAAAAAAACCCCACAAACCAATAGTCTATACCAAATGGAAGAAATATGCATTTAAAAATGGCATTGAGTGTGCCATTGCTTAACTGCTTTACAATATATGTTATGGCATTGTACAGTAGTCGTCAATTTTGCATTAGCATGGTTTTTAAGTGGCTGTAATCTTGAGATTAATTTGACCCTTGTGGGCCACACGAGTGGAGAAGGTTTTCTATCGGGCATATTTAGGCTTAGCCAGCCAGCCAGTCTGTGCTGTCTGATTGCGTTCCCTGTAACCGGTTTCTTTTCACCACTAGGTGGCAGACCTTTCATTTGATAAGTGTGGCCTGCATAAGTCAATTCCCCTTATCCCCAAGAGCAAGTATGCAAGAGACAATGCAAGAAAGACCTCAGCTCGCAATTATTGATTGTAAGATAACACGATTATTAGGGTTATTCTCCGGCAAAAAAAAGAACCAGGAGCAGGTTTGTGGCCATGGCAGCTGAGTACTCTCCTTCCAGCCAAATGTAGCAGGTGTCATAACTGCCTACGCGGGTCTCATTACAGTGGTAAGCCCCATGCCATACATAATGCATGCATTTGATTTCAATATGGTAAAAACAAACACCAAGGGCATGTATCATTCAGTCATTTTTCAGCCAGGCGGCCACAAATTGTGTTTCTATGTCCCGGGCTAAAGGAAATTGTAGGTGATCATTACCAGAAATATGCACACATTTCCTGTCCATTAAAGTGAAAAATGATGCCATGTGCCCATTTGTCTTCTAACGACATCCCAGGCAATTACCCTGGCTTTCCCTCTTCGGTATCTGGACACAGACTTGTCAATAGCGCAGCGTTGCCATGGAAAACAAATCACAGGTGATTAACGCCCTCTGAGAGCTGGAGAACGGGGGGGACATTGATTTCAGAACTCTGAATTAAAATTACACGGAGTAGACGGCTCTATTGGCTACGTGTGGCCCGGGATACACGGCAGTATTGATCTGGAGCGGAGTGGGTTTTTGGCACAAGCCGCGGCTGGCTCTTTCCCGGCCGGGCCGATTGGTCGATCCTGGCACGACTTTGGACAGGGTCGGTTACCTCGGCTGGTCGACTGTGGGCATGCGTGCGGTTGGACTTCCGAGGTCCACAGTGACAAGTTGGCTGTGAGCTATCCCTCCATCTGTCCCCTCTCCGTACGGTTTGTGGAGCACAAAGCTAGTTCTCACTCTGTTACTCTGTTAAGCGCTAAACGCACACACAAAAACACCCCCCTCCACCCACAATAACCCTAAAACTTAAATTCCCTTATTTTCCCTCTCCTCATCCCCCAACAGCATTTTAAATTGTTATTTTACCTTTATTTATCCCGGTAGGTCAACTAAGAATCCAATTCTCTCTTGCAGTGATGACCTGGGGAATCTAAGTGGGAACGGAATGCAAGGGATTGTGTAGCCAATCAGATGTAGGGGGTGATTAGGCGGCCAGACGTAGAGAGACGATTTTGTGGGAATTTGACCAGGACATCAGGGTTAACACCCCTACTATTTCAAAAAGTGCCATTATATTGCCGTCGATATTCAACGATCGTGAGCAAGTCAGGACCTCGGCTTAACATCTCACCAGAAGGACAGGTGCAGGCCTCCCACGTGGTCTAGGTGGTTTCAACGTTGTTCGATTCCCTGGCTCTGGCCGGGAGTGCCACCAGGGGCGGCGATTACCTGTCCGCCCCAGGGAGGGGGGCGGGAAGCTGACAAGACGTTCGCTGCACACAGGAGTGGCTCTGGGGTGCCGGAGTTACGGTCGTCGGCTTGGCGAGCGCTGTCTCGGAGGAGACGATACTTCGCCTTCGTCGCTGCCGGTCCCAGGGCTACAGCAGCAAACTATGAGGGAGGGATTGACCTGAAAATAGCGGGTGTAATTGGCTACCAAACTGGGAGAAAAATGGGAGAAAATCTGAAACAAAAAAAACAGGAGGACAGGTGCATGCTGGTATTTCCACACCTGCCCTATGCCATCACCTGTGACAGGACACAGGGCCTGCAGCACCACCAGCGCAGGGGAAACAGAGCTGGGGTCCATAGCCCTCACCGCACGCCGCGTGGGTAAACTGTGTCTGACCCACACAGGCTGCTGCTCCTGGCCAATCGGTGGCAGGAACAGAAAACTAGCTCAAAAAGTGGGTCTGTGAGTGAGCTCCAGAGGAGACCGTCACATTAAAATTAAGGCTGGCCTACTTACGCGCAGAGTACCTTCTGATGTTTTTCCACAGACTTCCTGTGCAGCCTGACCTCTTTCTTTAACATCAATGAGAAACGGTTTCTCGCTTGATTGTGCTGGAAGGCTAAGGGATGGTATTCCCCCGTTTATAGCCAGGCGCTGAGCAACACTGTAGAAAAACAAAGTAGAAAGCCCTGTGTGGGAAACTGGTGTGTGGACAAATTTATTACAAAACCTGCCTATGCTCTCCCGAATTGACAGCGGGAGGTGGCAGCGAGCGTGGGTTAAGAAACAATTGGGCATATCAAATTGGGAGAAATAAGGGGAAAAGCAGAACAAAAAAGAAAATGATTCTCCCAAAAAATTATCTTCCACTATTTCAGTTAAAAGCATTTTTCCCCATGACTAATTCCCCATTAATTCACGATTTCCATTTTGCACGTGTGGTTGAGCTAGAAGGATAAGACCTCCTGCACCTGCCTGGATGTTGCTGAACGGGGCCAGGGCCTCTGCAGGGAATGCCGGCATCGGGCTGACTGCTTCCCTGGCTCCTCAGGTTTGTCCCTGGTGCCGCACCGCGGGAGCCTCCACCTCCATCTGGTGAATTGAACAGGTGAAGCGAGAGATGCTCCTCCAGCCAGGATTGTCACACCACGCGCTTCTCCACACAAAAGGAAACAGGACTGAGGAAGGGGACAAAGGAAACATGGAATCAGCTATACTCAGACAGCAGAGATACTTCGATAGCGGAGATGGGGTCGATTCCAATTAAGGTCTGTTAATTCAGGAAGCGAATTGAAATAAATTTGATGAATTCATTGGAAAAGAAAACCTCATAAAATATTATTGCCCATATTATTTCAATTCATTTCCTGTACTGATTGAACTGAAACAGAATTGAGCTCAAACCTGCACTGGCTCACGCCAGTTCTATTGTTCTGTATAGATAAAGAGCAAATCTGCTCTCTTAATCCTGACTCTGAATACCCAACATGCAATGCGACTAAGAAGAATGCAGGAGCGGACCCCATCGTAGTAATATAACCCATTTGCTGACCGTTCCACATCGTCCAGAGAGAGCAGGGCCGAGTTTTGTTCCTGCAAACGGCAGACAGTGCACAGAGACATGAACATGTATGTTTAATAGCCTGAGTTAATTTCATCTTTTATTTACTGTGCTCGACTGAGGGCTCATTTGTGATTGTGATTCAATCTACTCTTTGTTAATGGCGCTTGCTGCAAATTTTGCTCACCCACACTCCCACCTGGGCTACCAAATAATAACCACCCCACCACCCCCATTGACACACTCCCTGGCGCTAAGGTCAACCGGGAGCGTGTCATTGTGGTATCCACATCACTTCGATGCCTGCTGTGTCTGGTTGGTCACAGATGGGGGCTGGTGGTAGACACTAGGCTTTTCCCTTCCTCGAAGTACAGGTTCCAAGAGCCACAAGAGCTAAAGGAGCACAGCCATTGCTGCACATTTAAACGCTGCTCTGTTAATGTGTTGTTGACGGGGGGAGTCCGCAGCGAGAGGTACTTCCGTCTCTCGAGTTCCAGAATGTTCTTTTCGACTAATACATTTCTCATGGGCAGATTGCCCACCGCGGTTTCATTTCACTTGGTCTTTAACTAACGATTTCTGAGAGGCGCCCGCCCACCTACCCACACACCAGTCTTCAGAAGGACACACAGATCACTCAAGACTGCATTCAGACATTAAAACAGCGCTTTATGGGAAACGAGAGTTGCATTGCGCCGCTACGAAGCCAAAAGGTCTCTTTATTCAATGTCAGTGTTTTATTAGATCGTGACAAAGTCAATACTTTTCTCCAATGCAATTTGTCTGGAGAATTTAATTGTAGACTGTTCTCTATATTACAGATCACGAATCCACGGAAAAATGTTTTTATTGGTACAGAACGACAAGTGTAATATTTCCCTTTGCCACAAGGCCAAATTTGGACATCAGATATCAACACCAGGTGCCAGCAGACGTACGACACACCTCTGTATTATAACCTCGTTCACATGTTACAAACTGTTCTTTAAAAACGAGACACTCACAGTCCTATATTCCTAACGGCTCACATATCCTAATGAGAAATCCTGTACCGGAACTCCGAACAGTAAAAATGAACTGATTACATGCTGGTCATAATCTGAAATATACCTTTTTCAGTAAATAAAAAATAAGATGATGGAAGATGTTAGGTATTCCTTTACAACTGTGACACAAAGATTACAGGGATAGCACCGCTCAGGGTAACACTATTTCATGGATGTGCACTATCTCTGATGTGAGAGCACTTCAAGACCCTATATCTCTGTGAGTGCTTGCTGGCCATTGACAACATCCCTCTTTTATTTATTGCTGTCTAGAGGAGGCCTGTGGACTGGTGCTGTCTGGTCTACTGTTAAACAATTTGCCCTTGGAAAGGGGAATTAGTATCTCAAGGGCCTTTTGTAATCCTTTGGCAGAGAAATTATAAATGAGACGTACAATGAAAAATAAATAAATAAATAAATACATAACCAACAAAGGAGGACTGACTGCAAAAGCCAACAACCCCCCCCCTCCTCCCTTCATTTGAGTGGACAAACCCCCTACCCCCCTCATGTTTTTCCCAGCCCCTCCTTCCCTTGCACTACTATGGGGTTCAATAGTCCTGGGCGCGCACGCATGTGTGTGTGTGTGTGTGTGTGTGTGTGCGTCTATATGTGCGAGCATCTGTGTGTGTGTGTGTGTGTGTGTGTTTGCATCCATGTGTGGGGGTGGGTGGTTGTGTGCATGTGTATGTGTGTGTTTGTGTGTGTATATGTTGGCATCCATGTGTGCAAGTGTGTGAGTGTGCATGCACGCACTGTATGCATCCAGGTGTGGGGGTGGGTTGTTGTGTGTGTGTATATCTATGCATATGTGCATCCATGTGTGGAGGTGGGTGGTTGTGTGCCTGTGCGTGTGCGCTGTGTGTGTGTGTGTGTGCGCGTGCGCTTGCATGCGTCCATGTGCGGTAGTGGGCGGGTGTGTGCGTGTGTTCATCCGTGCGTGAGAATGCTCCACCGTCTTCCCTCTGCCAAGCCACACCACAGCGCACCACAGCGTGCGGCGTCCCCAGTGGTTCCCCTGGCGTAACAAAGGTTAAACCCGCTGTGCTTCAGGTTGTCTAGCAAGATGGGAGAATTTCCAAGGCACAGGGCTAAAAGCTGGAAGGCAGACCCGGGCGCGAGGTCCGCTGGCGGGGAGAATGAAGAGGGCGAGGTGGGCGAGAAGTAAAGCACAATGGAACACCATGAATGGGAGCAGGTGATTGAACCGGACCACTGATAAAAAGAGCTCCGCTGTGTAGCAATGAGGCCTTTTCCCCTCGTCTCACTTCCCTCATTTGTTGATGGATGATTTTTAAAGGCGTCAAGCACTTGAGATGGAAAGACGATCTACTGAAGGCTATGGAATTGCCAAATCCCCCCTCCCTTCCCCCAAGTAAAAAATGATTATGGGAAAACCCTGGTACGAGGGTCATAATGAATAATTATTTTCTCTTTTTGTCATTTCTGCTGTGTTTTTCCCTCTCACAGACCGAATAATTCCTCATTCTGATTGCGATCTGAATATCATGCTTCATCACAATTGCTTATCGCTGGCTTGTGGCTGGGGTCTTTTGAAAGCAGCCCTCTTTGAGATCTTGATTATAGATTGTTAAGTGGACCTAAATAAAGCTCTTCCTGTGGAGAATTTTAAGGTGCCTGAGCTCCCTTCAGTGCACACAAATCCTGCACTCGCTCCTTCTCTCTTTAGTAAGTCGGTTCTCAAATCTGCCTCAGCCTCCACAGTCCTACCGTGCCTGTCTTCAACATGTCCCTCTTCCACACAACCAGTGCAGGGCAGACGAGCAGGTCTACGGCAGCACAATGCTCAGCCAGCTTTGAACATTTCCGCCATGGACACAACAGCTCTGGCGCAATCAAATAATGAATGAATTGACTATGTTTTTAAACTTTTTACAACTTTAACCTCCCTTCGGAAAAAAACATTACATTTACATTTTAAGAATTTAGCAGACGCTCTTATCCAGAGCGACTTACAAGATGTGCATAAATACATGGTAGGAACAATCATAGTTTGCTCAAGACAAGAGGGGTCCGTTTCCCCAGCATGCCATGTGACGGCTAAGGCTAACATATGTGGAACTACGGAGGAATGATCGGAATCGTCATGGCAACGGTGCGTGCTGAGCGTGCCTCGTCTCTCTCCCTTCAAGTGTGGATGCTGCGGTTGCGCTGGGTATGGTTCATGGTAAAAGCAGGAGAACGTGGGCTCCCAGGACAGGCCTCCACCCCAAGGGCTTCTCCTCACCTCAGAGTTATCATTCTGACGTTCGAATGGCTCAGGTCCAAACGGAGCGTGTTGTTTCTCATAATTACATTGTAACCAAGGCCTCGTTTTTGCATCGTTTAAAGTGGTACCCGTGTACCTTGACCCCAAAATAGCATAACTGGTACGGAGACTGCTTTCACCGTTGCTGGCAGGTCGCCAAGGACTGCTGTGAAGAGCACATACATTTTCTCTTTGTAGAGATGATGGAACAATGTTATCCATCACATGTAACGATTCCCTGATTGTCTGTGTGTGCTGAGGTTAGGGGAATCAATTTCTGTGATCAACCCAAGCCTCATCCCCCCCCCCCCCGCCCCCACTCCCCCCCAACCCCCCATTCCACACTAAGGCTGTGAGATTGAATACAGGGCAAACACCGTTTCTGTGCTTCAATACTTCTGCTGCCCTTTTCCGTTTTGGTAGGTGACGGCTCTAGAGCTTATGAGGCACCACATATCCCTGTGCTCTTTCTGTTTCACCTCCCAAAGGCTACCAAAATTCCCCACCTCTTGCTCGGCAGTTCTTCCTTCCTGGAAGTCGGTTAATGAGAACGTGTTTCCCATCAGGGGGGATGAGAGAAATCGCTGAGCTGACACTTTTAAGCCAGGGTGATGTTGATGGGTCCCTAATGCATTCCAAGGGGACTGTTGACTTGGCTCTTTTTGACTCAAGGATGAACACCGTTAATGTGAACATAATGCTCCTACCCCAAGCACTGTAGCCAGTATTGTAAAGACAGAAAATTGAACTTGCAAACTCATTCAACCTTCCATTTGTGTTCCATAATCATTTTTTAGGGGTTGTTTCAACTCAACAAAGTAAAACTCTTTAAAAAAACTTTTTTAAACTCTAAGAAATGCTCTATGGTAAGAGAACATATCCTTGAACAGACAGAATTAACATAGGTAAAAGCATTTTAACATGAGTCAAGATTAGCTAAAAGTAGCAATGAAGGGGAAGATAAAACTGATAATTTAACAGTGCTAATGTTAGCTAGATAACATGAACTACCTAACTTAACAAGCTTGTAAACTAGCTTGTAAACTTGTAAAATAGAATAACAATTCCATTAAGTTATTGCAGTCTTTTAATTTAAGCAAACAGGTCCTGTTGTTTTAGCAAACTCCTGCACAGGCTTTCTGATTGATCAATCTTCCCACTAAGATAGGGACTGTACCCATCATATTAGGCAGCACACACTTTACTGCCCACTGTTTCAATTTCATGAGATTCCCAGTAGTCCTCATTATTTTTTTATTTCTCCTTTATTTAACCAGGTGAGTCCTGTTGAGATTTACATCTCTTTTACAAGGGAGCCCTGGCCAAGAAGGCAGCAACATAAGTTTCCGCATTACAATACAATAACAATACAAGAAATACAATACATAGAATAACAATATACAAAAATACAATCTCAATTAAAACAGCTACAGACTTCAGTTTTTAAAGACTGTAACAAACTTTTAAAACCTGCTAGAGGAATGAAGTCAGCCATTATGCGCATAATGTTGGAGCACAGTTCCATGGTTGGGTGGTATCAGAGATGAGACGTGGAATGGTGGGCACATGGGGAGCATGCGGGCAGAGTGTGTATGTGGGAGGGAGCCTTGCTTGGGTATGAAAGTGGCCGTAGAGTGGCATGAGAAGTAACGAGGGAAACAAAAATAGTAATAGGGAAAACATAGCCCGGCAACACTGGCCCTGATAAAAATTAATATAGGTTTTATCCTCAGAGGCTTAACTGTGAGTAAATTCCCGCTTTCCTTTGTCACGTAAACATGACTAAATCAGGTCACCTTTGCCTCAAAGGCCTGTGACAAAGCTAGACCAATTGCTGCTTGCAAGCTAAAACAAACGGGAGAGAGAGCGCCTTCCTTTATTTTATAATGATCCTTAACCCTCTTTTATTAATTGTGTTGCATGACTAACAAGGATGCCTATTTAAAGAAGCAATCAAAATCGGAACACAGTCCCAAGAACAGTTCTAGAGCTTAACTAGACGGCCCTGCAGCAGAACAATCCAGTGTGTACGTCAGCGTGCTTGTATTCCGGGCGCTGACTCAAACAGAACAATGTTTGGTGCTCAAATAGATGAGCCGATTGAAACTGTGTAAATAATAACACGACTAACTGGCGCACCCACAAAACTAGGTGGAAATATTCCCAAAATGGTGTTTTATAACACTGTAAATAGCTGCTAGTTGAACTGTGTGCCTGTTGTAGAGTTGCCTGTTCCGTGTGCCTGTTCAAAACAAGTTGAGCCCAGTGTTGATATTAAATTATATGCATTTTGAAAGCACCCAGGGTTCTGGGCCATTATCAATTTAAAGGCAAGCTCTCTGCCTCGCATACATATGGCCACCAGCCATTGTCACGCATATGCATGCACAAAAGCACAGGAACAAACACATATTAATGTTTGTGTGTGTGGGGGGATGGCGCGTGCGAAAGATTCATGTGAACAGAAAATTGCACTCATAAGAAACATCTATATTGCAGCTATAAGAGTTGCTACTTTTCAATTTGCTGCTTGATTGATTTACAGACCATACAGTAAATTGTGGCCCCCACCAACTGCACAGAATGTGCACATTAATCAGTGCAATTTGCTCTCTCTATTTAATCTAATAAATTAAAAATTAGATTGCAATCCTACATAAATTTTCTTAAAGGACAAATTATGAATATCTGAATGTCATATGTACAGAATTTCATAAATTACATCTTCTGTGTGGACAATATTATGGTGTTTCAAACCCCCAATTAGATTGTTGTCTTAACAATCGCTCTGCAATGAAAAGTGCTATATAAATGAGGGTTATTATTATTATTATTATTAAGAGAAGGATGTGTTAAAACCACTTCCTGGGTAGAACACCTAAACAAAATCCAAACAGCTTTGCACTTCAAATCAACTTGGAGAAGCACCTTAGTTTCCACTTATCTAATGGTTTCAAAATGCCCTTTAAACATTGTGTCATTGTACGGCAGCAGTTCATTTGTACAATCCGCTCGGTTCTGTAATTCACCACTAAAGCTTTGAATTACTTGAGATGATTTATGTTGCAAAGCATCAGAAAGGCGCATACAAATGGAATGACTCATTTCACACACAATAGCCGGGCTGCATTACAGTCCACTTACTGCTGTCTGCAGAGGAAATTTACAGCTAAATAAACACATAAATCCTGCTATGCATGTATGCTGACTTAATTAGTATATCCCAAAAGAGGAATCGCAGTGCTGCTACAGCGTCATGCTTGAGTGTACGGCAAGGACTCGGATTGTTTACCGCTTTGAAAAATTAAACGAGAGTCCGCAAAAAACAACAACAAAACAAAGCAGCCATCGCTACATGCAAGGGGGGTGGAAAATTGACAAATTGGTGGAATTAGCAAAATAGCGCAGAATTTTCAAAATAAATGCTGCCTCGGCAGCAGCGCTGAAATATGAGTTTCGGCCCGTAATGAGCAGCGCACTGTCCTGTCGCGCGGCCTACGAGAGAGAGGAGAGCGCGCACATTTGGCTGATGTATTGACCGCCATTTGGCTCAGCTGATGAGGCGGAAAGCGCAGGAACGTGGCGGGAGAAACAAGATCAGTGGAAGAGAAAACACAAACTTCCCGATCTCGCGGAGGCTCGATCCCGAGTCCATGGCGGAGGTTAGGACCGATACCCCCCCCGGAATGCGCTGACATTAAAACGGCATGCCCAAATGATCTCTCCGTTTGGCAATCACTCATCAGATCCGTGTGTTGATATAGCTCTTCTGACTCACGCAGCCGATGGGGAACGTGGTTCACATGTAGAGAAGGTCACTTAGCATGTTGCATGCTGTGCGTTAAAAATAAACCGCTGCTCACGGATGCACGTGAGACCGGGGGTTCGCGTAGATTCCTGGCTGCACGCTGGCATGAAGTTGCCCCCCCCCTGTGAATCCTAGCCTTATCGCACCATCACGTAACCGCTCAAGCCTTATAACTTCCTTAATGGGGTTTTCAAAAAAGCAGGTTTTCCTGATTGGGTTCAAAGGCAGGTTCTGGAAGGACCAACCCCAGCCCAGGTTTCAAATTGCATCCCTCGGTGGCATGGGGGAGGTGAACAGTGTTCCGTCATAAGAATGGGCAACTGGCCTCACGTTTATCAGCTTTTCGCCGATTGCGCCGGCACCCACATCATCCCTCTATGACAGGGCTGATAACTGTTATTATTCACGCGCAAGGAACATTGCGTTCCCTCCTTGGGCCGGGCACGTGACTAGCCGACTCGGGGTGCGAAGCTCCAGGCCCCTGGTTCCCTTCGCAGCGGGGGGAAATGATGCTCAGGAGCCCGCTGGCTGCCGCTGAATCATAGACGCACATATGCGGCACGTATGAGAAATTTCAATGCTTCAGAGTCCGTTTCGCTCTTACACAACGGGGGAGGGGGCTCCGTCCCAGTGGACGTCTCCGGTTCTTTGCACCCTCCTCGACTCGCTGTTCCCGTTCACATTTTTCACCGGAGGTCTCTCCCGCTTCGTGACAGCATCCCGAGCGACAATCACCGGGGACCCTCTAGCCAGCAGTCTTCAGGTTGCACCTCAGCTCAATTCCCCCACTGTTGTGCAAAGTGCTAAAGTGCTGAAGTTGTCAGTTGGGCTTGGGGTGGAATACAATTCTCCTACGTTGTTGAACAAAAACGAACGCACGCATGAGTGATAATCATGGTTGTCTCGTTTCAGCCCTTCGAATTTAATTCTTGTAACAGCGATAAGACCCGTCGAACTATTTAAAGACATGACTTCGTTAAAAATGCATACCTGACAGGTTGCTAAGAGCAAGCTATTCAGACTGTTTTAACATTTACTGAAGTCCTTTGGAAGGCAAAACCGCCAGAGTAGCCTACCTGACTACACTCGTAGATATATATGAAGCGGAATGAAATAACAGAACGGGGTGGTCTGTTTGTCCATATTTGGACGTGGACCTAGTAAATATGTCAATACATGTCAACAATGCCAATAAACCCTGCACTGAATTATATCAGGAGGGCAGCTTTGATGATTCCAACATTTTTATGCGTTTGCCTTAAATGTTACATATTTTTAAAAATTGCTAAGGATTTGTGATCACCATCAATATATCTATGACATTTAGGAATTTTAGGAATACCTCCCTTATGAAAAAATCGCATGAATTTCATGTGAAATGTTTTAAAAACAAATATATACATGTGATTGTGTACCGGATATCACTAGACTAAAGAGGAGTAGGCTGTAAGGTGAGTAGGCAGTATACAGAAGCCATCTTGTAGGCAGAGACGATGCCAGACAAAAAGAAAAATCACCTTAACCTGGCACTGGGGAGGCAGTGGGTTCGATGCCCAGTCAAGTAGTACCAAAGACTCTGCTGGCACCAAGCATTACAGAGAGACGGATTGGGGTCGTTGCCCTGTGAAGGACAGGCATCCGGTCTGGGGGGCACTAGGATGTCAGGCTAATTCAAGCCAAACTAGTTGGGAAGGGCTCCAACCCCATGAGCTGCTGGTGCCGAGACAGAGCTCCAGTACACTGCTAATGCTGGGACAAGGGATTCTACACGGATATGGTCAATTTTTTCCCTTCTTCCGAGTCTTGCTAGGAACCTCGTAATATACGTTTATATCATCCGTCTGGAACGAGCTCATTTATACAAGCGCTCGATAACCCTGGTGCATCCTTAGGTGTGTATCACACGGAAAAAGCTGATTTGAATTCATCTAATGCAGCTCAGCATAACTTATTACTGGGTATAACCATGATATTGTAAAAAAATGTAATAAACATATTTCGATGGTGTGGATTCCGTGCACATCTGTGACCCAGCTGGTCCAATGAGAAGATGATAAATGTGTGGGTGACTGACAGGGGGGGAGGGGCTGACCAGGGAAGAGCAGCACCCGGTCTTGGAGGAGCAGCAGTGGGGCTCAAACAGCACTGCCCTGGGACCTGGAGCAGCAGCTGGCCCCTTGCAATTAACCAGCCATCAAAGAATCATTCGACAATTTCACTGTGCGCAAAACATGTGGCGTGCTGCAACAGCGCAGTCACATGCAAATGGGGGGTTCATTACAAGGTGCCGGCATCTTCTGTAAATGCGTGTTCATCAAGATTCAAGAGCTGTGGTGCAGTACGCTGGCAAGGGTTGAGTAAAACGTGCACTAGGAAATATATCACACTGCACTCAGTTATTCACACCCAGTGCTATAGAATTTTGGACGTGTCAAGTATTTAGACCCAAAGTGTAAGGTGGAAGACACGGGATGAATGATCAACTCCCTTATGCCTATGGTGTAAACTTAAACTTAACTCGTAGTTTGGAGAGTTCATTTTTAGTCATTTTTAAACTCACCAAACTGTGTTTCTGAAGTTAAAAAAACTGCAGTTACTCTTAAGTCAAATATGAGATATGTCGATTCAACAGAGATTCAATATTTTCCATCAAATTTACGATCAGAAGGACAAGCAGACTGAGAAGGCAGCAGTAGGGGGAAGTGAACATGAACATGATTTAGAGCGCGCAGCCTGACTGAATGTATCCACCTGCGTTGGGTAAATTACTCAATAACGTGGAATTCACAAAAAAAGACAAAAATGTGACACAGGGTGTACACAAGCAATCCTTTCGATTGCTTCCATGTTTCCTCAGGAATCATCCAGAACAGAATGCTCTGCATTAACGGACTTCTAAGTGAAGACTGGCCCTCCGGTGTTGGGTAGAGGCGCTTTGGTTGGATGAGATAGACCCTCTCGTTTTCCAATCGAAAGGCAGCTTTTCAGATTTTTTTCTCCTCTCCTCCCGTCCTCCACTGGGAGTGCTCTGTGGTTCTTGCATTCTCTCATTTATTCAATTATTTTCTTTTTCTTTTCTTCACCCTTTTCTGTGCCCCCAGGTTTTCATGAATTATTAAAGTTATGTTTTGGTTTTTTGCCTTGTTCAATAATCCTCTCTATGGGCGTCCTTTATTTCCTTTGTCCATCGATCTATTTTTCCCCAAACTGACGCATTAAACCTCTTTATGCATTACATTATGACTTTGCCTTATAAAAATGACCTCTTGAAAGTATACCAGAAATATCCCATCCAGAATCTGAGCTTGTCTCTTTGGATTTCTCCCCATTGCTATGTTAACTTTTCATCCCTGCTACACTGTTTGTTAAAACAGTGAAGTTTTGATTGGTAAAATTGGGATTACTGACATTTCAATTAATACTTTGATCTTTGGCAGAGCTTGGACACATTTATTAAAACTAATAGCTTTTGGAAATCGTCTGTTGCACGAGCTTTGAAGTCCTTCCACTGTCCCAATAATGAGAATGTCCTGATTGACTGGACGTTCTCTCTTTAATGAATTAGTCTGTCTGTTCAAATAGGACAAATGATCATCAAAAATGAAAGATTGTTTTTCTTGCTCTCACCTAAAATATCACTTTATGTGACTTGGAAATTAGATATGATTCTTCATTTTTAATTGTCATTCATAATTCATATTTTCTCAACGAGCACTGTCACGGCACCGCCACATTTGACAGATCTTTGGTTAACGAGCGTGCCTATCAATCGCAGCGCAGTCTGCCATAGGGGCCGAGCATATGCTCGCTGCATGATTCAGCGGGGCGCGTAGACAACCAGGTCTAAAGTGAAGTGAGAGGTTTTCTTCAAAGCCTTTTTTTGGGATCATCTGGCTTCACTTCACTGCACCGCACCGCACCGGAGTCATCGACTCACAGGCTATAAAAGACTGCGTTTCATCCATCACATGTTACACGGGTGTTGTTAGAATGGAACAGCGGGTGGAACCTAGCACAGGTAAACAGGAATGCAGGACATTAACTCAGACCATCCAAATACCTTTTAAAGGAAATTTTGTTTCCCATTTTGGTGTCCAATTACACCCGCTAACCCCCTCGTACTACGGGTTCGCTGCCGTAGCCCTATGACCGGTGGTGTCGAAGGTGAAGCATTGTCTCTTTCGAGACGGCACTCGCCAACCCGTCGACCCCAACTCCGGCACCCCAGAGCCACTCCTGTGCGCAGCGAACACCCTGTTGGCTTCCCTCCCCCCTCCCTGGGGCGGACAACCAATTGCCACCCCGGTGGCACTCCTGGCCTGAGCAGACTCTGGCGCGACGGGGAATCAAACCCTGCAAACACCTTTTAAACCACAAAAAGACAGCCAGGAAAACAAGAGAAGGCTTTTGAGGCCTTTTGTCTAAAGGTTTAACCGTCACTCCAAATTGGCACATTTTAACACTAGGCTACAACAACTGTTTTGGAGGAGATTTGCGAAAGTGCGATTTTCTATTTATTTTTGAAAAATTGTGCTACGTGCGGCCCTTAAATAGAAACAAAAACAATGGAAATGTCAGTGTTAGTCAATATCAAATTAGGATGCATACAAACAGACTCTTGCAGCAGAACAAATAGCATAACAGATATAATTTTGTGACTTTAGTGAGCCCCTGTGCTACTCAAATGTATAAACATTTGTAATTGGGCACTTTTCCCGTTGTTGTTGTCGTTTTAAACCCGTCTGCTAATCCAGTCCGATTAATGTTCTTCCCCTTGGCTTAAAAGCCTCCATTAAACATCTCTGCATGTCTTACTATTTCTTACTGCCCTGAGAAGGACATGTGTTCTTCTGATAGGTGATGGGGTAATAAAAATGCTAATGATTGATAATGCTCTTTTGAGAAAAGTAAAAGAGAGAGAAAAAACTTCCTGGGCTACTCTATATTTAGATCTATAAAATAATATGTGCCGTGCTGGGGAGCTGTGGGAACAGATTAGGGTATCAGGATAGCAATCAGATATTTAATACATCTGTAGCCATGAGTCCCAGAGGGTCCCCAGTGCCCATTCTTCGTGCATTTTCATTAAATCCTTAGCAATTAATACACCAATGAAAATTAGCTTTTTAATCACCTTGCTTTCCACAGTTTATAAAATATAGAACCAATAGCACAGAGCCACAAAAATATACTACATGTATATACTGTATATATACACATCTGCATTTCTTTTGCTTAATTTCAGACCCAATTAGATGATACATTATTGTACTTCTTATTGACCTCCATTTTATTTGTTTTATACATTTGAAAATAGCAGTCTTGGGACAAAGTTTTTGACATCAATAAATGCCAACTGATCTATTCTAGGCATGTCTCTACAGCATCTCTGCGCCTTAATGGTACGCAAGGAGATTAAACGCTTTCAGGCACTCCGTTGACTTGCTGAACAAATTTGTTTTTTAGGGATGAACTTCATCGTGACAGAGGACGTTATCTCGGGTCCAGCGTCCCAGCCTGCCACCCCTTGCCACGCTGCCCCCTCTCACTTCCTGCACCTGTCTGTAGCGACCGCCACCAATTTACCTTGCCCAACCGACTGGAAATGAGGAACGACGCTGCCGAATAAGTGCACAGGCCCAAATTGCCCATCCCTGCTGGCACCTTTTTATAAGCTATGTGGCTATTTATAGAAGACGGGCAGGGTGGATTAACTGCGCATCCCCCTGGCGTGTGATCTGTACAAATTACTCAGTGGTTCTTGGGCAGGGTCTAACCCACCATTTCCGCGTACAGACCTCAGCTAAGCCCCGTGGCTCAGTTGTAGATCTAGTAAGGGATTCCACTGTTTTTCACGGCTTTTCACATCGATGAGATTCTTGGTAAGCGGTCTGCAGTCTAGCCAATCTCCAATATTTATTTATTTCTGTCTTGGTAATACTAGGAAAATGTAATATTGCCTACTGCAACTGGCAACAGCAAGGGTGCTTATGCACTTCTCTGTAGAAATGTTGGAAGTCTTAAAATCAATCAAAATCTATCAAAGTGATTTACGACGTGTGCAATATGCTTGTGTAAAATGTCTTTCCGTGTGCATTGGAAAACGCTGTGCCAACGATGTCACTCCATCATCCTCGCTCTGCACGTTCCGGGAAGTCGATCACCCCGACTGTCTGAAACCCGAACAGCTCCTCCTTCCTCCACGCAAAACACAAACAGAGAATGTGCAAATGGAGCTCCGTTACATTTTCACATTCCTCAGCGTGTTCAGTGATCTAATGAACCAGCGACGATGTCGACGGTGCCCCATCCCCACCCCCTGAGCTGCAACATATACTGTGCTTTTTAATTTTGTTCTCAGCACGCATGGAATAACATTATGCATATCCACATATACCATAAATCATATCAAATTATCGCACTTTGATCTGTGTTCCCCGGGAAGTCAGATTGCAGGATGGAGTGGGGGGGATGTAAAAGCCTTACTCGGGAACACAGTGGCCTGCATGTGCCGTTCTGCATTAGGGCTGGCGTTGCCGGTCCCTGCCAGAGGTTCTGTGCTTGGGCGGCATTGCCCAGGCCTTCACGGGCCGCCTCTCGGGAGGGCGAAAGCCCGTCTGTTACGCATCTGCACAGCTGAGCCGAGGTGACGGGTGGCACAGGAGCCAATGCACGCTTGGGCTGCTTAAAATCTGCGGTAACGGTTGCGCGAGGGGGAGAGAGAGAGAGAGAGAGAGAGAGAAACAAAGTAAAACACAGTGGTGCAACAGGGCATAAATCATACATTATATCCTGCCCCGTGGGTAGATAGCCCACGTTTCCCCTTGTTGACGTTGGACCCAATTTGTCCTTTCGCCCGGTAGGAGAGATGCAGGAGGGCGCACTCAAGCAACACGTTCCCTGGCTGGTCGCACCCAGGGAATCTGGCAATATATCATATTTATCAGCTTTCCACTGAAGATGCTGGGCTTGCTGTATGCTCATGACAGGGGAAAAAACTGCAAGCTACAAGATATTTACCCGACCATGAATCCGGGTATGAATCCCCATGGATCCTGCTTATTGCAAAGCCAACATTGGAAAGGTCAGTCTATAATTATCTATAAGCTGTCGAAAAGTGAAGATGTCATGCCTTGACCTACGAAACCTAAAGTACCGTAGCATTACAGACAAGGTGGAGAAACACTGTGGAAATGTGGAAGACTGGAATGGCAAACCTTCTTTTCCTCAACAATCATCAAAGCGGTTCCCTGACAATGGCCTGAAAAACACAACATAACATATAAATGTATTCCCCACTTTGGTCATAAGAGAATATATTTTTTCACAAGTAGTCGGAGGTGCTGCATAAGAAACACCTGCTACGTGAGCATCGTTATTTATATTAAATGAGGTCTTAAGAGCAAAGATTTCCCTGGTGAATTTGTGCCAGACATATAATTACCTATGCAAATTAAGAAAACCATGATCCTATGAGATGTTGGCCCCCTCAGGGAGGCCTATTAAAGGGCATTCCCACCAGAACAGATATAGAACAGAACTATAAATGCTAAATAAATTGTATCTAATTCTCCTGAATAGCAGTGCTTACATTGCAAGGATAACTATAAGATTGAGCTAGACCGATAATGACAAATGCCATAGCAATCCCTCCCAGAGCGACTTTTAGAACATTTCTCCAGCTAAAATACAAAGTATAAAAAATATAAAGTACAAAAATGTGTAAGTTTGTGGACCCACAACCCCCCTCCCCCTGTTGTTTTTCTGGGGGACCAGGTAGAGGAGTAGCAAGTCTTCAGAATTCATGCTCTCCTTTTTATTTTTCTTAATCGAGAGGCAGTTAATAGCAGTTATTGTCAGATGTCAATCGCGGGGTGCGTGTGAGTGTTGATCGATGATTGACCTGTGAACAATAACCAAAAAAAAAAAAGAAGACAAATCTGAATCTCTTTAAACTTTATCCCCAATCAGGGCATCTGCTCCATTAAAGCACACAGGGCATCTCTGTAAGGGATTTAGCCAGGCCAGGCCAGCCACCCCCCCCCTTCCTCTTCCTCTTCCTCTTCCCTTAAATATTTAATGGGAAGTGACAAACGATGAGGTCAAAGCAAAGCTCCGGAAAAGTTCAAACATCTATTAAGATTATTCCTCTCCACAGAATTGCCCACATCCCCCCCCCCCATGCACCCTCCACTCCACCCCCTCCCTCCCTCAACGCGTCCCATCAGCCCTTTCTGGGGAAGCGGTCAGGGCCACAGATTAACAAGCCTAAATGGAATTTGCTGCCGCGGTGCATTTCTCCTCATTACAGGGAGATTGAGACCTTGCTCTGGGACTTTGCGCTGGGAGTTGCGCATGCACTTTGACTGTTCCCCCTTGGATAAAGCCAAGCAAGAGCTCAGGCTTAAATTAAAACTGTAAAAGGAGTATTAGGCAAAAAAAATGTAATAATAATAATAATGAAATAACGATACATATAAGAACGAGAATCAAAGAATCTATTACCCAGTCCTGGGTGGCAGTTATCGAATGTGTATTTGACTCTTTTTTGCATTCCACCATTTCGAGATGAGGGCTGTTGACCTTTCGACTCGACTGTTCAATCACTCTCCTGAAACCGTCAGGATCCATGAGCACAGCTTCTCAGGCTAAAATAAGACGGTTCAAGTTGAATCAATGTCCTTGGCACAGATCCTCCTAATGACAGCGCAGGAATACGAGTCGCTTACTCTGGACTGTTTGATTTGAGTAATAACCACTGCCAGGATTGATATACGAGTGGAGGAAAGCGGCGTTTAGCCTACGGTCCCGGCTCTGCGCGACTGATCCGGCGGGATTCGAAGAGGATTACCGCAGGATTCCGTAAAGGCCCCCTCCTCAGGTGCAGCGGCGCTTCCCAGAGTGCCAGTGTTGCACTGTCGGCGTCTAGACGCGTGGCCGTAATTATAACCGTAGATCAGCCAAGGGGACGCTGGGAACACAGGGGCCATTTACTTCTTAAATAATGTCCCACACTCTCAACCTTCTATATCTCCATGCACCGCGAGCAGAAAAGACGCTGACGAATTTATCAAACCCCGGGTGCGAATGATGGTTTGATCAATATCGCCATTATCTGCCTCCTGCCCCCTTTTTATCGACTGTCCTCCCGGATTACGTTCCGGCTATGCTGCGCGCCGTGCGCGTGCGCTCAAAGTTTTCTGAAAAGTGCTTTCAGGTAACGAACAGCGGGAGCTGTCTTCAAAAACGCAGGTGGGAACTTCCTTTCATCTCTACATAAAGCCCTGCCTTGCGTGAGAACAAAATGATGAACATTTCTGTGAGACTGGTACCTTTATACACCCTGAGGGGCTGAAAGACAATGCTCACACCTGTCAGCTGCACACACATTCAGCCAGACAGGGTTTTAAGCCCAATGACGCATGAGCAATATGAGGTCCAAAGTGGAAGGGTTTGTCTTCACTGACAATAAGTCAGTTACTCGCCACGGAAACCCAGTCCATAATAAGTACTCACCTTCTCTACGTCGCTATTGCAGCTAGTACTCGGCAAAAGCCTGGCTAGTCTCTAAAAGCCTACTGACACTCTAAATCCTACCCACCGGCGATATGAGGTTGGCTCAGGGGTCAAAGGTCCAGGCAGCAATGTCTCACTGTGTTTGTCCACAGGGTGAGTGGGGTCTTGTCCCTCGATCCCACTTCCACAAGCTGCAATCACAGTGGTGCCGATCGTTATAAATTCAGGTTACAGTGACCTGCTTCTTTATGCACACTGCATCTCAGTACACAGATTGGAAACCGCTCAGCATTATCGATGCCTGCACTTGCACACAGTACCGTTCGTCACATGCTCATGCTGTCTGGATTGTGGCGAAGACAATCTACAGTGCTTAAAAGCCTGCCGTTTAAATGACATTGGAATGCTCCCTGGTTTGGCTGATAAAAAGCACACAGGTTCCCGGGTCATGCCAATGGCACCTGTGGACCAAGCGTCTTCAATTCTTATCACGTCTCTTCAAGAAATTTCTCTGAAAAGCTCAACGACAATCAACTTTATCGCCAGCTTCCTAAAGCATTAGCATTGGTGAAATGTCTGTTCTTAGCACAGTGGTGCTTTGTCCTCAGCGGCAGCAGGAAATGAGATGAATTATTTTTTTGCGACCATGGAGTTTTAGCTCTGAAAGCCAATCTTCCCACCGACTGTGCTGAAAAATAATTTCCGTCATTCTCGATTTTCTCAGTGCCAGTGGGACGGGGGCATAGGACGAAGCCGTCGCAGAAGTTTGGTTTAATGCAAGGACAGTGTAACCAATAGATTTTATTAAGTAGGGAGGCTCAAGGGAACCAGTAGTCATGGAACTACTTTGCATCATAATGTAACTGCCAGTTCCCAGTCAACGATTGTTATTGCCATCATAAATTTCCATCCAGCCCCATTGAGATAAACTATACAATACACACCGCATTGCAAATTCTGCTTTGTGCATTTCACATAGGCTTTCCTACGTGGCAATTTATGTCCATAAATTAAGTTTGGACGGTGTCAGCAATAATTACTTCTACATCTAATCTCATCTACATCCTGGTAAATTAGCCTGGTTTCTGGAATTGTAGAAACACCAGCAGCTACACATCAAAAGCCAGATCTTTAAAAAGGAAGAGAGGCAGAGCGGCCAAATGGCGGAAAAGCCTAGCAATCGATGTCAGCCTGACGTTGAGGGAGGGCAGGGAATATAATGTCGGATAATGGACTTAAACATTCGAAATCAGTTACAATTTAGTGGAGAGTATGCAAACCCATCTTCATTAATGCTTCATTATAGGACATTGCAATGATTTACTGCTGGAAAAAGTACATATCTGGTTCATCCTGTGGGGCTCTAATTAGAATTTACGGGACAGCGGAATTAATGCAAATTTAGAACTTTTCCACTGTACTGCTCATTTTAAAGCAAACATGCATGCATTTGTGTTCAGGAGGAAGATGGCCCGAAAGACTGAATTGTTTTGGGGGGGTTTTCTGCTCGTTTGTGGCGGAAAAAGCAAAGCAGGCATTACTCACACTCAGATGAACACTCAATAAGAACACTGACAGATTTACAACGGTTTCGGAGCGCTTTCAGCCGCTCGGACTTGAGCCATGTTAAAACGGTGAATCGGCATCCGGGCCTTCTAATATCAATAGGCTTCTAATGGGAAACAGTGTGTGAGGAGATATAAAATATCAATCTTGAGGACGCCACGGACCGACGTCAATAGAGCATTGTACGAGAGCACGCTTTGCGCCGCCTCGTCCCACCGATGGCAACAACCGGATCAATGGAACCCTTGAGGTAACAATGGCATGACAAAAGGCGTATTCACCGCGACTAGATTGACCGTAAACGTGCAGATTGTACACGCAGACAATTGCTCGTGGTGGAAAAAAAGCATATCGGAGACACGGTCGCCCAGAGAGAGAGACTAATCGAGTGAAATGGCGTGCGCGTGTGTGTTTTTTTGTCGTCGTCGTTGTTTATTCCGGAGATGCGGTTAATCCAAAATTAATTGCGTAAACGTCCAGCGGCACACATGCGGCCCGGGAACCAGGGAAGGCGTTTTTTCCGGCGCATGGGTGCGAGCTGATTAGAGCGAACGCGGTTGTTGTGCATGATGGCCCGGGTTAATGGAATAATGCGACGCTGGGCGCGGCAGCCTGCGAGCACATTATGCTAATGTTTACCTTTTCACTTAAGCAGAGCGGGGCCGGGGAAATGTGCATTTCACTCACATCACAACGCCCGGCGTCCCGGAGACAGCATTTTAGGCAGTCAGACGCGCTTTTTAAAAATATATATATACAAATAAGATAAATTGAAAGCATGGTCCGTTTCCTCTGGCTCTTTTGGTTTGGAGATTTTATTTGATTTTTTGTCTTCGAACTGGAAGTTAGTTACCTGTATTTGAAATTAAAGTCTGCAAGACGTTAGCTCTCTTGTCGCTGTTGCCGTTCCCTGGGCCCTGTCGTGGGAAGCCCTGTTATTAAAAACCTTTGTCCTGAGGGACAGATGGGACAGCTTCATTGCATATGCTTGGAAAAAAGCAATTGGATGATGCTGGGTGGCTCATCCTTTTAAGGCAATGTTCTAGTGTGTGGTATCGAATCCAGACCATGCCAGTATCGACTGTGGCCAGCAGCCCAGCGCGACGGCGCATAAATGACCGTAGCATCATCCAGGGAGGGAGGGATTCAGTCAGCTGGGTTGTCTGTGTCTCGTAGCGCACCAGCAACCGACGCTGGTCAATTGAGAGCCCACAGTCTGACTATACAAAGCAGCACCTGAAGTGTCTTTCTCCGACTCATGTTGGTGCAGATTAATTTGCCCGCTGCGCCATGGATAGAAGCATTCTCGTCCGCGCTCTCCCGTTTTCATAGCATAGGTTTGCAGGGTGGCTTGAGAATAGGATTAGCCATTCCAAAATTGGGAGAAAAAGGGACGGAAGGCATAATTACAGTCAGGTATGGAATTATTGGCACCCTTGATGAAAATTAGCCAAAAAGGCTATGTAAAAGAAACACAGATAGTGAGCTATATTTTATGCTCAAACATATTGGAAAATTTTAGAAAAAAATTATTTTCTTTTTATTGAGCAATAAAAAATATTTTCTGAAAAACGTAGGTATCAAAATTATTGGTACTCCTGAAGATTAAATCAAAAGTAAATAAAAAATAAAAAAGTTAATAAAACCAAACAAGTTCAATCATATAAATAGTTATAAAATTATACTATATATATATATATATTTAAATTAATCTCAGTCTGAAGGAACTGTATTGTAGCAATCACTTCCTGTTTCACTAGGGTATAAAAATGAGGTAACACGCATGTAAAATCCATTTGTCATCAATTACCATGGGGAAAGCCAAAGAACTGTCAAATAAAAACAGAGACATAGTTGTTGACCAACACAGGCTGGGTAATAGGTACAAAAAGACTAGACTTTAGTTGCATCTTTGGGTCACAAAATCTCAAACTCAACCATAAGATGCCACCTATACCAACGCGCTCTTTGGAGCATTCACAAAAAGAAAGGCCTTATTGAGAGCAATCAACAAATTCAAGCATCTGGAGTTTGCCAAACATCATTGGAACTATGACTGGAACCAGGTGCATTGGTCAGATGAGACCAAAACTGAACTTTATGGCCATTTACACCATCGGCATGTTAGGTATTAAAAGAGGGATGCATACAAGGAAAAGAACCTCATACCTACCGTCAGATATGGTGGTGGATCATTGATGCTTTGGGGCTGTTTTGCTGCCAGTGGTCCAGGGGCTGTTGTTAAGATCAATTCCACCAAGTACTATGACATTTAGCCCAAAACCTGGTTGCTTATGTAGAATTTGTATACATTCCCTGAAGTATGATGGAATGTTTTGCTTAAGTAACTCAGGAACCACATGTGTATAAGCACCTGCTTTCAATAAACTTTGTATCCCTCATTTGCTCAAGTTCTTTGGAAGTTACCTGTATATACAGTATATATATAGTAAATATAAAAAATTAAAAACAATTATCCCTTGACTTGAAAAAGGCTAACAACACTGAGATCTTAATATAAAGCAAAAATGGACCCCCCATGGTTCCTTTTAGTCATGTATGCCAAAGTCTTCTGCCAAAGATTGAATACAGAGCTGATTCATAGTCTTGCTGCCAGAGAGGGCATCTGCTTGCTTGTTTAATGAAAAGGAAGCATTTTCTTTTAGCAGATTCTGCAAAAAAAAAAAAAAAAAAAAAGATGGCACTCCCAGGCAACATTGCTTAGCCATTTTATTTCCTAAGTGTATGGGGGTCTTCGGATATGACAAATTGCACATTGTGCAGCAAAAGCGCTTTAAACTTGATTCTATCTATTGAGACAAAGTAAGACAGCCATTCGAAAGGATTGATCACAGAAATGTGAATTGGAGACTCTTGTGTCCTCTGACTCATTTCTGCTGTTAAGTGTTCCAGTTCAGGGCTTGAAAACCAGCCGGTGCGGCTAGGGGATGAGGAGATTCATTCAGCCTCGGAGCATTTTTGCCCACCATAATATCACGTTTTTTCACTAAACAAAATCTACATATTGCACTCGTTTCACATCGAGTGGGACCTGACCTTCACCCGCATTTGGTGGGTGGGCGTTTGTTCATTTCAAACCCTGCAGTTCCTCTTGTACAGTACAGAAATAAAATATTTTGTGTTTGAACAATTGCTTCAATTACTCTTTGTATGAGTGGACAAAAAGTTCATTAAGTACCTTGACTCAAATACATTACGAGATCATGTTGTGGGTGAAGTAAACAGTCTTTTTATCTAATCTTGCTTTCAATTAATACATTTTGTGTTTGATATCCATAAAACAAATCTACGTGTGTGTGGGTGTGTGTGTGTGTGTGTGTGTGTGTACTGCTGACAGACCAAAGTACAATCTTCTGTTGTACAGTATATAACATCCTGTTCTCTTCAGTCCTACGGGAGCCTTTGCCCTGAGGGGTTCTGATTGGACAGCAGCATGCCTGGGCCCAAGATGTTACCAGGCTGAAGTTACGTCTCCTCTCCTCATTGACATGCGGAGCAGGTTATCCGTTTTTGGAAGCACTCCATTCACTGCCACTTTGATTCAAATTAGAATTGTAACGGAAGGTTATTAAATGACCCTTGAACCAAAGCAAATAAAAATAAAATATCCTGCAGTTAGGGGAGAGAGCTGCATTGAGAGAGACAGAGGTGATTTTTTGTTTGTCTCAGTGGCCCCCCTCTGCCCACGTCACACGCCACAGGCCATTAACCCCCCACGCGAGACAGCAAGACTCCCCCACTCCTCCTCCGCTTCTCCTTCCAGCTTCACTGAAAGACAGGACCTTGGAAATCTGGAATCCATTTTAATGAGATTTGAGGCTCAGATCTGACGTCAGTGTGACACCGCTGCCGCAAAGGTCCGCTGGAATGTCTCTCGCTCCCGGTTCCCAGCGGAGCAGCAGAGCCGTGCCTCGGAGGCTGCTTTTCTCTGCCACAGAGCGGGCTCTAGAGTGCCGGCTGTCCTCCAGCTAGTGCCCTCTCTCTCCCCTCTAATTACATTATAAAATAAACATCATCAGCACAGCAACGGCAGCCCTACACTGTGTGTGGAGAAACTGTTTCAACTCTCTTTCTCTCCCTCTTTCTCCCTTTAGATCTATTTTTTTTTCACTCTTTCTCTCTCTCTCGCTCTGATTTCCCTGGTACACCTGGATATTAGAGCAGGTGGTGATGTCAGGAGATGAAACGGCGGAACAGATCAGCGCTCGGCGGGATAAACAGGAAGCGGTTGTGGTCTCGCATTCCGCACCGCTGCCATCCCACCTGACACTTCTCTTCACACAGACGGCCTCGGCACGCGCCCCAATCAGGATGAGTCCCTCCGCTCCCTAAAGATCATTTAATCCCCCACAGAGGCCTAAATGCTTCACAGTGCTTCATAATCGCTCATTATGTTTCCTTGTCTTCGCTGATTCGCTCGTCTTAAGCCTGTGGGTTTCCTTATGAAACCGTTTCCAGTTTGTCACTCCTGCAATCTGCCGTTGAATTAAACAATCCATTCCATGTGTGAACTGCATGCCCCCCTCGTCCCCCAGTCATATTGAAATGAGTGATACAGGAAGCCTTTACTGAGCTCTGAGATGTCGGAGAGCACACGTCACTGTTGTCCTCCTACCCTGCATGCATGTCTCCATATTGTCTATGCAAAACCTGTCCTAGTTCTACCACAAGCTGCAGAGCGCAGAGCACCCATCGTAATCCGTTTCAAGGCAGGCATGCATACAGTATGATCACCACACACGCCCCACTTCAGTGACACTTTGATTGACGGAAGTGGAATGAGTGCCAGGATGCGGTCTTATTTATGCGCAGCGGATGCGTCATGTATTCGCCATTGATCACCCCCTCCCCCGCACCATCCTCCATCGCATAGGTGTTGCCATTTTAGATTAAGCAGCATTTCAGAATCTCAGCACTGGCTCAAATGGAATAATGGAAGATCTATGAAAGAACGGGGATGGGGAGGGTGGGAGCCAACTGGCAGCCAAACTCGAGAAAACAGCACACAGATTACACAAACAGGCACTGAGCCTCCACTGGTGTGTGGCTGCCTCATTATATTTACCCACGAGACTTTTCACTTTCGATTCATAGTTTCTAGCCCGTCATTATTCTCTGGGGCTTGGGAGGAACAATGAATCTTTGAAGTGTGAAATATGAGATCTCCACATTTTGTCACAATAATCCACCTGACGGCGGTATTCTGACACACGACACACTGTCGGAGAAACAAATGAGATTTGTTTTTCCATTCCATGGCATGTATGGTGACGGGCCTATAAAACAACCGCTGCCCTACATTGTCCAGGTTACACCTGTTGAGATTGTGCGCAAGCAAACTCGTTTGATCCTGTTGGCCCATTTCGTGCATTTCTTCAAAACATCTCCCACATTCATTTTAATAATATTTGCCATGGTAATATTTAGCACATACACAGCAGATGTTTTTTAATAGTTAAGGCAGATGCACATCACAGTGTTGGAACATCCCTGATGCAGCATGGAAGTTGGGCCGCACAATGACAACATTTCAATCACATTTATAATACAATACATCCATGATAGCCCCCTCCCAAACTCACTGGAACATGTGCTGTGGTAAAAAATAATAGTAATAATCTTCATACATTTATTTTTTAATTTAAAAGTACAGTACACATGTATAGGACAGGAAATGCAATATGTTTTCACTCAATCTCGGGGGATGTGCGTGAGCTTGCGTTTTGTCACCTGGGAATGACAGCGGAGTAAAAATACATGCCTTTGGAATATGCCTTTGGAAGGTTGATATTATTTATGGTCTATATATATATATACATTTATATTTATTAATATATATTATATATCTACAGTATGGTAGAGGCCCCCAGTCAGACCGGATGCTGATGTAGGGATGTAACCTTGGGATTTGAGGCCTTTACTATTAAGATGGGCCATTTGGTAAACTGACAGCTTGGGTGAGATTCTAATTTACAGGCATTGAAAAATAACCCTGTTAAATTGGAAAGAAATGATCGGGTGACACTGGATACCCGCCACCCCCCATTGCCTTCAACTGATATAGATTTTCTTCTTGGGAATGAGGCTTTCCTTCATATTCCTTGGTGCATCAGGGAAGAAATTAAAGATTACTCCTGCCGGCTAACATTAACTCTAGGCAGACAATATTCCATCTTCAAGAATGCAATCTATCCCCAGACCTGTGCATTCTCAAGCGATCTTTCATATTTTCCACAGTAAAGTATGGGTAGAAGCTCTTCTGGTTTCCCACACTGGAGCCACTGTTGTACGCCCATGACCCTGAAGCCTTAGCTCTGACTAGAATTCCTAAGCACTCTGGCTGAAGGTGAAATTAAGCCAGCATGATGCACAAAAAATGTATTCCATCTAAAAATAGATGCACAAATAGACTCACAATGCTGAGTTTATGGGCTGTTGTGTCCCGGACATCTATGCTTCCCTTTGTTTGAATGCTCGCTTTTCATTCACTAACATTTTCCTTCCCAGTGTTACAGGTATGGTACGCAGCCGCCAACAACAATGTCTATCGCTGTATTACTGAACTGATCTCTTGCGCTAACTATGATTGTTCCTAGCATGTATTAATGAACATCTTGTAAGTCCCTCTGGATAAGAGCATCTGCTAAATGCTTAAAATGTAAATGTAATGGCATGAAGCACAAACTTGGTTTACACCCCTGGCCAAACCCACGTATGGCTGAAGCACTTGCACTCCTCCTCCGATGCGCTCACCCCTGAGCCAGTGCGTATTCTCAACACTAAAGCCCCACACAGTGCTACAGGAG
The DNA here is from genome assembly GCA_029706075.1 of Aldrovandia affinis. NCBI lineage: Eukaryota > Metazoa > Chordata > Actinopteri > Notacanthiformes > Halosauridae > Aldrovandia > Aldrovandia affinis. The sequence continues at coordinate 695,920 of JAINUG010000324.1, forward strand.
AGCTAGTGCCAGTCAGCGTGTCTCTCACTGATGAAAACTGGGAGCTATGGGAGGATGTGATGTAGCAATTGTCTCCTGCTGCTGTGGGCTCCCGGTAATAGCTGGACAATGACATTACTGCCTTACGGCCTAGACATCACAAGTTTTAATCTTAGGCCGCAAGGCAGGGGTGGGCAAGGAGGGTCGTCTCTGTTTCTGTATTTAAGAAATCATTGAATTATTCAATTATTTATGAATTATTTTAATAAGACTGATCATCTATGCAATCTAATACTTTCGCTATATTTCTTGATAGGCTGACGAATGACAGCTGAGGACTGTTCTCGTTTCCCTATAGGGAATGCTTTAACTGGGGTCGAATCTATAAGGGAACCAGTGTTGGTGTGTACAGCTACAGTTTATTGAGCCAGGGTAATTGGTGGAAACAAAAAACCCGCATGCACACCGGAGTTGCCCTGCCGGAGTTGCCCTGCCGGAGTTGCCCTACCATAAGACCGAGGATGTTCTCGTGGCGAGCCAGCGCTGAATGGCATCTGTTAGGTGCCGTGCAGCTCCAGCCACTCACTTTGATGCAAAAACATGCCCTTAAGTTCAATTAAAAACACAATTAGGTAAACTAGTGACTGGAAAGCTTTGTTGGTACCTACATTTCCTTCTGTGCGGCAGATTGCTTCGTAAGCAAAAGGGGTCCTCTGAGATTTTTAGACATCCGTAAAGGAATCTTCAACAGACCAAATGTTCTTTTTTATAATTTTCTTTGACAAAACTGCTGTTCTTGGAGCACTCAAATAAAATAACTAGTACTATAACCAAGCCAAGACTCATTAATGTTTACTAGAGTTTTTGAAGAGCCAGAATCTTCCTGTGGTCTTGTAAATCCTGTATGTGTTTCAAAATACCCAATTGCCGTTTAAATTTATATATTTTTTCCTGTTAATTTTGACTTTTTCTGTATTCGCATTTATTGAATCGTATACCTTAGTAATATGAACTCCAGTCTTGTTTCGGTCACCAGTTTTAGTTGTCTGTACTAAGCAGATTTATCTGTAGTTTGTATTGCGTCTGTCTGTTGTCACTCCTGTTATTCGATGTGGCGACACAGCAGTTTCCCCCTGGGGAATAATGAAGTATCTACTCTACTGCACTCTATATTCAGCCATAAGCTAAAGATTAGAAGGTCAGCTATGCCTTATTGGTAAAGAAGGCTAGCGAGTTGACCTATAGCTCTCGAGTTTAACGGTTGTCTCTTCGCATTCTCATTACATTACATCCATTCATTCATTTAGCGAACGCTCTTACCTAGAGCGACTGAAAATGCAAGAGACCATAAGTGCATCCACAAGAGTAACATGAGCACAGTGACATAGACTAGGCCGGACAACTCTCCCCGACCAGCGAGTGTACAAGCATCATCACTAATGCACCAATGTAGGTTAACTATTCCGATCCTAGAACTATGGTGCAAATCTGTTCCCATTACACAGTGAAAATATGTAAGCCACACTCTCAATACCAGGATAGAGTAGTAATACTGACAAAAATAATTATCATTTTTACTCACACTGGTCAACAGCATATGAACAAACAGAATGAAACAACATTAAGTGTGTTTATAGCAGAACATGAGTAGCCTGCCCGGGTTCTATGAACTGGAGGCTGAGAGGAACAAAGTGAGAAGTCACAGACTTGTTGCAGGGAGTTAGAAATTGTGTCCATTCCTCCTCCAAAACATGTAATGTCAGCCACTGCTTCTTTTGACATCTCAATCTACAAGTTAAGCTCGCACAGACGCGAGTCAGAGGAAAACACAGTTTTATAATGACAGCCTGTGGCCCCCGATTGACCAGCAGGGGGCACAACCCAGCCGACTGAGTCCCTCCCTCCCTTGTCGATGCTACTGCCAATTGTGCGTCGCCCTACAGGGTTGCTGGCCACAATCGGTACTGACACGGTCTGGATTCCATACCAGACCAGGCTCATCCACACACTAGAACAATGCTTCAACAGGATGAGCCACCCAGCAGCCCCCTAATTCTTAACACTATACTCATTCATGTTAGTAAAAATATAGATGAGAAAAACGTCCCCTTTTTTTTCTTTTTTTGTGCCTGCCTTGGGAGTGGAGACCCTGAATTGCAGTCCAGAAATCGCCTAGGAAGGATAAAGTCATCCAATTAGCAGTACAAACTGACACTTCAGCCTTGGGCCTCGTATGATGTTTCACCATGTACTGGCTTTTAATAGAACATGAGAATACATAATGACGAGAACAGACCACTGAGCCCTTCTAGGCTCGTCATCTACCTACAGACTAGAGCCGAAGTACTCAACTCTTGATCCTGAAGGGCCGCAGTGGCTGCAGCTATCTGATCCAGCTGAGCACTGACTACACCTGCCGTCACTGATTAGTATGCCCGCTTGGTTTAAGAGCTGAGCTAATTGATATCAGGTGGCTCAGATGATTGGTGAGAGCAAATACCTGCAGCCACTGCGACCCATAGGACCGAGAGTTGACTAGGTTGTATCCAGCACTGCGTCAAGCCTGGACTTGAACACAGCAAGGGACTCAATCTGTACTACATGACCACGAACTGTGAAAACTGTGTAGGAACACCTGATTTCCGTGCAGAAATGACCTTTACCCCTTTTTCCGCTGACAGAGCTAAACCTGAAGTACAGAAAGTCAAGCATTTAACTGTTTTAGTTTATCTCTGAAGTATGATGACTCTACTGGACACAGAGGATCACAGTACAGTGACTTTACAAGCAGTGCCTTACATATATTGTCTCAATTCTCTAATGGTGGATATATCCATCTCTCACAAGTTCCGACTTTGCCATTTTGGGGTCAAGTTAGTATGCTGGGAAAGTGGAAACTGAAGTCAAGCAGCTTCCAGAATGGATCTCCGTTTTGAAGACAATCATCTAAAACCATTAGATTGAAGAAAGTAACTATTCAAATGTTATAAAGCTCTTGGGGTTGTTCCTTGAATTATTTGGAGATAAGCAAACCCTTTTCTTCAGGAATCGGGTTATCACCGTAAAAGTAAAATGGCTAAATTAATATTGAACTACAACTCCCACAACGGAGTCTCATAGTGACTGGTGGGAGCTGCAGTCGTAGTTTAATTTGGTACTTTTTACACTGAATGCAAGACTCCTTAATAAAAGGATTTGCTCGTCAGCAAATACTTCAAGGAACAACCCCTACACATTTATTTTTTCAATGTTTCAATTGTTATTTCCTTCAATTTGATGAAGGAACATTTGCTACTCTGGAAATTAATGGCTTCCAGGACTGTGTTTTGTCCTGGAATTTCTTGTTACTAGGGTTGTTGACAAGGACGTGCCAGTTTGACTTTCCCAGCGTATAGCACCCATGAGAGACAACTACGCTTGGGCTCTTTGACAGGGCAAGTTCTGCAATATAATCAAGGCCGTGGGCAGTTCACTTACCCTGTCAGCTTCTTAAAAGTCAGTTCACACTGGACAGAAGTGCTACCCTTATACACTTGTTGGAACTTTGCTTTTGATTAATGACATAATCGACTTACCAATTAACACCTTCACATTATGTTGCTAAAAAAAGACAATCTGTAAAGGGAGGGGCATGATATTGATTTTGCCCTCTCACCTCCACCCCAACTCAGATATCCTCAACCAGAGTGTCTTTCCAAAAACACCCTCTCACCAAAAAGCAATATGGATCTAATTAATGTCCCATTTAATATTATATATGTTTATTTTTTTGCTTTGTTTTGAGCAATAACTTGTGAGGAAATGTGCAGAGTCTAGGATTTTTTAACTATTACTATGAAGAAAAAGGAGAACTAGACCCACTGAGCAAGCAAAATATTTCAAATATCTCATTAGCTGTAGATATGACTAATGGAAGCTTTCATATCGGGTGATGCAATTTGAACTGTTTTTCTCATTCTGTAATATCTAGTAATGCCATACATTCCTCTGTAGAGAATAATATATTATAATGATAATAATATATTTTTGGTGGCCCAATGGGAAAGTAAGGGTGGTTTCTCTATGACCTCCAAGCAAAAGGTCACACTCTTAGGCCAACACTAGTAATTGAGACCATGGGCCTTTGGACTCCAATATTCAGACAGAGTTTGTCCTCCCAAGGGTTTTAACCCCCCCCCCCAAAAAAACTAAACAGGTGATTGCTTCCGTCATACAAAGAGAAAGAAAAAGAACACTGCAGAATGATAGAGAAAAAGAAGAAAAGCTGGAGTCAAGACTCCCAATTGGGGGGGGGGGGTCCCTGAGGCCAAGAGAGCTTATTCATCATCCTGTCAGATGTACGGATCAGAAGAGGTCAGAAGCCAGCTTCCCTCTGCAGGTCCTCATCCCCTCAAGACTCCAGGGGTTGGTGTGTGTGTGTGTGTGGGGGGGTGACAGTGCCCCCACTAATATAATGGGCTCCGACTAATATAAGCTGTGGGCTGAGCGATACCATCTCTCATAATCCCCCGGATCTTTACTTGGGGCCAGGTAAAGGATATAGGTTCCATTCCCTGGGCAAAGCTACCCAGGATATCAGGGTTGTGTGGTGACTTGATGATTGCCTCCACATGCACAGTGGCTAAGGATTTATATAAAGTAACAGCTCGTCACGTTCCCCCCCAACCCTCCCCCCCTTTTTCTCAGAAAGGGGAAAAAAAACGTATAACTATCAAAAGAATAATGTTGTTGATATTGGAAATTGCTTCTGCTTTGTTTTTCTCTTATTAGATGAATGCATCTTCCAGAGGAACATCACATAATAATGAACAGAAAAAAAACAATATTTTAAAAAAGAAGAAAAAAGATTGGGTTGCTGTTTGGCAAAATGTTTTTTCGTCATCAAAAAGATGAGCACACCACTTGTTCCATTTTAAACTGGCACGTTGTTTTCATGCAACTCCACTCAGGAGATTCCAAATGAAACTTGTGGCGGATCCGGTCTGCCGGCCTTGTACATCAGGGGAGATTGGGATTTATCTACATGCATTTTGGGAGTGTCCTGCAACTGATATGCTTTGGAGATATGTTGTGTCCACATTAAGTAAAATGTTGGGGGCAAATGTTCCGCACTGGTGCTTCTTGCTGGCGGATGACTCTAAATTCGATTTACCTTGAAAATTCCGGAAAATTCTGCTTGCAGGATTAACTGCTGCAAAGAAAGCTGTACTGAAGGGCTGGATGGAACCTCTGAATGATTACAGAGCGGTATGGCAGGGTTACTTTTTTGATATTATTCTCCTTGAGAAAACTACAGCTCGACTTCACAGAGCTTCCAGTACACACAATCACAGCTTGGAATGAGGATCCAGGTGAAGTTGCTAACTTGCGGCAATGTTAGCATAATGGTTAAGGAACTGGGCTTGTAACCCAAAGGTTGCAGGTTCGATTCCCAGGTTTGGTTGTACCTTTGAGCAAGGCACCTCACCTGGATTGCTTCAGTAAAATATCCAGCTGTATAAATGGATTGCATGTAAAGAAAGTCACTCTGGATAAGAGCATCTGCTAAATGCCTAAAATGTAACTTGCAAGCACAAGAATGTTGAATTGCATGGATTGTCTCCGGTGTCAAGGGAAGGGAATTTGGAAAACAAAATAAAGTAATTGTTCATAAAAATAAAAAAAGAGTGGAACAAAAGAAGTGATTGTTAATAATCCTTATTGTGGTAGCCTCTCAGAAACGCATGTCATTGATCTTTGACAAAAGGAAGAAAATAAGTCACGCTGTGAATGTGAGAATGCCTTTTCCACCACTGCCTGTTTCAGGCTTTATTAGAGAGAGGAGCACATCTGATTTCTAAAAGCTTAGAGGGGCAAAGAATGAGGAAAAAGGCAGCACTGCACTGTGATATTCAAGTACACTATGGGAAAAGAAACAATTGATGAATAAAACATACAAACATCACACGAAGAAGTAAAAGGCTAGGTAATTTCCTCTAGTAAAGAGGGCTTGTGAAATCTCCCATTTCTATGAGCCCCAAAATGGGTTTAAATAGTCATTCATTTTGTCAGTCGTTGTGTTTTACCATTTTTTAACTCAACTCCAGTTTTTGTATCCATGTTATCCAAGTTTTAGCTGTTGTTTTCCCCCTTTTTTTTTTTTTAACTTGCATTGGTTGAACTCTCTCTTTGCTCATATATTCCATATTAGCACAGTAGGATTACAATTTAAATGACATTTAATAGTGTTTCAGAACAGTTGACAAAATGTTAATATCCTACATAGTTTGGGGTGGCAGTAAAGTACATATCACCCAGAATACACTTTGGTCAGTGTGGCCACCATGCCGGAGGGTGTGTAGCAATGAGGAGGCAAGCGCTGCGATTTATAAATAGGCCAAAGGAAGCTTTATTCCCTCCGTTAAGGGTTCAGAAAAACAGAAAATAAATATCCGATAACAGATCCAACACAAAAACAAGTGCATAATGGCAAAAAGCAGGACGGCGGCGGAGAACCAAAACTCAGTGGCAGCGGTTACAAAGGACCCTCTCCAAAGGCCCAGCCGACAGTGTCTTCATACAAGACCTGACAAAGCCAACAGGCAACAGCTGGGCTGGTTATCAATCAGCCTCAACTGTGTGTGCTTGTAGGCAGTGGTGGACGAAGTACACAAACCCTTTACTTGAGTAAAAGTACAGATACCCTGATAAAATATTACTCAAGTCAAAAAAAAGTGCTACATTTAACTCCATTGGCCTTTGAAATGTAGGGGAGTGAAAGTAAAAATAAAAGTAAAAATGGAAATAGATACTTGAAAAATTTACTTAAGTACAGTAATAAGTAAAAGTAAAGTAAATGTACTTAGTTAGTGTCCACCACTGCTTGTAGCAGAGTGCGCTGCTGTCCCAGGTGCTGAAAGCCTCCCAGGGTTTAGAACACGGCAGAACTGTGACAGCAGCAAAGACGAGGCACAAGTATTCCTGCCCCTCCTCCACCCCTCCCTGTGTCACAACACTGTTGGAGATTCGTTTGTGATTTTTCAAATTGAATAAACATTAGTGAAGTAGCAACTATTATACTGTGTATCGGCTCATATCTTTTTCACACACATTTAACGAGTGTGGGCTGGTATGTCTGAAACCCCACTCTAAAGCTGCCTCTGGATCTGGAGAACAGCTCATTAATGTTTTATTTTTTACATTTATAGTATCTAATTTTCCCTGTTTTTCTCCCAATTTGGTTGCCAATTATACCCTCTATTTTATCTCAATTCACCCTCCCCCACGAGTCCGCTGCCCGTCCTCTAGGGAACGAGCCAATTTTATCCGGGCCGGTAGATCCACCTCCTCCGAGACGGAATCCAAACATGGACACCCTTACTGCTCCTCGACTAACTCGTGCTGGCTCACCCTGCCCCTCCCCTGGGGTGGACAGCCAAATGCCGCCCCCAATCGGGGCGAACGGCCAGGGTTGGTCTGGCAGAGAAGGGTTTCGAACCACGTCCCTGATAGGCAGCCACACTCGTATCGGACCAGCTCATTAATGGTTTTGACAAAATTGCATGCTGGGCAATACACCAACCAGCCGATGAAGCACTTGAATGAATATTCATCGCTCACACATTCATCACATGAAGATGCAGATGATGGTACATTTCACCGTGCATCCTGTGCTGATAGCACAAGATTTCACTGCAACCCAAATGAGATTTTTCAGCACTGAGATCAGTATTTCAAAACCACTATTAATCTGGCATTTAGAATCCCCTAAAGCTGCCACCAATTTAAGGGTTTTAGAACACATTCTTTTAACAGTGCACCCACACACACAAACACACTCACATTTTCCCACAACCACACCCACACACACACAAACACACTCACATTTTCCCACAACCACACCCACACGCATACACACACTCTCACTCACTCACACACTCTCACATTTTCCCACAACCACACCCACACACACACACACACACTCACTCACACTCCGAACACACATACACACATACACACACACAAACACATACCCTTCACTTTTCTAAAGACCCCCTTAGATACATGCCTTCTGCCTGACACAGGTTTGCTGATCTTGAAAAGACAGATGGGTTCAGTGCGGAGAGGAGCCGCTTCCGCCGCCACACTTCAAAGGGCCCAGAAACAATGAAACGTCATTAATGTCAGCCTCTACCTTCTGGCCACAGCCTCTGTTTGAGACTCTATTGGAGGAAATGCAGGGGGAGGGGCTTCCACACACATTCAGAAGTGCACCAAAGAATGGAAAAAAGGAGAAGAAAAAAGGAAAACAAAAAAATATATATTCTGTCTTCTGTTCTTTTATTACTTGGCCTGTTTGACCATGGGGAGAAGCCTTGACTAATACGCAATAACACATTTGGGTGCAACGCCAGTCCTTCTCAGGTTGTAGCTCCACACAGAGACTCCCCGCCTTTGAAAGCCTGAAACGCTACACAAAAGTCTGGGGCCGTATGTACAAAGCCGCTCAGAGAATGTATTAACTGTGGGAAAATTCTAAGAACTGTGAAATGTACTCCTATGCCTAGAAGACAGAGCTATGTATAAATAATTTTCAGCCTTAAAAGTAGGCTACTCTTAACTTGCCACATATTTAAGAGACTTCACATGGTCACTTAACCTTTTAAGAGCAGTCAGAATGACTTTTTACCAAGGCAGAAACGGGGTGGGGTGCATCTTTTCAGAAAGAAGATATGCCTTATTGTTATTGGACAATGCAGAGTTAACAATAATAATAATAATAATACATGAATAACATTTTTATTTATTTATATAGCACCTGTCATACAACACAACATTTTAAGAGCTCTTGCAATTTCTTTTTGAAGAGGTGCCAGAATGGCTGCATAGACAATGCATGCAGAATGGCTGCTAGCACCTTTGGATGATGCAGTTAATAAAAAGATGCCCGTCTTGATCTATGTGCAATTTTTCTGTGACAGGTCTAATCAGATTCATTTTCACCATGCATGGACATACATTCTTGAAGTAATTATAACTGTGTTTCCTGGCAACAGGAAAGATTCAGCAGTGACATTTTGGAGCCTTTCCATTACTACTGTAATTAGTATAGTCATAACGCAGATAATTATGGTCCATACAGCCTCTCACATAGTTTAAAGGCAACCAATCCATGGATGTCTGACCAAATGTGAATGCGGATGTGCTTCCCTGGAGTTGTCGTTGATGGCACGCACATGCAAATAGTCACTCGAGCTGTGTATGATGAACTTGTGGACCACAGTATCAATACTCAAGTAGAATATAAAAATAAATGAGCAATTTAGTGTACAGTACTAGGTCTTGATGATGAACAAGCGATCTAGGCTATTTAGCACTTTTAATGCATTTATTTTTGCATATGCTAATGTGTAACATATTGAGCAGCAATCATTGTATGAAATGTGCTGAAATGTGTAAGGTTTTGCCAGTAGCTCTGTACAATGTATTCCTTGACTGTCAAACTGATCTGCTCAGCCATTTTCTTTAACCAAACCCCCGGTACCTAAATATCAAAAACATACATATGCTGCATACAAATGTTGGTACGGATGTCCTATATCAACCTTAGGGTGACTCAACTTTGTAGGGGGTTTTACTTTTGACTGAATTCAACACGCATCTATTGACTTCGAATGGTGAGCTACCAAAAGCATTTTTTTGACAATGCTAGCAAACTTTGGCACCCACACCAAACGTTCTAAATAAAAAACAAAACAAAGCCAGAACACCGTCAAAAGGAGTTGTTGCCAGGCAACCGGCAACTACTATGGTGAAGGGGACGGACAGACAACAAGCTAGAAAAAACTGGCTAATACTTTCTAGTAGTTTGTAAAACTATACATATAATGCTGGCCAGGATAGAATGTCATCATTGAATAAAAAAAGTAACAACAGTGCTAGCTGACTCGATTATGCTCCTCTTGAACAAGTCTTGAACTGATCATTCATTCAAATAGTTGGTTACTAGCTACCTCTCTTAGGTATTATTGTGCATAACATTACCTACTGAATGCTTACATAGCTGGCTAGATACTGCACCAGTGGTTTCTACACAGTAGACCAACTTACCAACAGTACTGTCGCAGGTGTCAAAGCTGTGTGCAGAAAAACTGTAATTCAAATCTTTGTCCAAGTTCCCGGTCCCTTGTAGACTCCTGCAGGTTTTCCTCCAAGATTTGTCTACATCTTGCTTCATCCATTTTAATCAGTTTTCCAGTCCCCTGAAGCAGAGAAGCATCCCAATAGCATTAGGCTCCTGTCACCATGTTTCACGGTAGGGATAGTGTTCTTGGGAAGATTCACATTGTTAGGCTTGCACCAAACATAGTGCCTAACATTGAGGCTAAAAACTTCAACGTTTTAGGTGAGATTTCATGTGTTTTCTTCAACAATGGCTTTATTTTTGCCACCCTCCCATAAAGCACAGATTTATGAAGCACCTATCTTATGTTTCTCCTATCTCTGCCATGGAAGACTGTAACTGTAACTGTCAGAGTTGCCATAGGCCTCTTGGTGACCTCCCACAGCCGTGCCATATTCTCTCCATTTCTTTATAATGGACTTAGTGGTGCGCTGGGGGATATTCAAAGTCCATGAAATCTTCTTATATCCTTTCCCTGATCCCTTTTCTCAGATTTGCTTTGAATGTTCTTTGGTCTTCATGAAGAAGGTCTTGTTTGGAAATGCACTAACCAACTGTGGGACCTCTCACAGACAGGTGCATCTAATTTGAATAATTTGAAATGCCTTAATTGTACACAGGTGAACTCCAATCAAATAATTATGTGGCCTCTGAAGACAATTGATTTATCTAGGTGCGTCTTAACAAAAGGGGTGAATACTCATGCAATCAATTATTGTCTGTTTTTTATTTGTAATTCATTAAGAAAGAGCTTGAGTATCTTTTTTTATTTGACGTTATATTTCAAATGTATAGAGTATGTTGTGTTGATTAGTAGCAAGGAATCCCAATTAAATCAATTTTGATTCCAAGAAGTAAGAAAATAAAATATGAAAAATGCCAAAGTGGGTGCATACTTTTTCTACCCACTGCACACAGCACCTCTCAATGTCATAAAGATCATCTAAAAGCCACTCCTAACAATCCTTAGCTTTACTTTTTATTTTTCGCTAAAAGTTACTTTGAGAAGCTTTATAAAATGCTGTTACATGCAACTTTTAGCTGAGAATTGTTTTTTTTTTTTATCTGAAACTATTTTTTAAGGTCATTCTTAGAAGTAATTCTCAGCTTTGTAAATATGGCCCTTCGTCTATGGGGGACAGCAAAAACGATTTTTTAAAAATATACTTTTGAGGACTATTTTGAGGATTATTTATTTTTTATTTTCAACCCCTGTGTGCATGCATCTAAGTGCACGTGCGTGCATCTGTGTCAGGTTTGGTGTCAATTCCATTTCAATTTACTCAATTCAGGAACTAAATTGAAATTCAATTCAGTAACTGAAAAACCCTCATAGAACATTATAGGCATTTTCAACTAATGAATTGGAATTTGAACTCATTTCCTGAATTGACTGAATTGAAATTAAACCCCGGTCTGTGTGTGTGTGTGTGTGTGTGTGTGTGTGTGTGTGTGTGTGTGTGTGTGTGTGTGTGTGTGTGTGTGTGTGTGTGTGCGTGCGCCTACATTTAGGATTTCAATGAGAGCACAGCAGGGAAGACAGGTGTACCTACTGTAAAACACGGACACAAACACCCTCTGCTCCCTGGGCATCCAGGCTCAGACGATGGGCCCCCTGTTAGTGGAGCAGAATGCCAGCGTCCAGAGGTCCACTGGGGAATGAATCTCACATACGGAATGGTATGACATCACAGCATGATGCCAATACCAGGCCAGCTGCTCTACTGCCCAGCCATCATAAGAATCAAACAAAATCAAGGTCCAGACTCCAGGCAGCAAATAATATAACCAACGCTGAAATTAATGCTTTTTTTAGACAAATGCTCAATCTCTGATTGGACAGAGTCTTCCTAAGCCTCCTGCAATCTGATTGGTGCCTTCATTTCACGCACCCACTCACAATTGGCTTATTAGCAAAGCACTTCCCCCGGAAGTTGGAGTGAGAAATCAGTCAGGCTTAACCCACCTGTTAGGCGGCGGGGCAAATTAACCCATTTGAAAGTCCAATACTGGAAACATATTTAATTGTATTTTTTCAGCAAAACCTTTTCTGCTGGTCTTAATTATTGTAATGAACACATAAATGAGAGTGGAGACTAGTTGGGGTCAAAGGTATCAAATTTAGACCAAAATTGATTTTTTCTTTGCAAAAGTAAGAGGTGAAAAAGGTGATTGCCAACTCCCTCCCACTGTATCCCACCCCCCAATCACGCATACACAAACACACACATGCGCGCGCACACACATACCATTTGTTGCTATGGGAAAAATGGAACCCAACTACCTCTCCTCTCTTTCTCCCTGTTTCACCTGTAAAGTGTGAGAATGTGCAAATATTATTACGCCTATGACAGGAAGCTTATATTTCCTGCAGGAAAACTCCACCCACACTCCCTGCAGGGGAGGGGCAAAAATGATCAACATTACACTCTGCAGCAGCACCTGCTCACTCTCAGAACTCAGAAATGAGCAATATGAGCAGAAAGATGACAGTCCAGGAGGTTCTGGATCTACACCGTTGATCATAGCGGTGTAGTCCTTGACCTTGATCAGGACAGTGAAGAAGACGAGGAAATGAAGACAATCTTGAGATTCAATTCGGTTCATGATGATGAATTGTCCGATGAGGAGGACGCGGGCGTTTTATCACGGCCACCAACTCCAAGAGAGACATTTATGTCAAAGCATGGCCAAATAGAATGGTCCCCATCTCCCAATATGCATCAGGCAACAATATCGGCCACAAACATAATAAAGACAGGGCCAGGGCCCACTGGGATGGCAGTGACTTGTGTCACAGATATAAAGGTCTGGTGCAATTCAGAAAATAGTTCAAGAAATGACTAACCTAGAAGGGAGGCATGTTTTGGGAGGGAGGGAGCTGGGCGAAACCAATTGACAAGCTCATTTGGGTCTCCTCATCCTGGTTGGGGTCTATATGTATAAATTAATTGACAGCCAGCCTGTGGCATGCAGAGACAGGCCATATTCCCAGCCACCATGTCTCTGGAGACCTTTCATATTTTCTCAAAGGTCATCAGATTTGATCATTGGGAGACAAGAGCTGGCAGTGGGACAAGTGTGCCGAGCCACTGTCACGGCTCTATAACCCAGGTCCTAACATCTCAGTGGATGAAAGGTTGGTGGCATTCAGAGGTCTCTGCCCCTTTAGGCAATATATGCCTTCAATATATAAGTCAGAAAAATTTGGCATAAAACTCTGGGCAAAAACAAGTGAATGATAAGGGAACCATGATCCATGAAGGGTGAAAAACACCATTAGAGTAAATATTGAATTAATTTTAAATAATCGAGGTTAAAGATAGTATTTATGGGGAAAATGTTTGTTTTTGAATACTTTTGGATGACTAAACGTGGACTGAGTCATTTTGACCTGGAACATTTTTACTGTTCTTGACAGATGAACATAACAGGAGGGTTCATTATGATCCTGATAATTGAGACTACCCTCCTAATAAATTCGTCTGTATTTTATGGATTTTATGGATTTGAATCCCTTTTTTCCCCGTTTACATCAGACTGTGAACCCAGGAGTCCCCCCCGTTTACACAAGACCATGCCAATCCTGGGCTTGCAAGGCACGTGTCACGTCACTTGTTCCACCGCACAAATTTGAAGTTTGACCTTTTTTTCCACTAACAGTAATCCTTTTTGATGTGCTGTTTTCTCAGACATGACAACAAACAAATGTCTAAAGGATGGCCGAATGAGTTTAAGATTCAACAGAACATTACGCTCTCCTAACGCGCCATATGTAAATGATGAATTCCGGGTTCCCCTTTAACACCAAAGTAGCCCCAGGAATTTACAGAGTCGGACCCACCCCCATAGCATTCCCGGGTCCGATAATCCAAGAAAACCCATTTATATAAAAGGCAAACCGTGGAAAAACCTGATGTTCCCAGTCCTGCGTAAGGGGCTTATGGTGCTTTCACCACTGATAATAAAGGGATTCTGGATTTTGTTTTATCTCTTCTTTTGTAACCATACATCATCCTGGGCACTTAGCCCATGGTTACAAATGAGGAGTGGGTGGAAAGGAAGAAAACAAGGACAAACCATTTCTGTTCGAGATGTTCGATAAGGTTCGCTTTGAATTTCAGTGGAATGCAAAATCTCGCCATCTCACATTACCCAGAGGGTTCATGATTCTGATCTACAGTTATTGATTCTAGGTGTTTGTTGGTATGGAAATGCCCTAATGTGTCCGCTGTGCGGCATATGAACGAGGGTGAACTATTGGATGACTCCTGCCTGGGGGCATGCCTGCCTCATGGGTGACCTCAAAGAAATATTTGCCTTTTTGTGAACAACAGGAGCCAGTGTGGATACCCATAATTTCGGCAAACAGCCGTTATTTTTCTTTTTTGGACCAGAACATACCTATTTTTGATTGCAAGATTTATTGAGAGTTTTTATTCAGACTCCACTACCACTGAACTCTGTCCATCTAGCTAATTTGTCGTCACCACTGTTTACTTGTTCAACACTATACAAAAAAAACAAACAAAAAAACACACTAACCTTTTCCTTCCCAGTGTTACAGGTATGATACGCAGGCGCCTGCAATGATGTCTATAGCTGTATTACTGCACTGATCTTGTGCGCTAACTATGATTGTTCCTACCATGTATTAATGCACATCTTGTAATTCGCTCTGGATAAGATCATCTGCTAAATGCTTAAAATGTAAAATGTAAAATGTAAATGTATTGAAGCTTAGATTTGCTGTGGGTACTTTATACATTTTTAAGAGTAGTATGTATGTGTAGTGGTCTTGCAAAGTTTCCTGACCTGTAGTCTGTGTGGGATCATAGTCTTCTATCTGCCCTGGTCTCTCATGTCTCATGTTGAATCGTGTGTTGTAGGCCAGTAGTTCCCAAATTTGGTACTGGGGACCCATCATGTATGCTGGTTTTCTTTCCAACTATAATTACGACCTCTAAATTGTAACTAATAATTGTAAGCCCGCACTATGTCATAAATAGCTATGCATGCCAGGCAGAATAAAGGTCCCATATTCACATCCCTTTTAACCTGTCAGATCAATTAATGCTTTCTTTTTCTGCAATGTGCTATATAGTGAATATAGTGAATGATTCCTTGAGAAAGAGGTTACATTTTGCATTGATTCAATTATAGATTGGCAGGGGAAATCAGCTGGGTCCTAAATGCAGAAAGTGTGGACATCTGGTCACTGAAACCATTTGCCTGCATTGCTTAAAATAAGTTTAAGGGAAAAATGATGGTAGAACTTACACACACGTTTTCAACAATCTTAAGTGATCAAGAGATTGGTTTTAACAAAAAACTGCATAAACAGTGGGTCCCCAGGACTGAGTTTGAACCACTAACATAGACTACCTTTCGGACCAATTGACCGGAGGGTTGAGTGTGTGCCATATGAACACTTGAATTGGAGACAACATTATCTGCAGTAATGGCCTCAGGCAACTAGATGGGTGGATGGATAAGGCTCATATTCAACACCCTCTCAAATAACTACATCCAGAACTGTAACGGAAACAGCCTGACGTGGACTGTGCCCAACAAAGGAAGCAAACAGAATCACAATTTGATTCCCTCTGGAGAAATGCAACTTGTGATGTGTCACAGAAAACATCTCAGCCATAAAGCAATCCCATGTTGTGTAAAGATGAGGTTCATCCCTCTCACTTGGTAACAAGGATCAATATGTATGATTTGTGGAAGATAATGTAATCCCTGACAACAGATAGATCTCCTGGACAACTCAAGGCTTGCATGCGCACAGAGACGGCTGCTGACTCTGTCTTTTTCGAGCAAAACCCAGTAAATAACAACTTTTGACCATTTCTGTGTCAGGACCATTGATGTGTTCTTTTTCCGCCACCAAAATGGGACGAACACATTCATATGTACCGTGCATAAAACCTAGGCGTCATTGGGAGAGAGAGAGAAATACCACCACATACTTACAATATTTAAGAAGAAAATGTTACATCATGTCAATATACAGTTGGATGGAAATACAACAAGAAAGGAGTTATTCAT